>CM046844.1:36836720-36933649 GCA_025618425.1 Heliocidaris tuberculata
GGGGGGGGGGGGGGGGGGTAAATATTTGCTTAATTTTTCCGAAGGTTCTAAATAAATAAATTCTGAAGGTTTATAATTCTGAAACACAAATTTCCCATAGAAGGGGGTTCATAGTTTCGAGCATTTTATTCATTTCTCCGAAGGTTCGTTATTTCGAATGTTCGTAATTCCGAAAATGAAATAACTGAAAAGATGTTTGGTACTACAGAATCTGAAAATGGCATTGAAGAGAGACATACTGAAGCTTTTCGTCTTGCACTCATCAGAGTATACCGCAAGAATGAACAGAAAGCTGAAATCGAACAATATAACCGGAAACTAAAGGAACAAAGTGTGCGAAATTAAAAACAGGTTTTGATTGGCTGCCTGAAAATAACGGGAAATTAGGCTTATTGCAAGCCGTTTTCGGCTTTCTGTTCATTCTTGCGGTATACTCTGATTAGTGCAAGATGAAAAGCTTCAGTATATCTTTCTTCAACGTCATTTTCCAAAAATGAAATAGGGTTCATAATTCCGAAAATGAAATAGGGTTCATAATTCCGAAGGTTCGTAATTCCAAAAATGCAATAGAGTCCTACGTAACTTTTTGGAATTACAAAACTTTGGAAATATGAACCTTTTTTTCATTTTCAGAATTAGGAACCCTATTTCATTTTCGGAATTATGAAACCTATTTCATTTTCAGAATTATGAACCTTCAGAATTACGAACCTTCAGAAATATGAACCTTCAGAATTATGAACCTTCGGAAAAACGACATGTAACCATTTAGCTAGGTGCTACATGCAGGCTTCTTGTTTTGAAAATTGTTTATACCCCTTGGTCTAAAATGAAAGAAACGTGGCTTTGCTGCAGAGTGGGTCGAAAAGAGAGGACCAAAAGAGTTTTGCAAGTTGAAAGTATACATACATATTTCTTAGATTTTTCTCATCAGTTTTTTTTATTACTGTTGGTCAGGCATATTTTCATGGGTGTGTATTTGAAAATATTTGTTGCCCATAATTGTTATGATTATTACTGTGCGATATAAAATCTTCTTTCACTAGTACAGTAATCATAGTCATGATTTTGATTAAACCACTTCATAATGCAAGGGAAAAAGTAAAGTGCAGAAAGGCAAAAAGGTATTTTATTAAATCACATTTTAACCCTTTCGAGACAATTGACTACATTTTGTGGTTTGGCTCAATAGTTTTTGATTCAGAGCTCTAAAAAAATATGCCAGATGCATGAGTAGAAAGAGCAAAAATTTCTGCACACACTGTGTCCATTTTTGTTGCACGACCATATTACGTTTGATGCCAGGAATTTTAAAAAGGAGAATAAGCTTTGAAATCCTTAAATTGGCAACACATTGAGAGATTCAAAATCATTGTTTTCATCTAAATTGGCCATGTTTTAAAATTTTTGACAAAGTTCTTAACAATGTATATTTGTTTTCAAAGACATTACATTTTATTAGAACCATGTTAGCATTAAAAGATAAATATTAATGTTGCCAATTTGAAGAACAAAATGAGATCACTTTAGCCCTAAAACAATTCCTGTCCTGAAAGGGTTAATTACAGAGGTATAATATAATGCCATTCTTACTCTGAAATATTTAAATTTATCATCTTCTTGTGTTATTTTATTTCAGGCAAATGGCTCTGAATGAAGTATACGCCCATGCAGTACTAGGGACCCACATACATGTAGTAAGGTACTATTCAGCATGGTCAGAAGCTGGACATATGATTATACAGAATGAATACTGTAATGGTAAGTCATAGTCACAAAAACTCATTTAAACAATCTACTTTCTCTTTGAGGTGTTCGTCTAGCGGTAACGTTTACGGGCAGCTCTTTGTATTCGCCTACAAACGAGTCTGATCGGACCCAGGTTCTAATCTCAGTCACGTGTTTCGGATGGTGATGTTAAAGGTCGATCCCAGACATAAATAATCATATCTGATTAATACACGTCTGTCAAAACTCAATTACACATAATTATAAACATTTCATTTTCCTGCTTATTTTTCTCACACTTGGAAAATAAGGAAGGTTATCAAAGTAATGCATTGATATTTATAAAGTTACATTTACCTGAATAGAATCGGGTAGTCAGTACAGAATAAGTGTTTAAATTTTATTTATCAATACATAATAAGCACTGAACCTTCTTTTCTTGATGCATATAGTCGCTTGGAAATAAGAATTTTACTTCACTATTTAAATTTATTAACAGTAATTAAGTGTGACAATGGATGTTTTGCCTTGTTTTTAAAGTGCATGTGTTTATTTACTTTGTTTATTGTTTGTCATGCATGTTGTAGGTTTGTTTGTAGAAGAAAACATCATGCAACAGGTGTTTTTTTTTTCAATTGCTTATGTTATATGTCATGTTTTATTGTTATTCATTGTCACCTACACTTGCATCCTGGGGGTCTTCTTGATGCCATTCTCCATTAACACCAGATCAACAGTTTTTCCATCCTTATTTATCTATCTTTGTATTTTTTTTGCTGTGCAACCCATCTTATTTGTTCATCCTGAATTGTAATGTATTTTCTATAATGATAAAATTCTTTTCATCTTTAGGAGGGAGTTTAGCAGATATCATCTCATCAAACAGACAAAACAACCACAGAATGACAGAGATGGAACTCAAACAGGTCCTAGTCCAAATAGCCCAGGGTCTCAAATACATCCACTCACAAGGACTAGTCCACATGGATATCAAGCCAGGTAAGGCCAGTTCTTATTCCAACTCAAACAGGCCCTGGGTCTCAAATATATCCACTCAATAATTGCCATGTGCATGTAAGAACTTGTCAGAGAAGGTTACCAGTATATGTATTTAGATTAGTCAAGCCTTGAGCTTGTGATCATATATGTTCCCCCAATTCTATTCCTTTTGTCTCACGAAGCCAATCTTCAAATTTTTGTCAGCCCCTTTTACTTACATGTACAGTTAACCTTGCATAACTCAAAGTCGCATAAGTCGAACTTTACCTACGTCGAATCATTTTTTTTTTTATACCAAACTATGCAAAACTTGTATTATTTGCATTTCCTAAGTCAAATTTTGCATTAGTCGAACTATTCTTTGTAGTCCCAACAGATTCGACTTATGCAGAGTTAACAGAGTACCGAAGTGTGACGTCATACCGGCCAGGTAGTCAAGGTTGCGGGTTCCAAACAATTTTGTGCTAAACAATGGCATGGTGATCCGCCAAATACTGAAATTGCCCAGCTCCAGCCCGTTGTTTGAATGACTTCGCGGTGAACCTCATGCAGGCTCTGTTGTTTGGAACCAGTATCCTGAATGACGAGCGAATATGACGTCAGCACGTCGGTACTCTACTGTACCTCTCTGTAAATGTAAATGTAATAGCATTAGATATAAACCGTTAAACACACAAAATATGTTTGAGGTTCTGAATAGGCATATAGATAATAAAATGGAACTTAGGCCTATTACGAGCCTTCTAGTTGGAGGAAAGGCTAAATTGGCTTCGAATCATAGTGACGTCAGAGCTGTCTTGCGATTGTGTACGATTTGAATCTGATTTGGCCCGTATTTCTGATATAAGGCTTAAATTGCACCAAATTTGTATGTCGAGTATTGATATTATTATTCAGAACGTGAATCAGGTAGATTTTATTTGTTAAAAATGCCCATATTTAATGCCAGTGCAATTTATTTCCCAAATTGGATCATAGTCGATCATAGTGTGCGGTGGGCTTTAGGTTTCTTTTCAGGCTCCTTGAGAACAACTAGTATCCGTGTTTATGTCCCAGATCTAAGTGTTATCATAAATATTTTACTTTGATTATCTTGCCAGGCAATATCTTCATCTCTAAGAAGGAGCCGATGCCATCCACAACACCAGAGACGGAGAAGATTGAGGAGGAGGAGGAAGGAGAGACGGAAGATTCTGATAACACACCACTCACATCACTTACTTATAAAATTGGTAATCTTTCATCACATCCTGTTCATTATACTCGCATCTAATGTTGAATGCATGGAAATTCCTTTATCACAAATCCATATTAATCTTTTAGAATGAATCTCAACCTGATAGTTTGTCCTTCATAGAATAGTTTTCTTTCATAAGTATAGAGCCATGTTTACTGAATTTGAAGAGTTAAATGGTCTAGGGTGCTATGATGCTGAAAATTACCCTACAGTGTTATGTGGAAGCATAAGCTTTCTTGTCTTCCATGAAACTGCCAAGTATATTATATTATATCCCAAGCTGCTATATATTAGATTAGGGGCCTGTAACATAAAGAGATACAATCTTACAATTGATATCAATCGTAAGTCTGTGGCAAACCATGTACTGAAGAGTTACAGTTGATTGTAAGATTGATTGTATCTCTTTATGTTACCGGCCCCAGATTAGATTAAAAGTAAATTCATGATCAATATCATTTACTCACAACTGAAGGCTTTCGGTATCGTGGGAGCCTCTGTGAAAAGGCTGTTGATATATTCTTTCATGAAAATAACCCGCTTATGGGGCGCTTGGAGGAATTTTTGAAAAGTGAAAGGAAAGGAAAGAGATGAAGATGGAATGAAATTGAATTAAACACTTACACAAGACTATTTTTGGTTTTTGGTTTTGGCATTTATACACCAAAAATGAAGTGAAAAGGAAAGAGGAAAAAGGAAGAAAGAGTGATCGAGATCAGGAAAGTTGTGAGCAGGTCACTGAAGTTTGGAGAGTGTAGTTCTGAAAAGAACTGTTTGTATTCCTCTGTAGAGTAGTTCTGAAAGAGAGTTTCCGAACTACGGTAATCTTTCGGTTAAAAAGGAGTATATCTGTCTTGATGTGTTTTGAACAGTGTGCTCTGTTCATTGTCAGGAGTTTAACTCGTGAATACTCACTCATCATGGAAACCTACTGAGAACATCTAATATCATTTACATTTAAAATGTTGAAAGTTAAATTACCATTTCAAGTTAATGAAATGGATTCATACAGCTTTAAATAGAAATAATTGTGTAATATGGATGTGCAGTTTTGGATAGACTGATTTATACATTAGTACATCAGTGAAGTTAAATGTGGGATGGATTGCTTAATACTCTTATGTTTTTTTTTTTATTTTTTTTTTTGTTTTTTGTTTTTTTTGTATGTGTGAACCATCAGGTGACTTGGGTCATGTGACTTCAATCTCCAATCCTAAGGTCGAGGAAGGTGATGTCAGGTTCTTGCCAGTAGAAGTCCTTCAAGAGGTTTGTTTGAAAAAGTTTGAAAAGTTTTGATGGTTTATTTTACCTGACTGCTAAGAAAGCATGTGTATGCTTGTAAGTAAGTAGCCGGGGGATCAACGGCTTTAAGTCCTCTCCGAGAGATTTAGTAATGAGGATTAATGCCATACCAAAGGGCGCTAGTGCATCCACTTGCTTCGAACCCAGGTCTTCCTGTTACGAGACCACTGCTCTACCACTGAGCCATGGCGCCTCCGTAACTTTGATACACTGATACACTTTATTGCTCTTCAGAGTTCCCAGCAAAATGTTCAAAATGCTGCTGCTTGCTCTGTGGTTGACTGAAGAAGGTCCTCTCATATCACTCGGACTCCCATCCTGCAATTTCTTCACTGACTCCCTGTTTGATAGTGTATCATCTACAAAAAAAATTGCTTTTAATGCATCACTCCCTAATGACCTGGCCATTGAGTATTTCACTCCCTATAACTCGCTTTCCACAAGTCATTCTGGTTTATATTTATTCAGGAAAAGTAGGCTTAATCAAAGAAGTAAAATAAAGTGGGGGCAATTATTCGTTAAAATCAACACAAAATCTGGAAATATTGCACATCTATTTTGCATATTATTACCTATGCAGGGCATTTTAGCTGCAAAATAAAAGGCCGTATTTTGCACGCTACTCCGAATTTGTAGCCGGATTGGGCAATATTTGCCATATTGCCCTCTTCTGGGTTTTTCCCATAGACCAATGTATTAAAAAAGAGGGCAATATTTTGCCATATTCCACCCTTTCTTGTCAGTGCGCTTTTATCAAAGTGCATACGCGCAGTATTGTGTACGTGTTAATACAAAGGCTTAAACAATGGATACGCGTGGTAACAATTTACGTCACAATTGCTTGGCCCAGAGTACATACCGGTATGAATAACCTGAAATCAGAGGGACTGACAGGCAAATGTGTTTGTAATTGCTACAAAATAGGCATATGCATGAAATAGGTAATAATAATAATATTGACTGGCTCTACTTTTGGTGAATATCGAAAATATTGCCCTTAAAATAACCATATAGCCCTTGTCTTCGACTCGGGGCAATATGATTCTGTTGCGGGCAATATATTCTGATATCCTCAAAGCCAGTCAGTGTTATATAATTGTAGTTTTTAATGAGTATGAAACAAACATGAATATACTCATCAATCTTTGTTTCAATGTATCCTGCATCATGACATCAAATCAAACCTTAAAGTGATTGATTAACTTTGTGAAAAATTGTAAAATCAGCTCAAATGCCAGTGAATTGTATGCAGTCCTCTAACTACATATATAATTAAGGATATGTGAAAGTATGAGAGAAAATGGAACCCGTTTACTATCCTAAAAAAGAGAAAATCGCGATCAATCGTTAGCGCAAGTCCCTCGGCTTCTTCACTGCGCTGCAGTCACAAAAACCAAGCACCAGCGCTTGGCGATTTCAGAGCGGGTTTCCAGCCCGTACGGTATTCTGTGATAGAGCGAGGTATGCCAACCGTAAGAGTTCTTTAGGGTTCGGTGGTACTCTATCCCGACATCAATGTTCAATCGTAAATATCTTGATATATAAACGACCGATCAGCCTATAAAACTCAGGTGATTCCTGTCCGAGCTAAAGGTTTGCCATTATGATTACAGCATTAGCTGGAACAGTGATTTTTTTTTTCAATCCTGGGCAAAGTTAATCAATGCCTTTAATACTTTGTCATCATACAGGAGCATACACACCTGACCAAAGCAGACATCTTTGCCCTAGCTCTGACGGCCTACATCGCAGCCGCGGTGAACCCTTGCCTAAGAATGGTGATGATTGGCACAGGATACGACAGGGTCATCTTCCACCTCTCGCACACATCTCAACAGACCTAGTAAATCTATTACAGGTATGTGTAACATACTAAAGACCCATTCACATGAGGCGTTAAAGGGAAGTCCACCCTGGTATTAAGTCGATTTGAATAAAAGAAGAAAAATGAGAGAAACAGATTAGTAAATGTTTGAGCAAAATCAGACAAGAAATAAGAAGGTTATGACTTTCTGAAATTGTAGTCAATCAAACATAAACTGACAACTCTGTGACGTATCTTGCGGGCTCCTCTCCCATTTGCTGAGTACAGAAAATCTCATAAATTTTTGTTTTCTAAGTTTTTGATGAAGGAATAGATTTGTTTCATACAAGTTTGTGTAAAAACATATCAGCAATGATTATATGTAAGGTGCATGTATGATTAAATATTTTCCAGAGAAAATTTTTGGAGTAGAGGGCAAATGGGAGAGGAGCTCGCAAGATACCTCGTGGAGTTGCAACTTTGGGTTTCATTGATTACAAAATTCAAATATTCAAAATTTTCTCATTTCTTATCATATTTTGCTCAAACCTTCACTGATCTGTTTCTTTTTCTGCTTCTTTTAAAATCAACTTGTAATCAGGTGGACTTTCCCTTTGAATATTGTAAAAATATCTTAGTACACAGGTGAATCATCTTAAAAATAAACAGCTGCAGCAAAGTACAATGAAATGACACATCTCAACTTACCTGATAGATGTGTGACAAATATGTGTAATGTACTAAAGACCCATTCAGATGTGAGCCAGTAAAGTGTATAAAAGCATCTTAGCAGCTTAATTAAATGGGATTAGTTTAGTGGGCATCGCATATCTGGCTACCTGTCTTAAAGGGAAGCTTGAGTTCTGGGAAAGGTAAAAAATAATTTGTGAGCTTTCTCATTCTTATTATGTTAGTTTGGAAGATTATCATAGTAGATATGTCCCCTGAAAAGGATTCCTCTTCAAATGCCCTCACATTCAAAATATGACAAGAAACAGCTGAAATGTTCTGGCCGAACATTTGTGTGTAGTCCCATATACATATTTCTGTGTGCAGTGCATGTGACTCTCAGCAGGATTGAGTCAATTTCTTATTATTTTGGTGATTCCAAAATCTTACAGCATACACCAATTCTTATGTGCTATATAATCAACCTTTCCCAATGGCTTTGAGACAGTTTCTTTCACAATTCAATTTCATGACCAGAACTCAACTTTATCTTTAAAAAGAGTAGCACTTGATTACAAGACATTTTGAGATTGCTATCAATCGCAGCTCTGTACATGATACAGAAGAAACTTGTCATAAAGAGCTCTGATATAACGAGATTCCTGATATAACAAGGCAATTTTGCTGGTCCCAGGTCTTTTTGTTTTTTATAAGGAGATTCCAGATATAACAAAGTAATTTTAATGGTCCCAAGATCCTTGTTAAAGCAAGTTTCAACTGTAGACAGGAGACTGTAAATTATGCCTTGACTGCAAATGTTGGTCTAGCAGTAACGTCTATGTTCAGCTCTTTGTATTTGTCTGCAAACCGACTCTGATCGGACCCATGTTTGAAGCTCAGTCATGTCTTTCGGACGGTGACGTTAAAGGTCGGTCCCAGACGTAAATAATCATATTTGATTGATACACGTCTGTCAAAACTCAGTTACACACACATACACAAAATGATCATATTATATTGATGTTTTCTTCTCATTCTTATTAGACGATGATCCACCCAGATCCTTCTCAGCGACCCTCTGCGTCAGCTCTCGTCCAACACCCTCTACTATGCCCCAACAGTAAACGATCCTTCACTCAACTCAAGAGGGAGCTCAATGTCGCTAAATTCCAGAATGCAGTTCTTTCCAGGTAAGAAACTTACCATCAGCATAAAACTCTACAGGAAAACAACAGCTTTAGGGGTAAAGGGAATTAATGAAAAACAGAACATGCTAGACCTCATAAAACATTTTCTTTTAGTTAAAATTTGTAGAAAGTGGCATTTTTTCCTTCAAATTTTTATCACTGTTAATCATGAAGTATTTAGTTTGCAAACACAAAACAAAAATAACTTCCTGAAAGTCAAAGTTTCTTCATCCAAGTGATTCAGAATTTCAACTGCAAACTTGTTAATTAGGAGTGATAGGCATAGCTCCCATGCCCAATATTTATATTCTAAAAGAGTAATTACTGAAAAGCTTTATAAAATGACATTTTGTCCAGGCAAGACATGTTATTCAGGCCAGAAAATACTCTTTTTAACTAACAGCTCTGCCCTAGACTTGGGATATCACTTGAAATATGTAGTAAGTTTAGTTAGGTTTTTATTATAGGCTTATCAGATCTCTGTTTCAAAATATGGGACCATGAGGAGATGTGTAAATAAAACTCATTGCATCTAATATGGAATTGTGATGATGGGAAGATGATTGCATAGATTGCAATAGATGGGACCATGAGGAGATGTGTAAATAAAAGTCATTGCATCTAATAGGGAATCATGATGATGGGAGGATGATTGCATAGATTGCAATAGATGGGACCATGAGGGGATGTGTGAATAAAAGTCATTGCATCTAATAGGGAATCGTGATGATGGGAGGATGATTGCATAGATTGCAACAGATGGGACCATGAGGAGATGTGTAAATAAAAGTCATTGCATCTAATATGGAATCGTGATAATGGGAAGATGATTGCATAGATTGCAACAGATGGGACCATGAGGAGATGTGTAAATAAAAGTCATTGCATCTAATAGGGAATCGTGGTCATGGGAAGATGATTGCATAGATTGCAATAGATGGGACCATGAGGGAATATACAATTAAAAGTCATTGAATCTAATAGGGAATCATAATGATGGAAGGATGATTGCATGGGAAGTAAAGTCTAACCCCCTTCATATTAAAAACAAGAAAAAGGTGTTCTTAAAATTTGTATGTTGGGTCATGCATGTAAATTACTTTTTACATCTCATTTTGTTATCAACTCCACTTTAAAATGATTACATGTATTTTTATTGCTTGTCTTTTGTAGAGAGCTGAATGAGGCCCGTAATGCTAACCAGACAGGAGTGTGCGCTATGAACCCTCCCAAAGGAAGGTCAAACTCTCGACTGGTCGGGAAAAAGGTCAACCGAAGTATGAGCCTCACAATCTACTGAGGACTTTGAGCAGCTTAAAGGCCCTTTCACACATGATGCAGTAAACTCACTAAAAAAAATAAAGGGGCACAAATCTTTTTGTGTGAATGGATGGCAAGAATCAATATGTTAAGTTTAAAAAAAAAAAAGCTGTGCACAACATTGGCCCATTATGTGTACACTACTCTCTGTGTTATAAGATACAGAAATATCAAATGCACTATAGATACATCTCACTCAGTTTTGCTTCGCAGGCTTTTTTTGTTGTTGTTGAAGCGGTCTATTCAGTCATGTCTGAAAGTGTGTTATATGGTTTGAGAGAGTGGTATTCAGAGCGTATTGCTCTTCTGAAGCCAGTGTCGGAATATGGGATCATTTTAAAGGTACTATTCAGATTTTGAAAATATGTGTCAAAAAGCTGTTCCAAAATTTTATGTGAAGCAAGATTATATACTGTATAAGCCATAAATTTCACGGCCATAAATTTCACGGCCATAAATTTCGCGGCCATAAATTTTCGCGAATAGGACTAACCAGACTATTTCGCGAGTGGTTGAATTTGCGGTCGGAAAATTCTCAAATCTACAAATAGCAGTGATGATGTACTTTTGCAAAGCGAAGTGGTGAATTTCTGACCAGGAGACAACAAATTCAACCGACTTCTAATGTTGGCATTATTTTGGCGTGTTGTTAAATTCGCGAGCCACTCACAATTCACGAAATTCGCGAAAGTAAAACCCCCGCGAAATATATGGCGTATACAGTAGATGATAAAAATTGCAGCGAGTGTTTTTGTACTGGCTCCTATGGTCCTGATAATATTTAGGATTTTTCTTTGAGATTTTTACAATTGTACAACGCATGCTCCAGCTACAATTGTTCTGCAGTCAATTTTTTCACATTCCTAATTTCAGACTTGGATCCAACATTATACCTAACCAGTTTCGATAGCAAAAAGGATATTGGAAAGAAAAGTGTTAAACATAGTCTCATGTTGTTTTCCATGCATCAAAAGATGTTTGTACGACATCATTTGGTATTCCATTAATGATTTCCGGTGAATTTTACCGTAAATATAATGATGTAAGGAACGCTAGATCACGGCAATATACTACCCTACGCTGGGACCTTTCCACCCCGACCGCTTCCCGCACAACAATCTTGAGGCTTCACACAGAGATGTGTGTCACTGTGTGTAGGTTTTGAACGCGTGTATGGTGTACAGTGCACGCTATTCAAGTTGTTGGGAGTTTATATCCCTGACCAGGCACCTAAATTATTTTTTGCCTCTCATTTGTTTAATATATGCCACTTTAGGACGTGAAATCTTCACATCATCCTTGTATTGCTAGTATCTTTCTGTTTATCAAAAAAAATCCAATAAATCTGACGAAAAGTTTTTGAGGGTTTACCAAAACTAAACGTTACCTTTAAGCCCACCTCACACTATATGATCAGTCTACGATCAGATTTTGAAAGAAAATGTAATAGCATTAGGTACAAACAGTTAAACACATAAAGTATGTTTTATTGAGGTTCTGAATGGTTATGTAGAAAGTAAAATCAAAATTACGGCCTTTTACAAGCCTTCTGGTCAGGGGAAAGGCCAAATTAACTCCAAATTGTAGTGACATCAGAGCAGTCCAGCGATTGTCTGCGATGTGAAACTGGTTTGGCCCTTATTCCGGACGTAAGGCTGACATCGCATCTAATTCCTATGTTGAGTATTCATGTTATTGTTCAGAACCTGAATTCGGTAGGTTTTATTTAATATTTAATGCTATTGCGATTTATTATCTAAAATCGGATCGTAGTCGATCGTATAGTGTGCGATGGGCTATACCGGAGAATTAACCGCAAAAACCCTTACCCTAGAGCCCAGAGCAAATGTCACCGGAGCATGTTTTTACAAATTGTTGACCCTTTTGTTTTTTAATTCTTTTGTTTGGGTCAGATTTTTATCCCCGTAGTTGACTTTTCTACTATTTTTAATCATTGTCTTCAGTTATGTCTTCTTATTGCGTATTGAAAAGTACTATTCAGCTTTTTAGAATGAAAAGGGAAATTGTGCATGTATCTCAAACTGCTTCGAAAAGCGTTATGGAAAGATTTCAGTTTAGTGTGTTAAAGCAAAATTTGCCTCTTTATTTACAATATTTTTTATTTGCTCCATATATGCACGTTAGGGAAAAATTACAAATTCTGTACTATTTTCATTTTTTTTAATACAAATATGTCACCCATTGTAAATTTTTCTTCTCGGATATGTTGATGTACCAAAAAATTTAGATTGATTCAATAGACTCTTCAATAGTATTTTCAAGTTCTTTTTTTTTTTTTATGCTGTCTGCTGTGTCTGAATGTAAAATTACAAATCATGTGCCTTGCCTTTCATTTTCATGTATTTCCCGAAAATGCTTCTTTTCAAAAATGTTATTTAGTGATAAGGCATAATAGGGATACGTGTATATATTTGTATTATATTTTTCAGTATTCAATCCATGTACTCCCTAGTTCTAGTTTATTACAGAGATAATTTGGTAAAGGGCCACCATAGGTGTACACATACATGTCAAGGATATATTTTTCAGTACCGGAACTATTAAAATTTCACGGTTTTATAGTATGAAGCCTGATAATTCTATTCAGATTTTTTGTAGTAATTTGATCTTAAAAGTTCATTCTTTACTTATGTATCATATGCTTGAATATCAAATTCATTTACCATTTTACAATTATGTTGGTAAGAGGTGTAAAATATATCTTTTTTTTTTCCCCATTATAATATTTTGCAGATATTTCATCAAACTCTACTCCATAAAGAAAGATTTGAAATTTCTATTCTGTTCAAACTACTGTGTACTCTGAAACAGTTAATTTTTATGAATATAAAAAAAAAATATTTGTTTTTTTAGTGACAAGAAATCTAAAGTCCATGGCAGTTCTTGCTTCTTATTACAGAAGATGTATAGAAACATTGGAAGTAGATTGAGGAGTTTAGCTAATGTTTTTTTTTTTTTTTTTTTAATGCATAATAATCCTATACTTCATCAAAACATGCATAATGGCAACATATATGTCTCAGTATTTGAAAGTATTCATTAATCTTTTTATAGCAAGTCTTGATGGCATTATTGAAATTTTTAAAGTTATAAACACTTGTAGGAATACCACTAAATTTGTTTGTTAGTTTTCAGTATATCATAGTTTTCTGAATCTATGGTATGTTGTGATCTAATGCAATGTGGTACCTTCCAAGATGTTGAAAATGGTGTTTTAAGTCTGTTCTTTTATTTTTTACAACTGTAATTGCTCTCTTTCGATGTGTATATATTATATTATAAATCAGTACTCTACTTTAGCTTAGCAGTAGTTTCTAGTGTATATAAAGTCTATTCCACCCTTTGTAAATATGTCAAGTATTTTCTTATTGTTCTGTGTATGACAAGTATCGTTACACTGTGACTTGAAATGCACATATATTTCATGTTTATTTGGACATTTTTTGTACTTGTAATCAGCAATTTTTTATTCAATGTAAGCTGCATTTGCTGTTTCTAAGAAGAGCTTCATGCAAATGTATCTTCACTTTTCATTTTGTTTGGAGTTAAAATAAAAGTAATTCCAATTTGATGTCTTCCCTCATTCACAGTCTTTGTTTATTCAGAGAACTTCATTTTGTATAAAATTGAATTACACAGTAGATGTGTAAAATAACAGTATATTTCTTCCAATGTAAACTCTTCATGCCTATATTCCAGTAATTATGATTTGGGAATATTCCTGGTGTAAAATATTACTTCAGTTGTACTATAAATGATTTTTTCACATTTTGTTACATTGTAATTCAAGTCAGTATTCCATCAAATAGTAGATTTTATTGCTCTTTTTTCTTTTAAAAGTTGTATTTGCTTGAAAATATGATTAGTTATATATCATGTAAGAATCGTGCCTTATTCTCTTCCTAGCTAGAAAACCAAATCTGGGCCCCGTTTTATAAAACTTATTATCAATAACAAGTTACAATAATTGTTATATGCTACTGAAATCCTTGAATCTGATTGGCTGAGAGCGAATTTGTCATGGAAATAAGGCAGTTGTTATTGATAACAAGTTTTATGAAATGGGGCCCTGTTTGGGTAACTGGTATCAGGAGTGTATATACATGTATATCTTGATTACGTAACAATGCAATGCATAATAAAGTCACCAGATATAAAAAATACAAAAACTGTGATTTAGTTATTTATTGTTTGTTCTCTGAAATAGATTTGAAAGATAATGTTTCTTTCTCTTTCTCTCTCCTCATTCTCTCTCCTGTTTCTGTTTTTCGTCTTTCTGCCATTCATGCTACCTGTGTCCCTGCCTCTCCTCATTTATCTCAATTATCTTCAGCGTGCATATGTAAATTAGGTTCATGTGCAGAGTAAACAAATTAAGATACAACGAAAGTAACAAAAGTTACAATTTTGTTATAATGGGGAAGATACAACAATATTAGAGTTAAAACAGTTTTCAGAATACTGCCCCTAGACTATATAGAATATAAAATGAAAGACAATACATAACACAGTACATACTAAATATACATAATACTCCCCCCCCCCCCCCCCCCCCCCCCCAACTGAAACATGAGGGAGGGTTAACAAGTTCTCGGAAACGAGAAAATTCGAGTATTAGTAGTAGGCATTCTAATGCATTATCATAGATATGATTCCCCCCCCCCCCCCCGATTCCCCAAACTGAGGGTGGGGCGTACGTGTCCCTCGATCTATCCCCAGTTTTTTGACGCCCTATAAATTTAAATTGACATTACATATGCATAGGATTTTCTCGAAGTACATGCATAAAAAATGATTTGAAATCGCTATCAATTACAGGGCCCCGTTGCATAAAACTTACCATTAACGGTAACTTTGCCATCAATGGTAACTCCCATGGAAATCTTGATTTTGATTGGCTGTTGAGTGATGTTACCATGGTAGTTACCATTGATAGCAGAGTAACCATCAATGATAAGTTTTATGCAACGGGGCCCAGATCTTGTATTATATCGGAATGCTTTAATATCAAAGTAAACAACTACACGTGTTAATTTTAATGCGGAAGTGAAAGTTTTTGCATAAATTAAAACTTTTCTCATCTGGGCATGCGTATATGAGTAATATAACTCTTGTACGCATGCTCAGTGCAACCACGCAGGCGCTATATATGCCGCGTTGTCGTGTTGGTTGCTACGCGACTCAAGTGTATGTGTTGTGTTTACGTACATATATACATGTGCAATGCATGCAATATATACGTTACGTGCACACAAAACATATGAACTGAAAAAAAGTAGAAGCGGCACAGCGGCAGAAGAAGACGGGATAGTTTTCACCCCAAAACAGTATATTTTTCGCGGTAAGTTTACTATATTTCATTGTAAGTAGCCCATGTAGAAATTGATGGTTATATTGATTTCATCTGTATTGTTGAATATTATTGTTTAACACATTTCGGGGTGGATATGTGCATGGACTTGATCACGGATCGCGGACTCGACGGAGTCCGATTGATTAGTGTCTTGGTGATGAGAAATGTGCAAGTGAACCGTCAATTTACCAATTAAACTGTGCCCAGACTTGAGGGAAATTGACCCATTTTATACAATTGACCTCAGCGGAGAAGAAGTAGAAATATTATTAACAAATCTTTCTAAAAGTTTGAGAGAAATCAGACTAGATCTAGAGAAATACGACTTAATACTAGGTCTACTCCAATATTTCGCATAATTAAGTGTGAGTGGGTCTACTCTGCAAAGTCTCTGAAAGAGGACTGTACTCAACGGAAGAAGAAATCTATATCTATTATCTATAGATCTACTATATAGGCCTAGCCTAGATCTAGGGCCTAGGCCCTAGCCTAGATCTATAACTTTCTGTTCGTGTTAGTGACATAAATTAATCAACTCATTTTGACTTTAAGTTTAAGTTAGTTTGGACGTCACACCGGGCCAGAAAAACAAGACAGAACTCAGAAGTTCAGAAGACACCTGCTCAGCTCAGAAGACCAATCAACCATAAGCAACGCACTTTGTTTTCAGCAGCTAAAAAGCTGTTTATGCAGTGGTTATTAGATCTAACTGTTACTGTTAGGTTAGATCTAGACCTAAGTTACAGTGTATGGACTGGTATATGTTTATTTTTATCTAGACTCGTTACATGTATGATGGGGGGACCTAAAGCTACGCACTTTGTTTTCAGCAGCTGAAAAGTCACAAAAATCATTGGTTTGTCCAAATTTCATTCCATATCTTGATTTTACATATTCTAAAGTTGATTTGTTGAGAAAATTACGACGGGGTGAATGCCAGTTATGCACATTTTCAGGTCGATATCAATGCCTATGTCAAATTTTGTTCGGAAAAATGAAGGGGTCCTAAAGCTACGCACATGCAATAAATGAATGCAAATCTTGATATTGAAAGTGACTGAATGTATCGGTGTGTCTTTTACTCCGATTTGAACGCGATGCATTGCGCGTGTATGTGATTTGTATGGTGCGTGGCTTTAGGACCCGCGTAGCTTTAGGACCCCCAACCATACATGTAACTAAGATCTATTCTGAACTCTGAAGTTTTAACGGATGAAAATTGAAGGTTCATTTTCAAGTCGATTATAGATTGTCTAGACATAACATTAGACGTCTAGAAATGCTTGTGTCAAATTTTGTTGACAAAATTAAAAGGTCCTTACTCCATAGTCTAGTAAGAGGCTAATGAGTTATGCTACATACACGGGCCCATATTCTGAACTCCATTTCAAGTATTCAACTTAATTCCAGTCTACATGTAATTAAAACCAGAGTCTGATTAAAACTGATTTAGACTGCTAATCTATTCTAAATTTCTGTACAAAGTTAAACCACACTTAAACTAAAGGAGAATGAAACGCTGGGGAATATATCCATTTTAATGAAAAGAGGTGGGGTAGAGAGAAGCAATTTTTTAAAAAGTTCCGTCAAAATCGGTTACGAAATGAGAAAGTTATGAAAGTTTGAAAAGTCTTAATTTACTTCCTATGGCGATCCTCAAATTAGCAATGCTGTTTCAAAATGGCAGGTTTAGTAGTACAAAATGTTTTCTACACAAAATTTCATATTTTCTCCATTATCTCTAAAGATACTGCTTGTCTTTTTGTGAACTCAACATATGTTGTGTCAAATGCATTTTTCCCATGATATATCATGAGCTAAGGAGACAAGCTGCACCTTGAGAGATAATGGGGAAAATATGAAATTTTTGTGTACAACATACATGTATGGAGAGTTGTACTACTAAACCTGTCACTTTGAAGCAACATGCCAGTTTGAGGATCGCCATAGAAAGTAAATTGAGACTTTTCAAACTGTCAATAGTGTCATAACTTTCTCATTTCGTAACCGATTTTGGAACTTTTTTAAAATTGCTTCTCTCTATCCTCTCTTTTCATCAAAATTTTTCTGAGCCAGGGGTTCATTCTCCTTTCACGTTAGAATGGAGTATGAGTTTTAGAGTTCAGAATGCGATTTTCTAAAACTCTGGACAGTTTAAAGAGCATGTTTAGACTGGGTTTAAACCTCACTTATGTTAGACCTCGGTTTAAGTTAAACCAGAGTTCAGAATATGGGCTATGGAATAAATCTTGATTTTGAAGCTAAAACTGATGTGACTATTAATATTAAAACAGCGGTTCTGAGATGAGCAAAGTTCACAAACATTTTATCTTTACTTTAGGAAGATCTACATGTTGTTTACGATTTTGTTAGATAGATCTACTTAATCTTTGCATGATTTTTCACATTTGACAATATTCTACGATGGGGTAACCATATTTCGCACACATTTTAATAAAATTTAGAAATGTGACATTTGGTCCATAATGGAAAGCAAAGTTTTAGACTACAAATGGGTTCGAGAAAAAGATTGATTGACAAAGAAATTCAGAGATATCGTAATCTAAAAATTCGATGTTGGATCGCAAAGCGCATGGAACTGAAAAAAAATCGTAAAAACAGTGAGACAAAACTTTGTGCACGAAAGATTACATCTTATTTATCCAACTTACATGTAGCATTTCATTAAAGGTAAGAAAATTGCATCATTTGCAAGGCAAAATACCTTACAGTCATTTGGTATTACATTTTACTTACAAGTTTGATAACATCTCTCAAATGAGGATTTCTAAACCCTTGTCGGTGATTTCATACATGTATTTTTCGGAAAATGACAAAAAAGTAGCAAAATTTGCTGATCTTTAGTCAATATCTTCATAATTTCTCACTCAATTCAGTAGAAAATGTTGTTCCTAAGTAATTTTAGCTTCCTCTATCCAATGTTGCTATCAGATTTTCGAAATTTTGTCTAGTTTTTGAGATATTGTCCAGTGTGCGAACATAGGTCACATACAAAATATGGTCACACCACCATACTGTACACAGTATGTTTTTGATCTAGGACTAGGGCCCGTTGCACAAAACTTGCATTTGAACACAACTCAGGAAAATCAAACGCAACTTTGTTTTCAGCCAGTCAGAAGTGCGCATTAAGGACTTGCGTTTGAATTTGAGGAGTTGCGATTAAACGCAAGTTTTGTGCAACAGGCCCTTGGGCTACAGTTTTCAAAATGGATGTAAATTTGTACACTACTAATTGCTAAAAATTACATACAGTCTACCACTTCCAAAACAATGGGAAAATATATTACTTCTAGTCTACAATGTAAAATAGTGCATAAAAAGCAATTGGCAAATTATTGAACATCATTGTATACTTTCTGCACACAAACTCTCTGTGAATATTGAAAAAACTAAATATATGCTCTTTCAGACAAGCTGCTCCCAAGTCTCTCGTATTTTTAACTTTGAATTGAACTCTACAAAATTAGAAGAAGTACACGTCATTGAATTTTGGGGGGTACTTGTCGATAAGAAATTATCTTGGAATAATCATATTTCAGATATAATTATCAAAGTACACTGTATCAAGAGGTGTTGGTGTCATGAGTAAATTGATCTCTATTTTGCCATCAAATATCATGTTAATGCTGTACAATACACTTATCTTGCCTTATCTAAACTATGTAAACTATGGGGAAGAGCATGTTTGTCTATTCTCAAACCCTTGGTTACTCTTCAAAAGAGAGCAATAAGGTTATGTACAAAGTCTCATTTTAGAGCTCATACGCCACCTTTATTTAAAATACAAGAACTCTCTCTTGCAAGATCTTCACTCTGTTAATTTAGCACTGTTCATGTACAATTATGTAAACAATTTTCTTCTGTCAAGTTTTTTTCAACTTTATACATGTACATGTAAATTCTGATTTCCATAATCACTTTACTCGAAAAGGGGATTTTTACTGACCACATTCATCCAGACTTACTTTAGCGGAACAAAATTCTGTGAAAGTCCTTGGTAGTTTACTATGGAACTCCTTATCTAACTCTCTGAAAATGTCGCGCTTTATCTACTCATTTCAAAAGAAAAGTGAAAATTGAAATATTGAATTCCTATCACTAAATTAGCAGCGTAACAGATGAAAACCATATTTTTTGAAATCTGATCATACTTAGCTTGATACCTCTACTACAAATTTGCAATGTTACGACATTCTTTTAGAGTATAACTTTTAAAGCTCATAGACAGTCTCGGTAGCAAAAATCATACTGGCAAGAAACTTATCTAACATAGCCACATACTATTCTCCTTTTATCATAAGACACATGTACGAGATTATTTAACATTCCTTTCACGATTTCGAACAAATTTTAGTGTAAATATCTGTAAGAAACGCTTGGTAACGGCTTTTCACTGCCTCACGCTGAGACCATATCCACCCGAAGGTTCCCCACACAATAAACCAAGCGCTTCGCACTATGTGTAGCGTATTCGATAACACACAGCAATCCTCATGTGAGTAATGTGTGTGGCCATTGTTCAAATTTACATCCCCTCTTTTTTGGGCCAGGGATTTTTATTCTTTTCACCTCTAATTTGATAAATATTTCACTTGAGGAGGACAAAATTTCACAGCATCTTAGTTATGTTAGTAATTAAGTAAAATCAAAGAAATCTCACGAAAAGTTTTTGAGGGCTTCCCAAAACTATCTAATACCTTTAAGTCTTTATTTTTAATACCATCAATTATGATAGTCGTATAGTGAGTGAGTTGTGAAAAAAAAATATATACTACCCACGACCTAACTCAAGCTTTTGCTTTCTTTGGCCAAAGTTGTGTGAATAATTATTTTTCCTTGATATTTAACAACAGAGCTATAATTGTACCTTTTAGACAGTCATAATGTCCCTCTGTCATTTCCTTAGTGCCTCTGGCATTATTTCTTCCTTTTCTCTACGTACTTGTTATTTATTGAATTGTTTATGTTTGTGTTTGTTTTATGCTATCCATGTTTAACTTTATGAATGTTATGTCTTGTTTAAATATTTCTTGATGTAATTTTATAAATGTATTCTGATGTAAATTTTGATTTTATACTTTATATGTGAAATAAATGCTGCTTTGAATTGAATTGAATTGAACTACATGTACATGTACTGTATGTAGATTGGTTTACAGACATGTATACGAAAGAAAGTCTTGAGTAATGAGACTACTTGAACCAAGTTGTTATGGCTAGACTAGTTGAAGCATGTATGATTAAATGAAGGCAATGATAAACTATCCTAGCCAAAGTCTATTGTCTCTGGTCAATGGTCATAGATCAATTATTCTATTTACATGTACATATATATAGGTCTCTGTAATCTAACCTCCAACACTGTCTGGTAGGTCGAAGTGTAGGCTTTTAGGCTTTGACCCAAGGTCTGTAATACATGTACATCCTTGCCTGGACACGGTAAAGTGCCATAGGAATTTGGAAATTTGGTTGACTGTCCGACAGTGCAGGCCCAAATGTGGATTTGATCTTATGAATCCATGCTGAGCATGCTTTATTTTTGTTTTAAAGTACAGATGTAAATCTGTTTTTAATAATTAATTTTTTAATTTTGTTTTAAATTGTGGGGTGGGTTCGGGGACTTTAAAAAAGCCACTGACTTGTGTTGGCCTACATACATGTACATGTATGAAGTGATTCTTAAGGCGAAATGTTGGATAAAGAGAAACTACCAAATTCAAAGATTCTGTAGGGAAATATGCAAAAAAATATTGAATATGATCATGAAGTAATTTTTTTCTTTTCTAAAATAATTTTCAGAAAGTTCTGTCCATGCATTATGAACAAACGTTAATCCTTCATGGCTTCTAAGTTGGCATCACCTGTTGCTAGGCAACAAGTCTGTTAGTGCTGTCAGGTAATGGAATAATTTATTACTGCTGATAGAAAGGTTTTAGGAAGATGAGAACGTATTAATATTGAATGCACCTGTAGTCGTTAATTCCAAATGAGAAAGAGTGTGATAATGGACAAGTTTACATTGACGTGTAGCCTGTATTTCACTGTGAAGGATGTGTAAGCACTTACTAAGCAGTAGAGTACATTGACTCAATGGACACACAGCAAAATGAAACTATGAAAGGACATGAAATAGAATGTGTGGAGAGAATTAAGAGAGAGAGAGATGGGAGAGAATTAAGAAAGAGAGATGGGAGAGGTATTCAGAATATTTCAGAAATTGTCATTCTTACTGAACATAACTTCTATGAATGAAAAAGAGGTCAAAATACTTCAGGAGACAGTATTTGATAATTTTTGTGTTAATATTGTTTATGACATGTACATTTATATCCTTTGGTGAGAGGCAGAAAGGCATTAACTGTAGCAAAATGATATTAATAATGTCTGTCTGACTCTACACAGAGGATATTTGAGTTTATTCCTTAAAGGGCAATCCAACCTGGGTAATAAAAATAAGAAAGTTATGGATGTTCAAAAAATTAGATTACTAATTTGCGGTTTTCTCCTAAGCATCTTTTCCCTCGGGGGCAGTGCTCAAATTTTTTTCGAGATAGCATTATAGATCCTCATAAAAGAAAAATATCCTACAAAGTAATACTTTTTTTTTAATGACATTTTAGTCATTTGGTGTGTAGGAGCAAATGGGAGATCGAGTTTTCCGCCACTTCATCACAGTGACATTACTGATTCAGCCAATATTTCTCAAGCAACATTCTCATATGATTATCGAATTCTGTTTTAAGAGTCTTGCCAACTAATATCAAACTTGCACTGATGCTTGTGGTGGTGTTCTAAAACCTCTGAAAGTACCCAAGTCATTTTCAAGGAAATCCTAGCAAAAGCGTGTTTGCGCTTTGAGGCAAGCATAGTGAAAATTGTGAAAATTGTAAAAATAGTGCATTCATGCTCTCATTCCCCATCCCAGAAACTGGCTGAGAGCAATTCTATTGGCTGAGCATGATAAAGGTGAAATCTAACGACATTTCTTATTGGTTATTGCATCAGAAAATGATCATGTCTTAATTGAGATCTAATCTTGCTAAAATGGTTCTCAGAATAATGATTTTAAAAGATTTTAAGGGTATTTTATCTCACTGACTTAAAATCTCAGATTTTCTTTGAGATAAAATAAATCTCAGAATAGAACTGCAAGCAAGCATGATGATGGTGAATTACAGTCAAACCTGCTTAACAACCACCTGTTTATAAAGACCACAATTTTCCCATGAAAAGTGTTTCACACTGAAACATGTATTAAATTAACCTGTCTATAAAGACCGCCTGCTCATAAAGACATGCAGCTTTTCCTTCTGGGCAGCTTTTCCTGTCTCCTATGAGTGGTCTTTATAGGCAGGTTTGACTGTATAATCATGGTACTTACATGTACACGTATGTAGGAAATGTAATATTACAAGTTAACATTCATTAATGATTACTATTTGATGATATAAATTTTTTCTAAATAAGAAAATCACTCAGACATGAATGATTATGCACTGGCCAACTGACAGCCTATAACATACAGTAAGGCCTTGGGTATAATGTGTCATCTATCAGGCTTTTGATGTTATTTGAATAGTCCTCCACTAGAGGATGAACCTTGAAAGAGAGAGAGAGAGAGAGATAATAGAAGGGGCTTACAATAGAAAGAGCATCCTGTGTTTCTGGGGCGATGGTGCATAGCATGCAGCTTGCTATGCTGGTTGCCTGGTAACTATTGATTGGCCCACGCTACCCGTGTTGTTGGTAGGGGCTATACACAAGCAGCTCGCTTCGTCCCAATTCAGTTAGTACAATAACAGCAGCTTAGCAAGCAGGGATTCTTAATTGCGCGCTGTTCTCTCCTTGATATAAGGGCAGTTAGTTGTTATTAGGGGGTTTAATCTTCAATTTGAGAAGGAAACACATTGATAAAGGAACTTTCCCCTGGATATATAACCACGGATATATATTTTTCTTCGAGTCTTTCTAAGGTAAATATAAAAGAAAGTGTGCATATTATGGAGTGTTGTGTTTTTCTAATAGGAATATTTATTGAGCAACATGATATGCCATGTCACTGGTATCAAAAGGGCATTTAACTATTTTCCTTTTTCTTCTTTCCCAATTTAATGTTGGATGACCTTTCCTGTTGTAATTGTATTAGATCTTCCCATCTTATGTTTTTTTATTCTTTTATCCCTTGCAGATATTACAAGGAACTAATAACAATAAGTAACCATGTCTAATTGGTCTCCAACCAAACCTCGTGGACCAATCGCAGCCTCCTTCACTGGACCAGGTCCTAATGTAATGCTACCAAGCTGCCTCGGAAATAGAACAGCCATCAACAAAAGGGAGATGCCCCAGTTCTCCTTTGGTACCCGCCACAAAACTTTCAACCCTGACACAAGCCCTGGACCTATTTACAACTTCAACGCCAAGATCACAAGGAAGGGACATGATGGGACCCCCCACTACTCTCTCTACAGCCGCACTAGGGATATGACAGCCTTCAAGACACCAGGCCCAGGAGCTTATTCCCCAGAAAAGGCAGGACAAAGTGCTCACTTCAAAGCAGCAGCCTACACGCTCAGTTCAAGAACAAAAGGAGTAAAGTTTGACAAGTCACCAGGTAACATACAAATGCTCTGATATGTTTTCTGAATTTCAATCTAATTCACTCAGCAACTTATTTTCATGAAAATGACAAATACTCTCATACATGTATATCTGTTCTCTGCTTGGACAGGAGTTAAAGCATCTCTCTCTCTCTCTTCAGAAAATCCAATAATATTGTGTTCAGTTCAGTTCTTGCAAACAACACAAATTCTACTTCACATGGTCAATATCATACACTGAGTGATGTAGATGTAGATGAACTTCATTCACATGATACATTATTTTATCATCCCAAATATTTATTTATACAATATCAGCTGCTGCTGTTAATGCATTCATTATTGGCACTCATTATCTTACTGTTAATATATCTTTATATATCTTTATGTTTCCTCAACATGATTTCAGATATTTGTCCCTTTGCTTCCAGAGTATACAATAGTATCTTCTATCCTTGTAATTTCACTATAATATCCTTTTAATATCACTGTTAAATATACATGTATACATGTATGCTTGGAAAATTGTAATTAACCCTACCATGCCCTGGGCAGCAAATCATGCCCCCAAATGTGAGTGTTGAACATATATAGTTTAGGCTCAGAATGGCTTGAAATTTTTCCTCATATAGAAACCTGCACCTTCATTATAATGTTTATTCCTATGCAATATATCTTTGCCCAGTTTGCTCAAGAAAAAACTCGTTGAAAGTTAATATTTCAACTCATGAAAATTCATTTATGACAATTGCTCAAAAATCTGGTGGCATGGAAGGGGTTGACTATTAAATTATTATTATCTTAGGATTTTTGAGCAGTATTTCAAGTTATTCATGTAACTACATTTTTTTTTTAATTGTTGTAAAAATGTACTCTTTTATGTATATCTTGTTAATCTGTAAATTCCAATGTACAGTATCAGCTTTTTGCTGCAGTGTTGAATATTGTGGAACAAGCTTTATCAGATCAAAATGATTATTCTATCTTTTTTTCCCTTTATTTTCCTAGCTCCTAACAACTACACATTACCCAGTATCCTTGGAGGACGTTCCTGTGTCAAGCCCAGTTTGCCTTCTTACTCCATGACTGGGCGCAGCATGATTGGAGGCTTTGGTGAAGATCTCCAGAAGACACCGGGACCAGGTACCTACCCAGTCACCAACCCATCTATCTACAAAAACAAGTCACCCATGTATTCCATGACTGGACGCAACCAGCTTCCCAGTGACAGCACACGCAAACCAGGCCCAGGACAACACAGTCCAGAGAAGGTACGCTTCATCAGTTGCATCTTGCTCTAATCTTATTCTGCGTCCCTTCCAAAGGCTTTGATAAAAGCACTTGGAGCTCCACTGTTGAAAATTTTCAGTAATGATAACAAGAATGAAGGCTTGTTTCAAATATGTCACGGTAAACCGCAGCGATTTATTTTTTTTTAATGAAGTGTAATGCGCTTCACATTCTTGTATCTTATAACATAAAACTAAGTGAATATGCACAGGAACTTTATTGCGCGTATTTGTCATTCATTAAGACATTTTTAAATTTTTTTTTAATGCCGCTTTTTACCGCAGCAAATGTGAACGAACCTTATAGAATAATGTAGTTAGAGAGTGAGAATAATGATGATAATGAAAATAATAACAATAGTGATAATGATTTGATATTGATAAGAAGGTTGAATTTTGAGAGATACTCTAGAGCGGGGCCCAGCAAAGGAGGATATCGACACTATACAAGAAGCCATCGTCGTCATTATCTTATATTCACCCTTTTTATTTTTCTTTATCCAGGTCACCGCTACCAAGAGGATGGCTCCTAGTTTCTCGTTTGGTATCCAGCATTCAGAATACACCACGCCACTCATCATTGAATGTGCAGAATAAACTACTCACCTACAACATTTATGTCTATTTGGTAAGTTTCTTCTCTTTGTTACTGTAAAAATTGCTTTGGTTCCGTGTCTTTGTACCATTTCTACACTGGAAATGCTTCAGGGCCCTGTTTCATCAAACTTGTCATCAATGACAAATTGCAATAACTGTTATATGCTACTGAAAATCCTTGCATCTGATTGGCTGAGAGCAAATTTGTCAGGAAATATCACCAACAAGACACTTGATGAAATGCCCCCCTGATCTCATGAGCACAAGTTTTGATGTGTTTGAAGCCATTTTGTGGACTACTTTACATGTATATTTGATTAATTGTAGACCATATCTGACACTATTAATAATAGATAAAGCAAATAATTGTAACATGTATATGTAAATGTGCCTACATGACGAATCCTTGTTTTTGTAGTAATGATTCATCCCATTCATGTCTTTATGCAGGGAATCTTCACCATGGTTCATGTTCTGATTGTCTTTTTCTTGTTTGTTTGATCTCCTTTGCAGATAAAGGATTCACATTGTCCCATGGAGCATTTGCAGCAGGGCGTCTTGAAAGAAATCATGGATTTTTTGTGCCACTCTATAACAAAACTAGTGTCAACTGAAACAGAAGCAGCAAAGGGACGTTAGCATAGCAACATCATCAACATGGCAAACAAGTGTGGCAGCAATATAGACAATGAGCTGCAGGAAGCTCCAAAAAGCATGGACAGTTTTCTGAAATATTGCCAAGATGAATGCCTGCTGCAGTGGTATAATATGACGGATAAGTGTACTCTGAAACAATGGAAGAATCATCAAAAACCACCAAGATACATGTCACAATTGTTTGTTTTATCACGTATAAACTGGGTGCAGACAATAGCTATAATTGTTATTCTACAACCGTCCATTTGTGCGATAAGTAACTCTACATATATATGCAAATTGAAATTTTAGTATTAAAAGCTTCATCGGTGATATGTTGCATTGAAATGTGTTTTATGCATGAGTTTTTCGTGAATTATTCAATTAAAGTGATATTAGGCATGTTGATTTGTGTAATGTAAATATCAACAGTGGCACAAGTTATTGTACATGTATGTCTGTATTTCATGTGTTTGCATCTGTGCATGCCTAGCACTTCTAGTGAAATATTTTCAAAAACTACACTTCGTTGGAAAAGGAATCTGCAACCTGCTCCATAAACGAATTTGCTATTTTCCGAGCCGTTTACACATGGTGCCTGATAAATGTGCATTTCACTAAAACCTTCGTTCATATCAGTATTGCTAGATTAGTGTGACTCACTTTTGCTTCCAACCACATCAGTGTCGAGTATCTCCATGTAACATACAAAATTATGCAACTATAGATTGAATGATTGAATAATATTTTTTTGTGTGACCGATGCATTCCTATTATTTCCTAGATTTTTCAGAAGACATGATCATGGCTGCAAAGAAACTCTCCACAACGAATCAGTCTATCACATCCTAGAGTTGATGCGATACTATGCAAGCTATAATTCGGCATATCTCATTTTCCTGCACAGCATATAAGCACAACAGTTTGTTAAAACATTGCTTTTGTGGTAATGTAACAATCACAGTTTACATTTGCAAGAGTCAGGCTTTGATTTATCAATGTTAAAACCTGCCAAATGATTGAGACACAAACTGTATTTATTGTATTTGTATTTAAAAACAGTTGTTAGTGTATCCATGCTTGGATAGGTTAATATTTTCTCATTGTTTAGAAGAAATGAGGAACATTTCTCACTCCAGAGCCAGTACCAGAGAAAGTGTTATGCAGACAGTACATTTATTTTTTACTAGATATTTCTACTACATTCATTTACTGTGTCTGTGGGATGTAAATAGGTCATTGGTAAGAAAAAGATTCCAATACGATTCCTATATTGATTGCAAATTAGCTGATCATGCTAGATAATCAAGTACAAATACTTGGATCTCGTCACGATTTGTTTTACAAAAGACATGTCTTCAAAGAAGTGATGTACATACATGTACATGTCACAGGGCCGAGGGAATAATGCACAATTATCTACTTCTTGTTGGGAGTACTGTGATGAAACTAGCTTGCCTTATGATATTGAATTACAAATATGTATTCTTTTGCTGTATAAAGTAGAATGTGTGTTTGTGTGTGCTATATTAATATATATGGTAGCCCTCATGTGAATTGCACATTACTTTACCAAATTTCCTGAAATTCGGAAGTGAATGCTTTTTCAGTGATTTTCCAGCTGGTTTTGGAAACATTCCTAGACTGAAAGAAATTCCACTAATCTGAACAGTATGCAACCAGAAGTATTCACTCTCCTTTCTTCATACTATGCACAGAAAGAAAACTTGGGTGTTAAATTTGAACCAATTATGTCTCTTCAAAATATCTATTTTGCTTTGTTTTTCAAATGAAAATTTTGAATTTATGAATTAATGCATTGTATATAGAATCATGCTTTCTAATTTCTGTTATATACGTAATAAATATACAGGTATGAATATAAATTCTACGTCCTTTCGTTCTAGGATATCTTTTTGTCACTTTTGCATGGACTACTAATTTGTAAAGTCACTCTTTTCATTTGTTTCAATGATAAATATGGATGGTCTCATGAAGGAGGAAGTGAATAAGATATGGAAGGAGGGAATTATATAAAGATTAAGAGGTGAAGTGTATAAGAGAAAGATGAGAGAGAGAGAGAGAAATAGGAGGGAGTGTGAAAGATAAATATAGAGAGTATAGATTGAAGGAACTGGTGAGAGAAGAGTGAACATGAGGGAGTGTCTGCAACAGAGATGGGAGAGATAAGATAAAGAGGGAAGAGGAACAAGGAGGAGGAGGAAGAAGAGAGAGAGAGGGAGGGAGAATAAGATGAGGGAGTATAATACATGTAGATAGCTGGATATAAACAGGGAGGTGGAAGAGACTCTTCCACCTCCCTGATATAAATTAAAGGAACGGGGGGGGGGGGGGGTATTTCACAAAGAGTTAAGTTTGATTTAAATCGCACTTAAATTCCCAGTTGCGTGCGGTATGTGACACATCACCGCATTGGTCAGATCATGCTCTGGGGACGCGCGCTATTGGGTAATCTACCAATGAGATTACGCGTTTAATACCGTATGCCCATTGGCACTTACGCATGACACTAAGTCAAACTTAACTCTTTGTGAAACACCCCCCAGGTGAGAGAATATGAGGGGGTGTCTATGACAGATATGGGTGAGTGAGACTGAGAGAGAGAGAAAAAGAGAAAACAAGGGGACGGAGTGTATAAGGAATATAATGGAGCGGGAACAAGAGAGATATAGGAGTAGTTACAAAATACTTATATTAATGTTTGAACATTGAGCTCAAGAAGAATGTGATTTTATTGACATTAGATAAAGTACAGGATACAGTGTACTTTATCGCAATATTTATTTACAATAATTTTTTGTTTTAATGAATGTTATATACATACGAATTTATTTTCCCACAAAACAAACAAACATAAAGGGCCGAATATGAAAATGTTCAGCGGATCCGGAAGATCCAGACTGAGTTATTTTACCGGTATGGCGGGGGGGGGGGGGGGGGGGGGGTTGATCAATATCTTTCAAAAAACTTTGCAAAATTATGTACATTTGTTATCTTTCTTTCCAGTGAAATCAATATTATTCGGAAGGTGGGGTTAAGATATATCAAAAGATATGTGAATGAATGAAAAATTGTCAAGATAAAATAAAGATTGATTTATAACTAATTATGGAAAATTCAAGGAATATTGACTATTAATTAATCATAGCTAACACCATTCACTTAGGATATATACAAATCCCAAACATTTTATAATAAAATATACAGTATTTTCAAAGATACATACATGTATACTTAAAAAAAAAAAAAAATTAGTATGGATGTAGCCCCTTTTGGAATGAATCACTTCATATACATGCATTACCTTTAAGTACACTTAGGTATTATAATCAGTCGACCCAACTTCGGTAAACCGAGCACAGGTATATACTCCGAAAACGGCGTATGAATATAGAGCCCTCATCGTTCAGTGCGAGGCAGTGTGTACAAAAGGCATGGGGGAAATCTTGCAAAGTCAACCAGCCAACGCTGTATAAATTTTTAAAAATAATGCTGAGTGCCAATTGTCTTCAAATTCCTTGATGATTCATCATATGGAATGACTTTCAAATGACAAACGTTTGAAAAATATATATCCGCAGCATTATTTTTGAAAAAGATATTATCAACAGCAGGTCGACATTGCACGATTTTCCCCATATCTTTTGTACACACTGTCTCACACTGAACAACGAGGGCTCTACATTCATCTTGCTCCATTCGCCGTTTTCGGAGTATATATCTGTGCTCGGTTTTCCGGAGTTAGGTCTGACTGATAATTGAACTTATGAATTTGAAACAATCATCATCATCCGTTACCTAACATCATCATAAAGATTCAAGGTTAAAGCAAAGATCAAAAGTTCATTGAACCTCATGTTGTTCGGACATGGAAAATGATGGCAGATTTAGATAGCTTGTGTAGTTTCTAAGTGTATCAACATGAACACAATTGACCCCATAGTTACAGAGTATATGGTCATTCCAATATAGGGAAAAGTGTCCATTTTTGGCCGACGCGCGTGCCAGTGGAACGCTAATTGCCATAGCGTGAAAACTCGATGGGGTTAAAACTTAATATTTCAGCTGTGGAAAAGTCACAAAACTTGCGTTTGAACGCAACTCAGGAAAATCAAACGCAACTTTATTTTCAGCCAATCAGAAGTGCGCATTAAGAACTTGCGTTTGATTTTTAAGAGTTGCGATTAAACGCAAGTTTTGTGCAACGGGCCCAATTTGAAGAGGGTAAGGTTTAACGGATTGGGTGATCTGACACATACTGACCCATCAATTATCACAATCATAAACATCAACATAATCAAGACAGCTTATTCAAAGGGAAAGAGTTTTTAGCTAAATTCACGCCAACATGCACGGGATAAATGCCAAAATTCGCCAATTTCGTGACCGCAAACTCCCCCAGAATTAGTGCTCTAATTTGAATGTCCATGCATTCTTTAAGTCTATCAAAATGCATATGGGATCACCTACATCAGACATCAATTCATTTTAGAATGAATGTTGATCCCAATATTCCGATAAGTATTTATATTAATGATGTGTGCAATGTATCAAGTAAATTAGAACTAATATTATTTGCAGATGATACTAGTATGTTTATGTCAAATTGCAATCTTAATTTTTTAGTTGCTGAGTTCAATATTGAAATACAGAAAGTTAATGAATGGTTAATTACTAATAAATTGGCCTTGAATATTAAAAAAACTCAGTGCATGCTTTTTACAAACAAAAATATTGAAACAAGTAATTTGATAATATCCATTGACAAAGATAGGATTGATTTTGTTGATTCCGTAAAGTTTCTTGGAATTGTAATTGATTCGAAATTGCTGTGGCATAAACACATTGATATCTTGTGTAATAAAATTTCCAAATGTACTGGCATTTTGCATAAATTGAAGCATTTCCCCCCAAATATACTGCGCATGATTTATAATGCCATTATAACACCCCATTTACTCTATTGCAATATTGTTTGGGCCAATTCAACGAATTACTCTGTGCAACGTTTATTTCGACTTCAAAAAAGGGCCGTAAGAATCATTTATCATGCTCATTATCTTGTCAATACCTCTCCTATTTTTGCTGAATTAGGTCTGTTGAAGGTGTTTGATTTGAATAAATTCAATATTGTAATATTTATGTTCTTACTTCATAATGACCGTATTCCATTGCCGATTGCCAAACATTTTCAATCCAATAACCAGTTCCATTCTTATTTTACTCGAAGTTCTTCAGATTATCATTTGTCTCTAAATAGAACAAATGTTGGTTTAGTAAGTGTATTTTATAGAGGTTCCAAGATCTGGAATGAATTGCACCCAGATATAAAGTTAAGTCCATCTAATAAACTCACTCAAACGCAATTATAAGTCATATTTACTTGAACAATATTAGGCCCTTTGTCTGGCATCATACATTGTCTGTGTAGGGTTTGTCCTGGTTGATAAACTTTTCTTTCAAATCCTATATTACTGACCATATTATACATGTATCTACATTTTATCCATCCAATATGCCCATTTTATGTATTTATTTATGTATATATCAAAGGTGGCAGCTTTTTATAAAGCTCCTTGCTTTTCTTGCTGTCTCCTCTATCTTGTAATTTTATATTTTGTACTGATTTATATTTATATGTATTTTTTAAACTATTGATGGAAATAAATAAATGAATGAATGAAAAAAAAAAGTATTCAAATTTACATGAATTGCATCAATTTAGCATCAGCCCGAGATGAATTTGGAGAGGAACACCTAATAAAAATGCTCTCAAACATACAATCAGTTATCAGGAGATTTATATGCATGATTCAGGAATAACGCAGCTGTCCGGGGCGGGGGGGGGGGGGGGGTGTCAATCAAAAGGAAATGTGCCCATAAAAGCCCGCTTTACAAATTGAAGAAAAAAAGAGAAGGTTAACCGTTTTACCTCCTTCCATTTTCTGGTTTTAACAGATTTTGTATCGTCTATTTTGTTTTCTATAAACCAACTAGCGTACTTGAAAGGACAAGAGACAGTTACCAGCCCAACCCTGACAAATTTCCAACAAAGAAAAAAAAAGTGACTTTTAAACTAGGTAAAGAAATTACTGCAAGGTATGGTAAATAAATTGTTAAAACCTCATAGATTACGGACACTTTCTCTAAAATTTTCTGCTCGGCTGCATGAAATGCTACCTCTCAAAATGTGAAGTTAAATAGCTTATATAATTATGAAGCAAAACTTTAAAATTAAAGAGAAGGGGAAACGGGTTCATGTATCTTCTAAAATGTAAACTCCAATTGACAAACCAAAGGCTAATCTTATCATGCTTATGTTACGAATTCAGTTCGATCTGAAATATTAATAGGTTTTGCGTGCATTGTGAATAAAGCATCTGTCCAAAATAATGTAATTCAAGAGAAATTTGGTGCAAAATTGTACAGATTCATAGAATATTGCTGTAATTAATTACTCTACAGTAATGAAAAAATATAAAGTTAAAATAATTTTTAAAAAGTACAAATTAAGATGAGATCCTACCAATTGAACATTAATTGCCCTACCCCTGCCCATGCAAATTAAGGCCCCAACAAGTGCATTTCTCGCTGAAATGTATGGATCACAACTGGGTCGGATATGTTCTGCCCTCTCCCCACCCCGTGTGCAGATACACCACTGCTTAAAGGGTAAGTCCACCCTGATATTAGGTTTCTTTTGAAATAAACAAAAAACGAAATGAAACAGATCAATGAAGGTTTGAGCAAGGTCCGATAGGAAATAAGAAAAATAAGAAAACACAAATTGGCAATTCCGTGACGTATCTTGCGAGTTCCTCTCTCATTTTGCTCCGCACATAAAAATTCATAAATTTAATTTTCTTTGTTTTCAATGAGGGAATAGATATGTATCATACAAGTTTTGTGCAAAAGCAGAAGTGAAATGAATTACATCTAGGGTGCATTTTATGATAAAATGTTTTTAGAGAGAAAATGGAAATTTATGATTTTTTTTTCTCTTCGGGGACAGGGCAATATGGGAGATGAGCTCATAAGATATGTCACAGAGTGGTCAAATTGTATTTTCATTGATTACAACTTCAAAATTCATTCTTACGGATTTTGCTCAAACTTTCACTGATCTGTTTCTTTAATTTGTTTGCTTCTTTTAAAATCAACATGATGAAACTGATATCACGGTGGACTTTCCCTTTTAAGCACACTTGACCAGAAGTGACCAAGAATGGTCATTTTTGGCAAAAAAGTGGCCAAAATAACCAAACTGTCGTGAGTAGGATCGATAAGACTGACATTTTTGGAATCAGCGGGAAATTTTACCCCAGATAAGCTTTTCAAACCATCCCCAGCAAAAAATTCTGATTAAAGCCCCTTATCTCCAGGACTACTAGGCTACCATTCCCAAGTTCTTTACATGGTGATTTTCAGAGACAAAAACCTGTTAAACCTTTCAGGACAGGAATCATTTAAGTGCTAAATTGATCACATTTTGTTCTTCAAATTGGCAATAATGATATTTTTCTTTTAGTGCTGTATTGTTTGATTAATTGATTAATTTTTATTCGCCAAGTGAATAAGCTTGAGCATAACCCACGCCTCGGTATGAACACCACCTTGTGCATGTTGGGAGTGATAATTTCCACCTTCATCCTCATGAGCAGTCAATATTTGTATACTATATTGCATTCGTGGAAATGATGCAAGTTTAATAACCAAAATGAAAATATAAAGAAGATTAACTTCTACACCCCACACCCTGCAATGAAACAGCGTTTCCATTAACATGATTAAGACGCAATAAACTGCCTAAAACGTAAAAACGACAACAAACAAACAAAAATAAATAATCACCTCAAAAAAAAAAACAAACAAACAAACAAACAAACAAAACCCCCAAATTACTGCACGTCACTTTTCTAAATATTTGCATAAGTAATGCGGCCTCAGCTAGTTTTTACTCAGTTCACTTGCCATTCATCTACACTCAAACCAGGGACCCGTTTCATAAAACTTGATATCTATAACAAGTTACAATAACAGTTATAAGATACTGAAATACTTGCATCTGATTGGCTGAGAGCAAATTTGTCATAGATATGAGGCAGTTGTTACTGATAATAAGTTTTATGAAAGGGGGCCCAGTTTTTATTTTGCCTTGATGGTTTACCGCGGTCATTTATCATGTTTGTGAACTAACCTAATTAATACCTCAGCCATACTCCAAAAGAAACCAACCGATTCTTGGCAATTCGGGGCAATGTAATTGTTTGTTCAGTCTGATATCGCTTTCGTTGGTGTGACTGTGGTATTACACCTAAGTCACACTGCCAAACCGATTCCATACCAACCGATTCTTGGTCATTCGGCGCAATGTCACTGTTTTTTCAGTCTGATATCGATCTCGTTGGTGTCACTATGGTATTACACAGAAGTCACACTGCCAAACCGATTCTTGGCCATTCGGGGCAATGTAATGTAAAAAAAAAGGGGGGGGGGGATCATCAGCGTTTTCGGGTCTCTTTTAACTTCAAAAATCTCAGACAATCAAAATTGAAGGGGAAAAAAAGATCCTTTGGTCCCAGAGGAGGCCCCCCCCCCCCCCCCCACGATCCGCCTCTTAAGACTGAATGAACGCAAAAATTAGGAAGATAGAAAGCAAGGGATTTATCACCCCATTTTACATCAATAAAAGTTTATACTGACAGAATACCTGCTCACACGAGACATTACCTTCCTGGCGTATGGTCATTATAATTGCGAATATTTGAAATTCGCTTCTACCTTTCGGAGAAAGGCTTTCATGAGATTGCCTACATCATGGAAGCTGGGACACTGAAACTCATCCTCGCTGTAATCGTCACTTTACTGGCGGAAGAAAGTGAGTTTTGAAAGGGATTACAAAGATTTTATTCGTGATATAATCTTTCGTGCAACTTTCAATTTTCCATCTGGTCTAATCGTAGTATTGTGCAGTCGTCAAATATTTCCCTATAGCCCTTCTGACTTTCTTTTGTAAAATGAATGTTTGTGTTTATATTATTGTGTTTATTTTCTCGTCTGATATCTTACAGATGAGTGTACGCTATGACAGTATACAAGGAAGTAAAAAATATATTTTAGTGTGTAAAAACAATTAGTTTTAAACAGGTATGGTCTGTATACGGATACCTATTCGAAACAATTGAATTAGATAGTGAATACTGCATTGAAACAGGGCTGAATTACATTCAGTTTACAATTTCAAATGAAACACATGAAACACATGAAACACATAGCAAAGTTAAGACAAATGATAAATAACGTCTTCGAAATACATTCTAAGATAACACCAACATACTCCTTTAATGATTATTTTGTTGAAATAGGTCCAAATTTAGCAAGCAAGATACCAAACTGTGATAGATTTTATAATTACTTACAAAACCCTAACCCTAATTTTATGTTCTTTACTCCTGTAAATCAAGGTGAAGTCTTTGATATTGTTAACAATTTTATAAGTAAACGCAGTTGTGGACATGATGGTCTGGATAATTTCATAATTAAGAAAATTATATCAAGTATTTTTGAACCATTTACTTATCTCTGAGCACAGGCCTTTTTTCAAACAAAATGAAATTAGCCCAAATAATCCCTATTTTTAAAAACGGTAACCCCTTATCGCTATCAAATTACAGGCCAATATCTTTGTTAACCACATCTTCCAAAATACTTGAAAAAGTAGTTTTTCCTCGTACATTGGCCTTTTCAATAATAATGGTATTTTACATGAATCTCAGTTCGGATTTAGTAAACACCATAATACAACACATGCTCTGTTAATCAATCACTTTAACTACAATAAATTGTAACATGTAACTTCTTTTTTCTAGATTTAGTGATGCCTTAATCCATATTGCAACTGAATCCAGTTCAGAATTAATCACATTAAATACAAAAAGTTTCTAGGCTTTTATGCGAAAAAATATTAGTGTCATCTGCGTACATAATAAAAGTCAATAAATTTGATGATCTATGAAAGTCATATATATACAAAATTTAAAAAGTAAAGGGCCTAGAACAGAACCACGTTGAACACCACAATTACCATTTCTTGATTGCGACATGCAATTTTCAATACAGACATATTGCTGACGTTCTTATGAATAATTTCGAAACCAATCTAAAACAACGCCCCTTATGCCATAATGTTAGAGTTTGCTTAAAGTGATTGATTAACTTTGCCCAGGATTGAAAAAAATAAATCACTGTTCCAGCTAATGCTGTAATCATAACTGCAAACCTTTAGGTCAGACAGGAATCGCCTGAGTTTTATAAGCTGATCGGTCGTTTATATATCAAGATATTTACGATTGAACATTGATGTCGGGATAGAGTACCACCGAACCCTGAAGAACTCTTACAGTTGGCATACCTCGCTCTATCACAGAATACCGTACGGACTGGAAACCCGCTCTGAAATCGCCAAGCGCCGGAGCTTGGTTTTTGTGACTGCAGCGCAGCGAAGAAGCCGAGCGACTTGCGCTAGCTATATATAGCGATCGATCACGATTTTCTCTTTTTTAGGATAGTAAACGGGTTCCATTTTCTCTCATACTTTCACATATCCTTAATTATATATGTAGTTAGAGGATTGCACAAAATTCACTTGCATTTGAGCTGATTTCACAATTTTTCACAAAGTTAATCAATCCCTTTTTAAGCTTCTACCAACCTTAAATTTGTTAGCAAGCTGCATGTTATTAGTAATGCTTTTAATGAACTATCTCATCCGATTTTAATAGATGATATACAAATACAGAAGGTGAATGAAACAAAATTTCTAGGCACTATAATAGATAATAAACTTTCATGGAAGCATCATGTATTTAAACTGATATCCAGAAGCATTGTCATGATTAATAAACTCAAATGGTCTTTTCCGCCAAACATTCTTTTATCACTATACTCCACCCTAGTTTTACCATATCTAAATGTTAATTATCGCCACCACACTGATGGTCTCTTTCACTCTAATAATTTACTGAAAATTTATATTTACCGCCTCAATCTTGCTGTACTTATGTTTCAGTGTCATAATCATGAATTGCCCACTGTCTTCAATAATATATTTACAGTAAATAATGAAATCCATTATTATCCCACTATACAGACAAATCAATCTGTATCACTTGCCAAGAACTCGTACCGCATTTAACACAGAATACTTTTTCTTTTACTGCTCCTAAATTTTGGAATTCCCTCCCTTTAAATAATACGAGACAGTATAAGTTTGAGTACACTCAAACGTAAATTGAAAAAAATATCTAAGTACTTTTTATAAACATTGATCCCTCAATGATGATTTCTGTTTACCTGTGTAGTAAAATCTACAGACTAAAGGCGGATTTACACCGAACACGACAAACCACAAACGACATGACAACACGACATGAACGACTGAAAAATCGCTCTAATGGCACCTATGGCACCGAGCACACCAGTGGCGGATTCAGGGGGGGGGGGCAATCCCGGCCCGTGCCCCCCCCCCCTTTTGACTGAAAACAATGCATTGTGCCCCCCCCCCTTCGACCAGAAAACCTTTTTTTTTTTTTTTTTTTGCTTGTCAGAGAATTATGGAGGGGAACTGGACTCCATAACTCCCCCCCCCCCCCCCCCCCCCCCCCCCACTGAGGGACTTTTAGAGGGCTGGCGAAAAAAATTTTTTTTGGTCGCCACCTCCCCCCACTGAGCGACTTTTGGAGGGCTGGCGTGAGACAAAAAAAATATGGGTCTCCCTCCAAGCAGTTTCCCAAAGTTGACAATCCTGCATTTGTGTGCCCCCCCCCCCCTTCCCCTTATACGAAATCCTGGATCCGCCCCTGGTGCACACTGCCACGACGACTTTCGAAACGTAGTCAGTAGTGCACGACGTTTTTAGCCATTTCAAAAAATCGCTCAGCCAGCGATTTTCCCAGCACGACAAAACGACATTTTGGCCATGAACCAATTAACTTAGAGGATTTGCAACGACGTCATATTCATCCACAGCTGCTATTTGATGGCTGAAACTTTCCATTTCCCTAGCTCAAATCTCTATGGGATTTTACGTGTAAATTATGTTATCGCACTGCACAAAAAGTGCCATACAGCTTTTAAAAAATACACACACACACACACACACACACCCACACACACGAGCACGCACTCTCTCTCTCTCTCTCTCTCTCTCTCTTTCTCTCTCTCTCACACACACACACAAACTCGCACATGCCTTACATTCCCTTGTTTTCAGAAAGGGGAATTAATTATTCTATATCCTTCTAGACTTAAGAGAAAGAGATAAAGAGAGAGAAAGAAATTGGAATTATATATCGGTTGAGGTACTTTGTTCAACGTTACATACTATTATTGTTGTATCATTCTTTTGATCAGCCACACATTTCCTATGGTCTTGAAGTCTGGGGATGCACGTATAGTTCATTTATTGACAAAATATTCATTATAAACAGAAAATGATTGTTAGGGCCTATGGTTAGGGCTATTACCTTTATAGTGGATTTATGACATCGTCTGCGCCTTCATTTCTCTCATTGATAATCTTAGATATTTACAAGTTTCACAGGTTTCTAACTGCTACCTTCATGTATAAGTTAATACATCGACAACTTCCCCATTATGTATATGAACTTTGCCAGTTTTTCGATCACAGGTACGAGACAAAAAAATAGCAAAAGTCTCATTTTACCAAAAGTAAAAACTGAGCATGGAAAGAGGCCAATTTCATTCTATGGTTCTAGAATATGGAATTCATTGCCCTTGGATATTAAAGAGCAACCCTCTGTCAAAACATTTTGTAGGAAGTTAAGAGAAATTATGCTAATGGAATATGTAAAGTGATGTATCTCAGCATATGTATTTGTTTTGTTTTGCCCCCCCCCCCCTTGGTATTTGTGAATCTAGTCATATACTGTAGTTTTATATACATATTTATACTCGATGAACAAATGTTTGTTTTTACTTTTATTGATGTTGATTGCGTGTGTTTGTGTATATAATGCACTTCTTGCCAATATTTAGTTTTTTACTGATTATTGTAAGACCTTATTTGTTAGCGGAGTATTTGTATTTTTCAGAAGTATTTACGTGTTTTAAGTAGTCTTTACTCATATCACATTTACATAATTTGTCAGAGAACCACATATTCATTAGCCATTTCAGCTGTTTCGTGGTCTCCCATTACCATTCACTTTTGTAAATACCTTGTAAATATGTTTCATATATTGTTTCAGAAATGGTAATAAATTCATTCACTCACTCACTCAAAAGAGAGATATTGGAGTTATAGAGAGAGAATTTGGAGGAAAGGAGGGGAAATATAGAGTTTATTGAGCTGAGCATCGGAGAGCGAAAAACGAAATCATTCAACCTATGCAAAATTTCAAAAAGGATGACAGCTCTGGCGAACTTTGATATAAGCTACGCAACCATACTTCTCTCATTTTCATTTCTCACAATTTTATTTATTTCCACGAGGGTTGCCAAAGCTGTTGTATCTCATATATATATATATATATATATATATATATATATATATATATATATGAACAGATAGTCAGATATGATGGAACAAAATGAAGCAGGTCACTATGTGTATTTACAAGCTTTCGGCTCCTGGCCTTCTTCAAGTTTATTTGCTAAATCAAACAGAATGAAACAAATAATAATAATAATAATAAGCAACTTAACAAAACTAAAGACAACAGAACAGGGCCCTCTTGCATAAAAAGTTGCGATTAAACGCAACTCAAAAAATTAAACGCAAGTTCCAAATACGCGATCCTGATTGGTTGAAAATCGAGTTGCGTTTAATTTTTTGAGTTGCGTTTAATCGTAACTTTTTATGCAAGAGGACCCAGAATTATCATAAAGCTGGCCACAGCTTGATATATATACATATATATATATATATATATATATATATATATATATATATATACAGGGTGGCCCAATAAAAACGGATAATTATACTTCCAATAATGCGGGGCAAATTCCAACGTATACCAGGAGACGGGGAATCTTTTTAGAAGTTTAGAAGAAAAATGATACCAAATTTGCCAATATTGGGTATTTTCTAGCTATCCTAGACGCATTTTAGTGACACAATGTTGACCGTTTTTCCTGGGGACACCCAGTATATTTGCAGATTAACAATGAAAATAATGAAAAATTAGGATTTAAAAAAAATGAAGAAACCGATCGAAGGACCTGCATGACGTTTACGCTGTTATGATATAAATTTATAGAAATATAGCGACTCAGTAGTAGTAGCATTTTCTTACTCTTAACTATATATATCATAAGTTGTAATAGGATTCTAAAGATAATAAATTTATAAGCGTCAAATAAATACCTAGGCTTTATAAATATTTTACAAAGTGAAATCTATAAAAAAAAAATTTAAACTACGTGTTCAATATTAGGAAGATAAGATAAGATTTATTTCCAATTCAATTCAAACATAAAAATACAAAGGTAACATTCGATTTTTAAAAAAACACGTTAAAATCAGCGGCTGTGTACAATATAACATTAAGAGGAAACAAAAGGAGTAAATACAAAAACAAAACAAAACGGAATAAGAAAAAGACAGTAATTGATCGGAAACTGAGTGGTGTACGCGAAAAGCCAAGGCATGGCTTGTAAAATGCATATACCAAAATGATATAAAATTAAAATTGTCAACAAAGCAATAGATACAATAAAACAAAAGCGACAGCAAAAATCACAAAATTTAATAGAAAGTCAATAGATGATTCTTATATTGTCTTTTCAATGAATTATTATGTTGTAAGTTAAATGAGGATGAGTCTAGTAAATTCCATAAAACAGAGCCTGTATGACGCAGAGTTTGTTTGCTTCTATCATTATTGTATTTCCACCTGTGAATGTTATATTGGGACCTAGTATTATAAGCATGTATTTGAGAATTTATAGAAAACATATTAATTATATATGGAGACAACGTATGTGAATAAAATCGTTGCATTAGAGACAGGATTTGCTAAATAACTGGATTTTGTAATAATTCTGATTGCTTTTTTCTGTAATTTAAGTAATCCATCAATCCTTTTACCATATGTGTTGCCCCAAATTGAATTACAATACATTAGATGTGGTAAAATAAATGCATTATACAAATGATATAAAATGTTAAACGGTAATTCATATTTCAAACGATTCACAATGACAATATATTTTGAAATTTTTGTAGACACATTATCAGTATGTTTCTTTCAGTTTAAATGTTCAAGTATTACCCCTAAAAATGTTATATAATTGCAACGTTTGATTAATTTATCATTAATTTTCAACACACACATGTCATTTTTCTAAGAATTATTCTTTCTAAATAAAATGAAATTAGTTTTTTCTAAATTTAAAGATAATTTATTGCACTGAAACCATATTGCAACTTTTGAGAGATTAAAAGAAATATTTGCACATAAATCATTAAAATTACTATTGGAGGCAAGAAGAGTGGTGTCATCGGCATATGAAATAAAATTAAAACAATGGCAAGAATTAACAATATCATTAATATAAATTGAATATAATAAAGGTCCTAAAATGGATCCCTGTGGTACTCCAGTATCAATGATTTTAAACTCAGATAAAATAGAATTAGAAATTGTATATTGTTTTCTATTAAATAAATAAGATTCAAACCATTTCAAACAAATACCTCTGACACCATAGTACTCTCATTTCTTTAATAAAATAGTATGAGAAAGGGAATCAAAAGCCTTAGAAAGGTCCACGAAAATTCCTATTACACTTATATTTGCATTTATTTCAGATATAATTCTATCCTGTATTTCAACAACGGCCATTTCTGTAGAAATTTTTTTGCGGAATCCATATTGACCTTGATAAAGAACATCGTTTTGGAGTAAAAAATTATAAAGACGGTTATAACTGGAACAGCCGGATGCCCAGGATGTGCAGGTCTGTGATGGCTGCCAACGGCAGGTTCTTAGATGAGAAGTCCCTATGATCCGAAACGTGATAAATAAAACTTTGAAAAATAAATAAATGTGCATCTCTTGACATACCATTATTCATTTAGTCATTATTTTCCTTGTAAGGGTATACACAAACGGAAAGAATATGACTTCCTGTGAAAAAAGAAAACCAAAAATCATTGTGGTAGTTCCCAAAATGTTGATAATAATAATAATATTGGGTATTTTTATAGCGCTCATATCCACCTCGTAATAAGGTGCTCAAGGCGCTCTAATATTACCCCGGCTCTAGCTAGGCTACCGAATTCGGTGCTCACAGCATTCAAGGAATTCATTCCTACCGGTATCCATTTAACACCTGGGTTGAGAGTGTTTCTTAGATGAAAATACTAGTTTTCTGCATGAGTATAGGAATGATTATTGTATATTAGTCAAAATTTTTTAAATATTCACTAGTACAAACGAGGGTCAGATTTTGCAGAATGCCGAAAGGGCAAAAAAAATCCTATCACAACTGACCAAACCCATGACCTTCTAATTGTGCTGGAAATCATATTGGGGGGGGGGGGGGGGGGTAGGTTGCCTTTTTAACGCATGGCTGCCTCCTGAAACGCTTTTGTTAAACTGGTGTTAACTTGAAGGGTGATACCAAATTGTTGGAGTACAACATATCTGATGATAAATTAACTGTGGATGATTTTGAGAAATCCGTTCTTATTACAGGTGTACCCAAACTTTTGGAGGGCAGTGTATATATATATATATATATATATATATATATATATACAGTAAATTACATAATACATGATAACTATTTGTGATTATCAAATAGTAAGGATGCCGTAACACTCGACATGTAACATGAAATACATAATGTAGTCGCCATTGGCTCTAGTGGCAGTGAAAGTCTGCCATATGAGAAACAACAAAAAGCTTTTTAGTGAAGTATCAGCGACACTTTCATGGTGGAGAAACTGAATTGTAGGTTTAGTTTTACAATTCAGTTTCTCCACCATGAAAGTGTCGCTGATACTTCACTAAATACCGGCTCTAAGGGGAGCAATCATTCAGCGGGAAATCTGGCCCTTGTTCTTTATTCAGAGAAAACAATGGCACCGTCGGGTGCTTTCTCTGTTTAGAGGAATTATAGCGCCACCAGTGACCAGAATGAGAATGCAGCCGTGAATAGAATTCGCGGGCATTTCCGATTGGCGCCAATCGGCTGTGAATCGGATCCCTCCGTAGGCAATAAATAGCCTCCACTCATGTTCTAGTCATTCTCCTAATGACGATCAGAGCATACTGATCGAGAACCACAGAGCTCTTAGCGGAGCTCACCAGCCCTTTTCAGGGCTCTTATTCCTTGAAAGAATTACATGGTGTAACCCTGAAAACTAAACCTACAATTCAACAAAAAGCTTGTAAAATCCAATCTCGGAATCCAGTATGTACGATACGGAGACAGAATAATGCAGTATTGTAAGGTTTTTCATTAAAGGGGGTACCCAATGCTGAAACAATGTTAGTTCATTTAAAAGATCATGATTTTATTAGCAGAAAATCATCTGCCTTAAGTTTTTTAAAAATTCGTGTTGCCAGAAAATCCCCGAAATATGGTAAGATTTCAGGATATTTTGGCCCCTCAGCTGTGTCCCAATTTCAGCTAGGTAACCACAATGACGTCAAAGTGGTTACCCAGATTCGCGTATTGCAGATGTGTTGCGCGCTAGACTGTACAAAATGCATTACACCTTGCGCGCATTTTGCTATAATTGCGCGACAAGGTAACCACTTTGACGTCATTGTGGTTACCTAGCTGAAATTGGGACACAGCTGAGGGGCCAAAATATCCTGAAATCTTACCATATTTCGGGAATTTTCTGGCAACACGAATTTAAAAAAAAATTTAAGGCAGATGATTTTCTTCTAATAAAATCATGATCTTTTAAATGAACTAACATTGTTTCAGCATTGGGTACCCCCTTTAAAACTAATATAATGATAGTCTAACATTATATAACCATGATAGATAACGTGCTGTGTTTCTTTACGGATAGAGCAGCACTGGTTTAATCATGAAGCTACAAACCAATCCAGGATGGTTCTGCTCTTCCATTGTAAATTGCATACGATATTAAATTTAATCGCAATCACAGATAAAAGTGGTATGTATTCTCGTTCTTTGACTGAACGTCGGACTGATTTAAATAGGGCAGGGATCTGACGTTTGTTGTAAGGGAAAGTCCGCCCTGATATCAACTTGGTTTTAAAAGAAGCAGAAAATTAAAGAAACAGATCTGTGAAAGTTTGAGCAAAATCCGATAAGAAATAAGAAAGTTATGAATTTTTGAAGATGTAATCAATCAAACACAAATTGGCAACTCTGTGACATATCTTGCGAGCTCATCTCCCATTTGCCCAGTACTGAAAAAAAAAATCATAAATTTCCATTTTCTCTCTAAAAAATATTTTATCATACATGCACCCTAGATATAATCATTTCACTTATGCTTTTACACATTACCTGTCTGATACAAATCATTTCCCAGGTTTTCTCTATAGAGTCCCTTTATAGATAGAGTTACTACACGGACGTCCTATTTTTGGGGCCCCAAAACGGCGATCAAATTCTTTCTATTTAGAACATCTAGGTGCTCATCGGAATTGAATAGAAATGTTACGTAATAGTGGCCCCAAAATGGCGTTCATATCACGGGTTGTCGTTACTCTTTAGTTTTTCTCTTTCTAGCATCCTCAGTGTTTAATACAAAGAGTACCGTTAATACAACTCATTTCTTACGGTAATCGACAATGGCAATATATCTGGACATTCTACAGCTGTGATTATGTCACATATATATCTACGGTATATAATATGATACAATTAATAAATGTTACATGCTTCGCATTTCAATACGACATAATATATAAACGAAAAAATTCAGAATTTCTGCCGAATTTCATACATGTATTTCACAAAAAATACAAAACAGACCTCTTGCTAAATCTAAATGATCAGTTTATAATATATAAATCTTATTGCTATACATCACATCAGTACCTATATTTCATTCACAATTATACATATCGTAATCGAAAAATACATTTTTCACTATTGTCTGTTTCTAAGCCATTGCAGTCATATTCTTATGTCGAGAGCCACTTGAGGCATCGCCTGATGTTCGTGGCCGTGCAGCACGGACACAGAATTGCATTATCTCTTCATTTTGTTCAAAATCTAGCCCGACTTGATGGTGCTTTAGCTGACCCCCGATCAGGACTAAATAAGAACTCGTGAACATTGTCTTTTGTTTGCGGCGAAATAACCCCATCTTTGAAGAAATAAACTCTGATGACAAGACATTGTCAGGATAATCATGTGCGATGACGCATACTTTCCTCTTTCCTGTGTTGAAATCAAAATAAGCAATTACAGTTTTTGTATATTTCCAAATATTTTTGGAGTTTCATTTACAGGAACATGGTATAGCATTATCAGTTACAAAGGTGCTTTCAAAAAGCGCACCGTTAAAAGGAGAAGTGCATTCCGACATCGAGTCGAGCTGAATAAAAGCAAGATAAGACCAAAAAAGATATGAACTTCTGTTAGGAGCAAATCCGATGCGAGTATAATCTCTGCTCTGCATGCATGTCTTTAACAGTGTGAGTCAATAAAAAATAGAAACCCAGATTCAACCCTCAATATGATGACCGGTGTGTTGGCTCAGTCAGTAGAGCGTCCGCCTCACAACCGGGAGGTCGTGGGTTCGAACCCCGGCCGCGTCATACCAAAAGACGTTAAAAGATGGGAGTTGCTGCTACCTTGTTTGGCGTTCAACAATAAGGGATAGAGCAACGTCGATCTGGCGCTGCTCAGTGGCTGCCGGGCTCACGATCGATTGGGCAAAAAGAATTTCCATTTCGGTTTAACTTAATAAAATTTGGAGTGGACTTTAAAAGATTATTAACTTAACTTTAACTTATTAACTTAATATCGTTGTATCGTTGTATCGTTGTATATGTACATATTAACTCAAAGGATGCTTTTATTCATGTTTACATTGTAATTGATATTTAATGTACTTTACTATATTCTGATCGAAAACTTGAAAATTGTATCATTGGTCAACATTAGGGCACCCCTTCACCTTTCTGATTCCTCTTTTCACCTTCTGCTTTCCCTTTGTATATATAGTGTAAATAAACTTCTCTCTCTCTTTCTCTTTTTTTTTTTAACTCAAAGAAATAATCCATGAGATATGATTAATGTAGGCCTATGCCTAGGTGTTACAATTGCTCAAGCTTTATAAGCTTATGTTGCAGCACCTTTGTGTGTTCATTATGTTACGCTGGCTCTCTGTACTCTATTTTGTATCTGCTGTATCTGTATTATGACATTACATTATTATAAAAGCAGGGAGCTGTAAATAGAAAGAGTGGAAACTCTTGTAAAATTATGCAAACGTATGCGTTAACAATGGATGCGTATATTATATAACATTCCACTTGGCTTTGAAATTCCATGCGAGGCACCGCTCTTCTTCGGAAGCCAGGCACCAGTTTCGCGTTTATCAAATTACCGGCCAAATTTCAGTGTAAATTGTAAAATTTATGTGGGGATTGTGTTGGGAATAGTGCATCAAACAATTTTTCAAATTTAATACTCCGCTCTTCCTATAATTTGTATGCCAGCGTCGGCGAAAGGAAAATTAAATCCTGACAAAAACTCAATATTTCAGGATATTCCGGTCATTTCCGGTCGTTTTAATGTCCCGTCATTTAATCCATGATTTACAATATTCGATATAAAGTACTTCGCTAGTGCTGCATTCGCGTGCATTTCGTATTTTTGCAGTTGAAAAAGGTATGAAATTACATAAGTTTCTGTTCGCTCGTTCAACTCATTACACATTCGACAATAGACCGCTTCGGTAATGTATGCAAATTTTATACATACCTTTCAAACAAAGGTTGTTTTTGACAACCTGAAAGCTTGCCGGAGGCTTGCCTGACATAGCACCAAATAATGTATGCAAACTGGATTCCAAGCATTGAGGCTCATTTATAAAAAGCAGGTTAATGGAATAGCTCGTCACTAGGTGCTCAGAGAATATATGTGCATAAATGTGTATACATTACAGATAAGATAAGATAAGATAAGATTTATTTCCAATTCAATTCAAACATAAAAATACAAAGGTAACATTCGATATAACCGCCCAAAACACGTAAAAATCAGCGGATGTGTACAATATAACATTAAGGGGAAACAGTCAAAAGGAGTAAAAAACAAAAACAAAACAAAACAATAAAAAAGACAGTAATTGATCGGAAATTGGTGTACGCGAAAAGCCAAGACATGGCTTGTAAAATGCATATACAGAAGCGGTCTATTGATGAGAAATCATTGAAAGGGACAGCGAACAGTTGCTGAGATACCATTTTCTGATGTAGGAGTTTGAAATCCTGATAATTCATGCGCTCTTTTATCTAACCACCATGGTTAACAGTTGCGGAGTAGCGCATAACTTTTCGGCGGCGCCGAGCATGGAATCAAAGGAGAGCAGCTTGTTTCCACTCGTATTTTCAGGTCCCTGATAAAAGGTAAATCAGTACATTACATTTAATCAAAGATACACTCATTGTAGACTATCATGTTTCCTATGACACCTTGACCAATAAAATCCCACTATGGACAGCTGAACAGTATAACATTTTTCTTGATTCATGTCAAATTTGCCTCTGCCCAAGTTTTGAATGAAATGGATGAGATCCATTCCAAATGAATGCACTCACAAATTTGATACAGTGTAATTCCATTCGGCCCAAAACTTGGGCAAAGACGATTCTGACATACTTTTTAAAAATAGCCAGTGATCAGTCATCCACGATCGCATTTTAGTGAGCAGCCTATCAAATGAAAGCAGACATTATCAACTATCATACCATTATAATACATTTCAGCAATTTCACTTGGTTTTTAAGTTGGGGCTTGAATATGGATTTCCTTTTTAATGACTCACACTGTATATTTGGAAGTGTCACGTATGCGTATATGTTTAACGAATGAAAGAACAGATTTTATGAGAAATAAGTCATGAACCTCACATAAATTGCAACAGAAAATCTGACACATGTGTAATACCAATAAAGGTCATCTCTATAACATATAAAAACTCCTAAGAAATTCAAGGGGGTGAAAACTTTTTTTACAGGTTTTGCTCAACTATATTTTCGTATTCCGAACAGTGACAGACAGAGACTAGGCAGGGGCGTCTTCTTTTTATATTTCTTTCGGCCCCTCTCCCTTTCTTTCTTTGCCATCGTTATGGGCCATTCGATGAGAGGGGGCACGTGCACACTTCGACATCATAATTATGAGAGTGTTCAGGCCATAGACAATTTAAAACTAATTAATTAATTAATTAATAAACTAAGTAATTAACCTAGCGACTAGAGGTCCTCATGAAAAAAACCCCAACACTTTTTGGTCTTCAAAATTGCACCTAAATGGCAACTAAAACTGATTTCCAGATATCAAAAAATGCCACATTTTCCCCTACCCTCGGAGGGGGGACATCCCTCCCAGACCCTCCACCTGCTTCGCTCCCTCAATAAGGTCCAACTCTTGTAATGTCGGGTCTGGTGCTGGGCCTATAATGGGATGTTTAGTGACAACTTGACAAAATGTGTCGGTTTTTTTTAAAGCACTATTTAGAGTGACGCATGCCTTGAGATAAGATCCATTAATTAATTGAATAAAATATGATGATCTAAAAGTATTATTCAATGTCATTAGCAAAGCACTTGAAATAAAACCTTCATATCACCTTCTAATTTAAATTAACAGTGATCACTTTTAGATTGGTATTACTCGACATAAACATTTCCACGGATGAATGATGATAATGATAATGACAACAAGGTAGTAAAACGGTACAACAGTTATACAGTCCAACAACTCTGATTTCAAAAAATTGTAAAGTAGGTTACAAATTGATTTAATTAAATGATTTGGTTGTAAAAATAAGCTTCTGGTGATCACAAATACATGTGTATACTCACTGGCGGCAAAATAAATGTGCCGTATTGCACGATCAATAGGTCGTCACTCTCCTCTTGAATGACAATACATTCTAAAAAAAGTGTTTAAAAAAAAAATCAATATTTGAAAGGATGATATCGTTTTTAATATTAGATGTTCTCTGTAGGTTTTTAATATTGTAGTATCTAGCATAACAAAATACATTCAGCATGTTCAAAACATTGTCAGTCCTCGACCCTTTTAAATTTTGATTTTCACAATTTAAGTTTTAGAGTGTTAGACAGCAAGTGCCCGTTATTTCAAAAAACCTCCGAGAAATATTTCCATTTTTGTGTTGTTTTTTTTTTAAATATCTTTTTTCATGTTTGTTTTTATTCATTAGAAAAATGCTCTTTTGAAGAATAAACAAGAAAATAATTAACAACAATGTGTGCCCCTCGAAATACGCTACATCTCATTTAATCCACCCTCCGAAAATTTATATGAATAATCCGTGGTTGCAATCCATGGAGTTCCCCCAGTGAAGTAAAATTGAATTCAATAACGGCTACTTTTTCGATAAATAATATGGTCATTATTTATCAATGTGCACATTCAAAAAAAAAGAAGTTTCCACCTGGTCACCATGAAGCCTCGTATACTACTAACTAATATTCTGTCTTAAATTTACTAACTCTTCCCCTCTTGTCACCCCCCCCCCCTCTCTCTCTCTCTCTCTCTCTCTCTTTCTTCATCTCTCCCTCTCCCTCCCTTTCGTCATCTCTCTCTCTCTCTCTCTCCTTCTTTGCTCATTAATGTAATTATTCCTATCTTACGTCACATGACAACATATGTTTTGAAATGTAATTATTTGCTTTAATCAGAGGGTGTCCTTGTAAGTTGTTGCTCAGAATCACGGATATACATAACATAATTCATGTCAGTTCGGCCAGCCAACCAAGGAGTTCAGGCGCGCCGGAAGCAGTTTGGGATTGGGGGGGGGGGGGGGCAAACATTCAAGGGGGCTCACCTTTCAAGGGCTCATGTCTTCTCACCCCTGAAAAAACACACATGCTTTCCCACCCTCTCATAACAATACAGACGCACGTACACACGAATGTATGCCTGTACTTTCCCACGATATGCGCGTATCGCGTTATTATCAAATTTTCCATTGATAATAGGGCATGTGGAATGTTTAGGAAATTCAATTCCTGTATACTCTTCTTTTATTTGAATGGAATAACATTTGCGATGTGATTCGCAATGCGAAAATGCATTTTGCCCCCCCCCCCCACTTTTTCGTTTGGGGGGGGGGGCGACCGCCCCCCTGCCCCCCCCCCCCCCCCACTTCCGGCGCCTATGAAGGAGTTACTTCTAGGCAAGTAACTCCTTGGGCCAACTTGGGCCAGGTAGTAGTGATGTTTTGACGGGTTCCTGCTTCCATATCAGGCAAGCTATACCTCTTTGGTGTAGCTGAACTTGCTGAAGTAAACCGAGTCGATGTGTATAGTTAGCTCCGTTTGTGCTTATGCATGATGGCCGAAAAATGGAAAATGAATGAATGATTATCACAGATTTTGGTATTTTTCAATACTTTCCACCACTCGGATTCCTTAGGACTTTTTCATATTCATGAGTTTAGGGTAATTGAAATATTTTCTGTTGCAATTTTTGTGTATGAGGTCGTTTTCGTAAAATTACTCCACTTATAATATGTATTTAAAATGGAAAGGAGATGGCTTAAAAAAAAATCAGAACAATTACAGTTTGTAATTTAAATAATTTTGGTGGATTGCAAGGTTCATGAACAGACTCCTAATAAAGAGGAACTGAAATGGAAAAAAATGATAATTACCAAAGTACTTCGCAGCTTTAGGTAAAAATTTGTTGTAGAGTGCATTTTGGACGTTGGTTATTGTTTCGCCTCTGTTCGTTTTGACAGAGTGGCAGAGAATGAGAACACTTTTCTTGTCAATTGGCCTGAAATCATAGCCATCTAATTCGCAGATGTTGAAAGGGAGAGGTTCAAAGGTCACTCTGTCCACCACATTCGCCACGTTTTTTATATGTTGCATAAGACCTTCTACATCTTCACGTCGGTTACAACTACAAACGACCACATCTGTTTTCTTCTCTAAAGAGAGCAACTCTTCAGAGTCCTCCTATATAGACGAAAATCAAATTAATTGAACGATAACATTGTAAATTTCATTTCAATACATTGATTTGATTTGATTTGATTTGATATGAGTTGATTTGATTTGAACGACAAAACGGGAAGTGAGAATGTAATTTGCTTAAGGGATTTATTCCCCTATTTATTTCCTTTTTTTGTCCTTTAAAAATCGGGGTCCGCTGTTCATAGAAAACCGCTACTCATTTAACACGCGTTATGAATAGCAGTCCTTATGAATAGTTATGATTATAGTGGTCCTTATGAATGGAGGTCCTTATGAATAGCGAGGTAATTTGTCTATGGTTTTGCTCGCTATTTAGAAGGACCGCTATTCATACAAAACTGCTATTCATTTATAGTCACGCATTATGGATAGCGGTCCTTATGAATAGCGGTCCTTATGACTAGCGAGGTTACCCCTAAAAATCAGATAATTGCCTCTTTTGTGGTGAAAATTTCCGTTTTGACCACTTAATATTCATTCTCTTCCATTCACAGCAGTTATTAAGCGTTGGTCACATTTTGTCTGATAACGATAACGACAACTTTAAAGGTACACCCTAGACAAAGGCATACTCACAAAAACACACCATAATTATATATATATATATATATATAGTAGGGTGTACCCCTTATCGTTGACTCAGTCTTTACTCAGCGAGTACGGTAGAGTGATGGTTAGTGCCAGATTTCAAGGGGGGGGGGGGAGGGCGGAGGACACAACCGGCCCTTCCCCCTTCAAACCGAATGGGCATTCGGAAAATAACAAAAATGGCCCTTTAATTTATTAAATTTTTGAACCAATACTATCAATGCCCCCCCCCCCCGGGGGGGGGGGGGTATATCTCAATGAGGCCTGTACAGCATTCGCGTCCATGAAAACGAATAAAAGGGTTGTTTTTTCACCACCAGACGGGTAACCCGGGGATCTCGTTTAGGGTATATATCAAAAACAGGAAAGAAGAACCAATCCTCGAATAGGGTGTATGCGAGATCTAAAAAAAATCAATGTGAAGGATCTAAAAATCAGAATTTTTTTGCAGATTTTCCCTGAATAGAGTATCAAAAACCCCGTCAAAACCTCTCGACTTAATCCTCGTTTAGGATGCTTTCAGAAAGTCATGGACGCGGATACCGTACAGGCCTCAATGAGACATACCCCCCCCCCCCCCCACCACCGGATCAATGCTTGGTAAATTGTGATTCTAGGACAACTACCCCCTAGACAACTACCCCCCGGACAACTACCCCCCGGAAAACCACCCCCTGGACGACTACCCCCCTAGGACATCTACCCCCCAGGACAACTACCCCCCAGGACAACTACCCCCCAGGACAACTACCCCCAGGACAATTACCCCCCAGGACAATTACCCCCCAGGACAACTACCCCCAGGACAATTACCCCCAGGACAATTTTTCCGGGGGTAGCTGTCCAGGGGGTAGTTGTTCGGGGGGTAATTGTCCTGGGGGTAATTGTCCTGGGGGGTAATTGTCCTGGGGGGTAATTGTCCTGGGGGGTAGTTGTCCTGGGGGGTAGTTGTCCTGGGGGGCAGTTCTCCTAGGGGGGGGGGGGTAGTCGTCCAGGGGGTGGTTTTCCGGGGGGTGGTTGTCCGGGGGGTAATTGTCCAGTTGGTAGTTGTCCGGATACGTCAGTGAAAATTATGGATTCTCTGAGGTGACTGACATAGCATTATTTCATATTCCAGTCGAGTCACCGAAGCATCCATAATTTCAATTGGTGCCTCGAAAAGAGTGCATGGTATATATTATTTATATCCTACAAGAGTAAGCCCAGATAGATTATTAAAAATTAAAACTAAATGTAGAGTCAGAGTAGACCTACATTATACACGTACAATGATCTAGAGGCTCGTCCCGCACAAACATTATCGCGATGCATTGTCGAGATATCGATAGCTTTGAAATATCCAGAGAAAAAAAAATGACGTCTTAATATTTTTATACCGAAAAATATACGGAGGTCTGACGTCCCGCTATTTCAATTTTTTCTGCATGTTGAAAGTATTTTATGGCACGTGAGACATTCCTGGCCAATCCTTGCATGAGAATATTATGATGTAGGATATAACAATCATTATCTGAACACTTTTATTGTAAGATATAAGACGAGTTAATCATGTTAATAACAAGTCGGTATAACCCATAACTAGCGAAGAAAGTTTACGTCTTACCTGTGGTTTACAACAGTTAGCACCCATGCCATCTCATTATGGACTCCGATGGTCAGCTATGTGGCAAATACTGTTTTCTTATGATCTAACACACTCTATAATATTAGGCCTATCATGCCTATGTTATATCAATTTCCAACAGACACGGTTTGGGAATCCCCACTTTGAGAGCTGAAAGCCTATACATTCAAGGCCGGACTCTGGGACTCCCTCTTGCGGAGTGGGGGTGAGAATCGTCGTATGAATATATAGTACAAAGAGATCCTTTTGATTTTTTTAAAATCATATTTAATAAAAATTGTCTCCATCATTCTTGGTCGGGGAAAACATAATATTTGCCCCTGTTCCCTCACTTTCTATCTTTATCCTGTTTATATCTTTGCATGCTCCTCATTTGATCTGCATGGTTATTTCTCTGATATTGATTTGTTGTTGTTGTTGTTATTCATGTAGAGATGGTATATATTTTTTTCTTACTTAAAGCCATTACTTTCTGGCACTTTGAAATATAAACATTGCTAAGGTTTCCATGATGAATATAACTTCACTGTGTTTAAATCATTATTAACCCTTTCAAGACAATTGACCACATTTTGTGGTTTGGCTCAATAACTTTTGATTCAAAGCCCTCAAAAACCATACCAGACGCATTAGTAGAAAGAGCAAAAATTTCTGCAGACACTATGTCCATTTTTGTTGCACTGCCATATTGCGTTTGATGCCAGGAATTTTAAATTGGAGAATAAGCTTTAAAATCCTTAAATTGGCAGCATATTGAGAGATTCAAAATAATTATTTTTTAATCAAAATTGGCGATTTTTCCAACTTTCGACAAAATTCATAACCATGTTTATTGTTTTCAAAGATATTACACCTTATTAGAACCATGTAGCATCAAAGGTCATGTAAAGTTTTGGTAAGCCCTCAAAAATTGTTCGTCAAATTTCTTCAATTTTTGTTGATAAATAGCAAGATACTAGCAATACTAAGACACTGTGAAGATTTCACCTCCTAAAGTTTAATATTAAACAAATAAAAGGCAAAAACTAATTTATGTGCCGGGACAGGCACGTAAAATCCCAACAAAGGCAGCATGTGCTATACACTGTACACACACGTGTAAAACCAATGATGAGTAGCTACACACAGTGCACACACGCTGTCTCTGTGCGAAGCCCCAAGATTGCTGTGCGGGGAGCCGTCGGGGTGGAAGGGTCCTAGCATAATGGCAGTGATCAAGCATTCCTTACAGATATTTGCACTGAAATTCACCAGAAATCATAGATGGAATACCAAATGATCTCTTACAGACATCTTTTGATACAAGGAGAACAACATGTGACTATATTTAACATATTTCTTTCCAATTTTCTTTTTGCTACCAATACTGTACATGAGCTTTAAAAGAAAAATATTATTGTTGCCGATTTGAAGAACAAAATATGATCAATTTACCCCTTAAATAATTCCTATCATGAAAGAGTTCAATCATTATTAAGGTTTGAATATCTTCACTACTTCTGAATCATGTCGCTTTAGAGAAACCCTCTAGTATTTTTAATGGCAAATGGAGCAGGCTGAGTGGCAGAATAGTTTCTGTGGGTATGTTCTCCCCCTCTTTTTTTTTCTCTCTTTCTCTCTCTCTCTCTCTCTCTCTGATTATCATGGCTATGCTTAGATTTTGAATGAAGTCAACCTGCAAAACGAAGGAAATCGGTATCACGCATTAACCCAAAATGGGGCAAATTGGAGCTACATTTAAAAAAATATATATATATTACGCATTGAAATCAATTTTGAAATTTCCTTAAATAGCTTCTGCATGACTTATAAAATCGCGGCAAGAATTTTTGCTCGCTTGCTCGCAAAGTGATAATGAATTTCATTAGGCAATTTTTAATGACACAATGAATAGAAATAATAAAAGTAAATCAAAATAATTATTTACTCATTATGAACAGATGAGTTAATGGAACATACGTCGCCTTGGCTCCTAGACACAAAAGCATGATAAAAGAAATGCTAGTTTAAAGTAATGTTACAAGCGATCTTCATAATAAAAACTATTCATACTCATCTTATAAATTAACTATAGGTAATGTAATTTTACACCAACATCTCTCCTATTCTGTCATCATGCACAATTCATGATACATAAAAACCATTAATATACACAATCATAATCAGTTCAACGGTTTCTTTATTTTGGAATTATTTAAAAGGAGGGAAGAATTTACTCCAGACATGATCAAAAATAGAAAGGTGTTTTCTGCAAGACGGATTTATTTGGGCGGCGGAGCGTCTTTCAAAGTGGAGGGGGTGGGGCACCAGCCAAAAGGGCACTTTTGGAGAAAAAGGGGCACCTACAAAGGGTGAACATAAAGCAAAAACAGGGACCATTTTTTGACATTGGTATTACCCTACAGTCTAATTAATACGTAATCAACTTCATCTTCTTCCTTTTTATTGTGGTTCTGGATATTGCTTCAGCTTCTCCAATTAGCAGTTGTGTGTAAGGGTCTAATGATTCATGTGCATGCGAGCAAAATTTGTTTTCCAAATGCTGAAGTCCTTGGGGTGTGCATTATGTACAGCGATATATTGAAATGACAACAGGGAATGCCTAATGATCTTTTAATTTGTACATTAACCCTGTCTTATTTTCTTTAGGATTACCATGATTACATCGATATCATCATACTTTATGCGATCTGCTTGATTTCATTGTAAAGTATAAGAGCGAGTGAGCGTAGCGAGCGAGTTTGGGGAAATTTTTAAAAAAATATTGCCCTTATACTTGGTTTAAATTATGGGCACATTCGAGTGAGGGGCATTGTGCCCCTCTTGCCTCCAGCTCCACTGCCTTACATTATAGTTGTAGTATATGGGTACCTGTTACTTAAAGCCGCACCGATTCTTTTGAAGCTAGATATGCCTTTTTTTGGTAAGAAACAGTGGGAAAATATAAGTAAAAGGGGGCACTTATCAGCAGAGGAAAGGGCGCTTGTCAGAGGTGGAAAGGGGCACTTATAAGATATGAAAAGGGGCATTTATGAGAAGAGGGAAAGGGCTCATATTAGATAGGAAAAGGGCACTCATCAGAAGTAGAGGGGGCACTTATCAGATTTGAAAGTTGGCACTTATCAGAAGGGGAAAATATGTACGTATTAGAAGGGAAAGGGGGCACCTTTCAGAATTAAAAATGCATTTATCAGGGGAGAAAATGGCACATATTAGGGAAAAGGGGGGGGGGTCATTATATTTGAAAAGGGGGAATTATTAGAAAGAAAAAGGGGCTCTTATAAGAAAGAAAAAGAGGCACCTATCCGAAGTAAAATTGCATTTATCAGGAGAAAAGTGCATTTATTAGAGATAAGGAGCTAATTATCAGATATGAAGAGGAAAGGACACTTATTAGAAAGGAAAAGAGCCACTTTTAATAGTACAGAGGGCACTTATCAGAGAGAAAGGGGACATTTTTTCAGAAATAAAAAGGCACTTTTGGGTACTTCGAAAAGGGGGGGCACTGTTCCCCCCCCCCCCGGGCGCGCCGCCCCTGCTTACAAACACACACACACACACACACACACACACACACGCACACACACACACATTCACTCTCTTTCACTTTCTCTCTCTCAATTTAGAAACTCGAAGGATGATGATTGGGCAAGAGACGTCACCCCCCCCCCCCCCCCCCCCATGCGAAAATGAAAAGTGCCATTTTTTAAACCTAGCATTTAAAGGGACCGAAAAGTCGCCAATCGTGGTGTTTTGGAGCTTGGCCCAGCTCGGGTAATATTCAGGAATCTTCGTACATCTTCGGAAAACGAGCACGCAATTGCAGTGATACGGACGACCTTGCTCGGGAAAAAATATTCGACAGAAGAAAGACGAACTGAACAACCCAACTGACAAACTACCCCACCCTCGACGGCAATTTTGTTCGCTGCTCCAAGATTGTTGTTATGCATGGCCTTGCAATAAGGGCAAGCGAATGAAATGGAACGTACATGGATAAATCAACTTAACTGTCTAAATCAATGAAGTATATTAACCATGGTATTAACACACAATTTTTTTTTTTTTTACCTCATACGAGGTATTTATTGCAATCATACATTCATACGTTCAACGTTACATTAAAAAACGACTGAAAAACGAAAATACAGTATGCAATTAATCATTGCAGCTGTACTGGTATTGGCTTAAGATCATAAAACACATCAAACTTATGAAGCTTAATTTCTTTCTTTTTTTAGATTTCACAACTCTTAAAAAGTGTTAACAATATATGAATACAATGACGAAGAAAAGGGAAAATACAAAAAAAAAAAAAAAAAAAAAGCGATAAGCTTGTAAATCTGTAGTTCCGCAATAATACAAGAAATGTACAAAGGAATACTTGTTGACACTTTTCTAATTATAAGAGAGAAAGAGAAAGAAAGAAGTGAGGGAAAGGTGAAAAATATAAAGAGAAAGAGAAAGAGAAATGAGAAGGGAGGAGCGTGTGTATGGGCGGGGTGTGAGGAGAAGAAGAAAAAGAAAAAAGAACAAGAACAAGAAGAACAAGAACAAGAACAAGAACAAGAAGAAAAACAAGAAGAACAAGAAGAAAAAGAAGAACAAAAAGATAAAGAACAAGAAGAACAAGAAGAAAAAGAAGAACAAAAATATAAAGAACAAGAACAACAAGAACAACAAGAACAAGAACAACAAGAACAAGAACAAAAAACAAAAACAAAAACAAGAAGAAGGAGAAGAAAAAGAAAAAGAAGAAAAAGAAGAAGAAGAAGAAGAAGAAGAAGAAATTACATCTTTACTCTTTCTTTGTACAATGTAGTGTTACACGGTTAGCTTTCTGCCAATAATGTTAGCAAAGCAATTTTCATGTCATGTTCGACCAAGGAGTTATCACAGAACTGTGATAACTCCTTGGTTCGACTAATATAAGGAATAAATATCAATATTTAATAGCACACTGTATTTTGTTGAGGTATCAAATTAGAGTCTATATGCTTGCAGAATATTTCTTGCACATGCACCCACACTCGAAAAAGGTTGTGTAAAATTGGAAGATAAATGTTTGTTGGGTCAAATTTTACCCAAATACTGGTAAGTTTTCTACCAAGTCACTTTTTACCCAACAAAATTAGTGTGCATGTTCCCTTTTATACCCAGTATACTGTGTAAAAATCTACCCAACTCTTTTTAGAATGCATTATAATATAAATGGGATTGATACCAACTTTTATATTAACTGAGAGTCATTTAAATTTTAAATAGTGACAGTTAGCACTGGGCCCGCTGCTAATGCAAAAATAAAGTCTAATCCTGTAATTCATTTATCAGGTGCCATCCCTTTGCCGGGGTTGGCTGCTATGTTCCTCCATCTTCTTCAATAATCAGTTCTTGTAGCCTAGCACTCATTGTCCTTTTTTTTTGGTCCTTCTTCCTTTCTTTCCCCTTCTTTTTCTCCTCCTTTGTCTTCTTTTACCTTTTCTTCTCCTTCTCCTTCCTTTTACTCCCCTTCTTCCTCCTGTTCTTCATCTACTTATTGATATTTTAAATGTTATAATTTGCAACTGTTCCATGTATTTTATCGACTTATGTTATATGTTATTTTATCTGCACCATGTACCAATCAAACTTTTAAGTTGCAATAAAGAATAAAGAACATAATAGTGCAGTCGTAGTAGTAAATGAGAGACCGGCCTTTTTAAAATTAAAAAAAATTTTTTTTTTTGGCTTGATAGAGAATTTTCAAGGAAAACTGGACAAAAAATTCTGATTATACTTTCTTTTTTTTTTTTTTTTTGCTTGTCAGAAATTTGTCTGAGAGTTGTGCCCCCTCCTTTTACAAAATCCTGGATCCGCCCCTGTGTGTATCTACGTGACTCTGTGAGCCCCCCACCACCTCCACTCGTTCAACAAGTCGGGCTAAGCCAGTGGCAGGGTTCCCGACTAGTGTCAAACCCTGCAGAAATTAAAGCGTTTCTATCACGCACTTGCGACTTATCGTAGCAGTTTTAGAAGAACCCTGCCTCCAGTTGCAAGTGCAGCACCTCCAGCGCCCATTGCAGCAGTGGTCGCCGACGAGAGACCCGCCGCACCAATGGACTGACAGACCGCAACGACACTTCCTGTAGCAACTCCTCCACCTGATGCAACCGCAGCAGAAGACATCATTCCTGCAGCATAGGAACCAGCGGCGATCCCTGCTCCAGTGAAGCCTACGATGCCCAAGGCTGCAGGGACACCCACTGCAGCGACACCGGCCCCTACAACACCACCTACAGCTGGGACTAGAGTATTCATCCAACCAGTCGCTTCAGCACCTTGCCTGAGAAACAGATAATGATTAATTAATTCTAATTGAATATGTTATAACGAATTGATTTCCTCAAAGTATACGTGGTTGAATATGAAGATCAACGTTGTATGGCATTTGGGGTATAATTGGTATATTACATTCTTAGACCTCTTCTTTCTGAAAATGTTCTTGAGCTTTGCTCTGGACCGCTTTTTATCATTCGGATAGTTCCACCTCTAAAGATGCCAAGTAATATCTTTATTAATACTCCGAAGTGTCAAATGATTATCTAATTGAAAAAGGCACACAAACACATAGAATCAAACTGTAGCAAAACAGTGTTATCATGGTTATGCTTAGGCTTTCAATGACCTTCAAAACGAAGATAAGAGAAAATTGGTATCACGCATTAACCCAAAATAGAGCCAATTTCAGCTACATTTTTATATCATGCATTTAAATCAATTCTGAAATTTCTTTGAATATTTCTGCACGACTTGAATCAGTCTAAAAACTTCCTTATGAAGCGAAGAATAGTGCTTACTTGCTCGCAAAGCGATTATGAATTTCATTCAGCGGTTTTTAATGACACTATACAATAAATAGAAATAATAAAAGTAAATCGAAATCATTATTCCCACATTATGAACAGATGAGTCAACGGAGCATAGGTCACCCTGACCCCCCCCCCCCCCCCGGACTCAATTTAGGGTCCGAAAAATATTTTTCTGGTAGGATCACCATTGACTTTGGTTCCCCCCCCCCCCCCCCCTCCTCCTCCTCCTCCTCCTCCTCCTCCTCCTCCTCCTCCTCCTCCTCCTCCTCCTCCTCCTCCTCCTCCTCTGCAAGACATGTGTGTGTGTGTGTGTAATTGGGTTTTTACAGACGTGTATCAATCAGATATGATTATTTACGTCTGGGGACCGACCTTTAACGTCACCATCCGAAAGACGTGACTCAGTTTCGAACCTGGGTCCGCTGAATCAGTTTATAACTTCCACTGTTAATATCAAATCAATATATCAAATATTGATTTGATATTATGGTCTAAAGCTGGCGCTCTTTATGAAGGCCCGACATAGCAAGTTAGTCTGCAAGCACAGACCCTAATTCTTGAAAGAAGCATAACCCAAGGGTGTGTCTATAAAGCAGCTATAGTACAAGGTCTATTATAGTCTCAGTTCAGACCCTCTGTTACACATTTCGTAGTTTGCAGGGTTTGTGCCTGCAAACGAACAATGACTACATGATAATGATGATTCGTCATTTCTTTGGTTGCAATTGTATACCTGATGTTTTTTTGTTTCAGGCTTGTAATGTATGGTCGACGATTTCTGGTTACGCGAAAAGAAGCACTTTTTTTTTTTTCTTTTACTTTTTTCAATCTGATCAGAAATAATAGGCCTACTTACTTAGAAACCATGTCATTCTTACAGTGATCTGAAATATAATTTGTAATTTAATTGTCTGCTGCAATCTGAAGTCCACTTCGAAAAACACTATAGTCATAGATTACATAATCACATAGGATACCCATCATCTTGTGTGCATATAATGACCTCCCATAAATATTATCTACAACAACAAATATAAGAAAGATAACTCACCCTGTGATAAGAAGACAAAATGCAATTAACGTCAAGAAAAACTTGTTCATGATGCTTTCCATTTCTTCATCTCACTAATCTGCAAATCGAGAAAAAAAAAAGGAAAGAAAGAAGTAGAGAAAGAAAGGTAGAATGAATAAAAAGAAAAGAATACTGTCTTAAGTTTGCAGGGAAGCCAGAGCGTCTTTCAAAGCGTTGGGGGCCCCCAACAAAGAGTACACCAACAAAAGATTGATACAAAACTTGGAAAATTCCCATGACGCATAAGTAGTCTACAGACTCTATCCTCCATCAATCAATCATGCATTATCAATTATAATCGTAGGCGAGATAATAGTCTTTGTCCTAGTATTGGTTCTGAATGTTGCTTTTTTATGATGTGTGGTTTCGTGCATTGATCACTTCACTCATAAGTAACTCTTTGTAGATTATTATTTTAGTGCTGCAGGCCACGGGTTTACATGCTACAGTGTATATATTTCACGATATAATGCAGACAAAACAGATATGCAAATATAAACATTGGCAATAACTCTTTGTTCTTTGACAGTTATTAGGGGTTACCGTGAGTTTTTTTTAAAGATCTTCTTTCTATATTCAGCCCTAGCATCGTTTACAAGATTAGAAAGGGGGGGGGGGGGGGGGGTAAGCTGTAACTTTTGTCGTTGGATTTTAAGGAAAATATTCATCAAGTATCATTAAAGTTTGTGAATACACCTACCATCGCCTATTTATTATTATCTAGTAATAAAGAACATAAGAAATGGTCCATGTGATATGTTATTATTCATACCTTACTTCAGCTGATGTCCAAATTATTCACAATTTGAACAAGAATGGAGTTATCAAAACAAGCAAACAAAATAACAGTTAATTAAACCCACTTATCATTTAAAAAATGGACATGCAAACAAACACAAGAAAGGATTACTTACCTGAAATATTACCACAATAAATCAACTGAATGATAGAACTTAATTGAGCTTCCTGTTCCAATAAAACGACACCGCTAGCTGCTCTCTTGCAGACAAGACTGACCGCGAATCTCGAACAGTTCTGTGATCAATGTATCTTGCACAAAAATGGCCTATACGCCAATTTACAGATTTATTTATACCTCTACTAAGCTTCGTCAGACATATTATTACTGCGAGATAGCAGGAGTTGGAGAGATATCAGCTTGTATTTTGCAACATCATGGCATCTAGGCATGCTCATTTACGTATGATGTGACGAGAAATATATACGCATTTACAGAACAAGCGCAAGCAGTATTAGTCTTTTCTTGCAAACATCTTTATAACTTTAAACTGTTTAAACGCGAAAAAGCTAACAGATTGATTAAGTCAGAGTTGATTTAGTGATGCTTTGAATTCCTACATGGAGAATAGATAGACTTGATTTGCATTTAAATAAATGGATGGTGTATCATTTCAAGAGCACGGAGAACAAAGTAACCAAAGTAAAGATTGCTGCTGAAATTAAAGACTAGTAAACGAAGAGTTGGAATTCCAACAGACGGCGGGGATTCCCACTGACCTCTACACTATGCAGTGTAGAGTTCAGTGGGAATCCCCACCGATGGGAATCCCCAATCAGTGAAAGCAAGGAGTTATCACAGAACAACTCCTTGGTGAAAGTGAGTTACATAGTAGATGACGTCATAATACCGAAATTCTATCCAGGGTAAAAGGGTTTTCCCCCTTTCATTCTTTCTTCTTTTTTTCCCCTTTCTTTTGCTTATTAGCATTATCATTTCTTTATTTTCTTATCTGTGTAAAAATGGTAAATTTGAATGGGAAGAATGTCATCGGTCACAATGCCATAATATAGGCTACCATAACAAATAATACAATTGTTTTGTGTTGTGTAGTGGATACGTAACCGGACTGAAGATCTCAACTTTAAAAACTTCCTAACTTGTTTATTGTTTTTCCAATGTCTTTCAAATTTTCACCCATCTCTGATTTTTCTTTCTTTCAGAGCAAGGTACTGCTATCAAGATTAGATTTTCATTCACATCAGACACTTGAGAAAATCACTTGTTCACAGACGATCAATTCATTAAATGACCACCAGGAGCACAGATTATATAAGTCATAAGATATGTCTTTAATATAATGTACTGAAGTTGACATAAATTCCCTTCGAAAAACTCCTCCTTTCCATAGTTAAAGTACTATACTTACCAGATATAGACAGGCTTATAAAGGTGAAAAGCGTGATTAGTATTTATAAAACTTCTGCAAAAATAACTTGATCCAAATCTTCCACCCCACAAGCAGCATCCAGGCCATATGAATACATCTATATTTATACACAAAATGTACATATAAGATCCGTGGAATTATTATTCTCGTAAAAAAATGTTACAACTATTCATACATATATATACATATAAACCAACACTTCCCGTTATTCACATATCTATACAATTACAAAACGATTACAAATAATCATTTAATTAAAAGGCATCACGTTTTCGATTCAACAGTGTTTTGTTCTTCAACCAAGTTTCAAATCTGTGATTTCACTATAGATCTTTCCTACAAAACAGTCGCCAAGTTATAAAGGCAGCAACACCCCAATTTTTTGAAATATGATGTAGGTACATGTATGTGTGTCTAAATGTGAAGGTTATAGATGTACTAATCCACGTGTCCGGGACGAATTATCTGTCTAAATGACTGGGACATTACAATAACTAACAATAGAATACCGAAGTGTGACGTCATACCGGCCAAGTTGTCAAGGTTGCTGGTTCCAAACAATTTTGTGCTGAACAATGGCATGTGGTGATCACACCAGCGCCAAACATTATAATTGCCCTGCTCCAGCCCGTTACCCGAATGATTTCGCGGTAGACCTCATGCGCGGGCTCTGTTGTTTGGAACCAGTATCCTGGACGACGAGCGAATATGACGTCAGCACTTCGGTACTCCATACAAAACACTGAAAACAGAACAGTGGGTGAAATTTTTGTATCAAAAAGTGCAATATGTATGTAATCATGTAATTTGTCCCTCAAACATGTTTGCAAATAGTATTCAAAGAAAAACGTAAGAGGTATTTTTCTCTCTTCACACGTGAAACTGATATGCACTCAAATTAAGACTTAATGCTTACTTCACTCAAAAACGATCTATGGTATTCTGACCCATACATTATCAACTACATCAAATATTTTAACATAGCCAATGATTGTAAATGAACAAAGTTGATATCCCCGCAATAGCTTGGACCAAGACCAAATGAATAGGGAAATGATCTTTCCACTTGGTTGTGCAACACATGCTCCGGTGAGAGTTGCTCCATGGTTAAAGGAGAATGAAACCCTAAACTTGTATGCACTTTAACAGAAGCAGAAAAATCTTAGAAGCATATCACTGAAAGTTTGAGGAAAAATGGATAAAGAATAAAAAAAATCATGAAGATTTCAAAAACCTAAAATCGCTAAATGAAATTGGCAACATACTCATTATGCTAATGAGATGCTATGACTTTTTTGTGCTCTCTCTTTATAGGCAATAAATAAGAAAATTATCAGATTTTAGCTTTTAAACAAAGTAAATCAAATTATCAACATTGTGCTTGAAATATATTGTGAGGAATAAATTTATGAACACCACCTATAATACAGAAATCAAATTTTCTGAGATATATTCAAGGAAAGTGTATTTTTACATCATTTGTATTAGGCAATTGGAAAGTACAGCACATTTACATCACATCATCTCATTAGCATAATGAGGACATTGCCAATTCCAGATTTCCATTCATTTAGCAATTTTAGGATTTCAAATATTCATAACCTTTTTATTAGTTGTCCGTTTTTCCTCAATCTTTCACAGATATGCTTCTTTGATTTATCTGATTATATTAAAATGCATTTATTTTGGGGGTTTTATTCTCCTTTAATTGCATACACTAAGCAAAGTCTTAACATCAACCCTGGACCAATGACTACATCTAACCCTAACCCAAATCCTAATCCTAACCTAAAACCCAACTGCAATCCTAACCCTAGCGCTATATCTTTGATAAAATACAGCCCAGAGCAATTATCACGAGAGCATCTTCCAATTTATCCCCAGTACATGATACGTGTAATACATAAAACAAAATAATGATTAAATAATTTAGACCTGCCTAATAGTACATGTACATGGGAAGTTTGACAAAACACAAACATAGAACATAATATTATAATAATAAAGATAATTCACTCTGAAATGATATACAAGTTGCTTACTGGGAAACAAATAATCCAACATAAATCCACAAAATACCTTTCAAGACAGAATAACATTCACCGGAAAAGAAATAGCAGTTTAAATTTTTGAATATCCAAAATTTTGTAATAGGTGCTATATAAAATTTTCATATCATTGTTATTATTATAAGTGACAATATCAAATATAAAATTAATACAAAGAGAAATAACTTAATTGGAAACAAATAATAAAACATAAATCCCTAACATGGCCCAGAGCCCTATTTCATATAACTTGCTATTGATAACATTTAACACAAATCTACAACAAATTTGCTCTCAACCAATCAAATTCAATGATTTTAGTAGCTTCTAACAGTTACTGGAACTTGTTATTGATAACAAGTTTTATGAAAACAGGGCCCAAAAGTCAGAATAACACAATCCCTTGATAACTAATGGTAATTTTGATTTTGGAATAAGTAAATAGAGAAATGGAAACTGATCCTCAAAACACAACAAATATCACATAACATATAATAACAAGAAAATTACTATAAATTGATTAACATTGTTTTGAAACTAAGAAATCCATAAAATGCCCTAAATGTATGCATAACACAATCATTTTATATTTTTTTGAATATCCAAATAGAACAACATTAATTGATCCTCGAAACAAAAAAAATATTACATAGCAGATGATAGCAAACATGAATTACTACAAAGTGATACCTTACTTGCAAAACAAAAAAACTTCAGAAATCTACAAAACACCAAAGAAATAATAATTTCATATTAATGTAAGAACAAATGGTAATTTTGCATATTCAACAGTACAGCAAAAAATTGATCCTCAAAAGACAATATTACATAAAAAAAATTAACAATATAGATTACTATAAAGATATTTCATCTTCCCTGGAAAAAAATAATACAGTAGACATCCACAAACTGCCAACACATAAATCAGAACAGGATTTTTGAATATCCGAAGAGCACAAAGAAATTAATCCTCAAAACACTAAGAAATATGACTTATTAGACAATTACAAACATACATGTAGGAAACATAAATTACAAAAAAGTGATAAACTTCCTTGGAAAGCAATAATACTATATGTTCCAGACCAAGTAGTTAAATGCTAACACAAAAAACTTAACACTAATATCAAACTACACGTGCAACTTGTGATTCTTATTTGTAAGAGTAAAATCAATAAAATTCAGCAAAATTACACAATTTAAAGCAACAGTTGGACTTTATGGACAGTTTTTGCATATCTAGAGAGATTAAATCATCACTGGTTGTATTATTAATAATAACAATAGTATAACGTTCTTGTATAGTGCATATCACATTATGAAATAACGTCTCTACGCACTTCCAAAGGGTTTGGATATTATTACCCTGGCTTTAGCTCCAACAGCAATCAGCACACAGTGCATTTCAAGGAATAAATCTTGCCAGGTACCCATTTAACACCTGGGTGGAGAGTGGCAAATGTGGATTAATGTCTTGCCAAAAGACGCTAGTGCCGGGCTGGGATTCGAACCCTAAACCCTTGGACTGAGAGTCAAGTGAATGAACCACTATACCACGACACCTCGACATGCAGGTGACCGTTCTGCACAGGTTTGATACAGTGTTTATTTACTCTTGAGACGAAACAAAGCTAGCCACTACAAACAGGTGTTCTCTTTATACATTAAGATTAGGCTGTGATGTAGATTAAATTAAATTGAAGACATTCCCTTTACAATTACAGGTTGAGTATTTACAGTTTTGTAATAATAATTAGTTGAAAGAAAATACAAATACAATTTCACTGACTATTGCCCAACTGATCAAAGATCCTCAAAACCAAAGTTCCACTTGATGAAAAATTTTGGTCCTGGTCTATCCTTTGGCCTTGAATCACTGCCATACATGTACCATTGTTGGAAGGCCAGTCCGTGGGCCCAAAACTTTAGTCTCATAAACCGTAGGGAGCCTACGAAACCAAAATGTAAAATATTTAGTCCCAAGTGGCTTCAGTTTCATGGACCTTTCATGTCAACAGATATATTCCCAATCATATTACTGGATATTGTTTATTCAAACCTTTTAAAAACTCATAGGAGAGCTTCTAGAGCACAGCTTGTAAAATTTCAGGAAAGCTGCCATTGCTTGTGTTAAAATAGTGCATACTTCTTGTTCTTGACAGTACTAGACTTTTGATAAAAAACATTACCACCTGCAACCATGTAGTTCAATTGACTTCCTTGAAAAGAACCAATACTTGAATACATAAATACTGTGCTTATTTTGCTCTTGAATTTTAGCATGTACATTTGTGCACAGATGTTTAAAGGGAAGTGTGAGTTCTGGGAAAAGTACCAAATAATTTGTGAGCTTTCTCATTCTTTTTATGTTAGTTTGGAAGATTATCATAGTAGAAATCCCCCTGAAAAGGACTGCTCTTCAAATGCCCTCACATTTGAAATATGACAAGAAACATCTGAAATGTACAGGCCGGTAGTCCCATATACACATTTCTGTGTGCAGTGCATGTTACTCTCAGCAGGATTGAGTAAATTTCTTATCATTTTGGTGATTCGAAAACCTTACAGTATACACCAATTCTTATTTGCTATATAATCAACCTTTCCCTGATTGCTTTGAGACAATTTCTTTCATAATTCAATCTCATGACCAGAACTCAACTTTATCTTTATAATAGTTCTTTGTTAATCATAAAGCCACCTCACACCTTACGATCTGATTTCAAATAGATTTTGAGAAGTAACTGCAGTAGGATTGAAATAATGCATTCTTCCTAATCGAGTGCAGAATGTTCTTAAGATAGTGATAATAATGAAATTATGAGGTATTTCATATGCCTAAGTTCTGGTCCAAGAAAGGTAATACTGAATCAGCGGCAAGTTGGCACGCAGTTGCACAACTGGTGTGACGTCACTACTACTCACAGCCGACTGGGGATTTTTTTTTCCAAATGGAAGGCTCACACCAATATACCCTCCACTGCCTATGTAATATTCATACCAGTATGAACATTTGAGACCTAAGGCAGGAAGGATTCAAATATGTAACTGTTCAAATCTAATCCTTATCCAATTGCAATATTTCTTCCAAATTACAGTTGTGGTCAGGTGGTAAGGTGTGCTGGGGAGCGTTTCATCAAGCGTTTTGTCAGTGATTTTGACTGACAAATTTGCACTCAGCCAATCAGATGCAAGGATTTCAGTAGCTTATAACAGTTGTCAGGAAAAATCACTGACTAAACACTTGATGAAACGCTCCCCTGTAGTCTTGAGATTTACAAAGAGTAACATATATGCATAAATTATACAAGGTGACATTCAACAGCATGAAGTGTACATGTTCGTATTCAAGTACTGGAACTCTTTTGGTAAGTGAAGACAGTAGATTATGACAATGAGCTTTGAAGATTCATATATTATTATTCATAGAGCTGCATGTTATATCCATCATAAGAATGGTGATTGAAATCTCACTGCACGCAGTGGGTAAGCCCTTCATTACCTTCAAGAGAGATATATTTACAAATTTAAAACACTTTTACCCTGTAACATGTACGGAAGGTCCCATAATAAAGAAAAAAAACAATGGCTTGTATGACTGGAAGTAGACTAGCTTTAGGCTAGATAAAAGTCCATTGGATTATGGAAGGGAAGAGGTACACAGTTAATCCTGTACAAATCACCATAAATTTGTAACTAAATTAAAAAATCAAGAATCATGAAATCTTGAAATCAATTTTTCCTCTTCATTTTGTTACAGAGCCAGAGTAAATTGCAAAGAATGGAGTTGTTGACATAAACCTGTAGAGTGTGTATCACAATAAAGTATACCTAACTTTGATAGCTTTTAATTAAAAAGCTATAACCAATGTGATCTTGAAATCTATTTCAAGGCAAAGAGTAACTTCTTGACTTTAACGACTGAAAAAATACAAGGAAGGATACATGTTTTGAGAATTGATAATAGATTTTCATTAAAAAAAGATGGCTTCCCAAATAAACTTGATCAATTTTGATTGACTCAATAAAAAGGCTTTTCTTAAATAAATGATGCGGATGAAACCGAGATAGTGCCACCATGATAAAGAAAATATCATAATTTTTGCTTGTAGTAAGCCTATTCTTGAGTTTGAGTTGACATACATGTACATGTAAACACCTTTTCTTTTCATGCACAAAATCAATTGAAATAACTTATCAATTGTTTTCATACTGGAATAACAAATGCATAATTGGTTTTGGCCCACATTCGTTGCTTCTGCCCAAACTTGGCCTAAGAAGATTTTGACAATACTTTTTGAAAAGCATGCTGCTCAGTCATCCGTTGCAGAACAGTTATGAATAATGTATCACTTGACAGAATATAAGTCGCTCTTTACTATAAAATAGATTTGAAGCCCACAGACATTATAACCTTTTAATTAGAAGCTACCAAAGTTGGGTATACTTTTATTGATACACACTGTAGTCTCTGGAAAACTAAGCCTGTGATAACTCTGCTGGAGTCTATCGAAAATGCATGTTATACCAAAATCAGAGTACTCAATGGGTCAAGCCAGGTCAATGGTAATAAGGGCAAGTATCTATATACAATTAAAATGAAGACTCCCATCACCCTTACCTTCATTACAAATCTTCTAAATTGAATACAGTTAACTAATTGAGCTTTACTTAAAGTGATTTGGTAACTTTGTAGAGGCTTGATAAAATCTGAGCTGCCTGGCCTTACATGCTATCACTGTATGTAATATGGTGTAAAAATGAAGACCAGGAAAAAAAAAAAGGACTTCAAAATCATCATGTGCTTCACAAAAGTAAACATATGCAAGTGACCGGAAATGCCAGACTCATTTTCCCCCATAGACTTAGTGTTAGACTTAAGCGTATGGCCATAGGCTTTCGTAAATTGGAGTATTCAGTCATAGATATCTTAATAATAGCATTATATATTTGAAAACCTTTCTATGCCTGGCTATTTATTTATCCTTCTGAACATCATTATATAAGACAGATATCAAAATTCAACAATTTATTAAATCAAGCCTCCACAAAGTTACTGAATCCCTAAACACTCTTTAAAAAATGGTCACCATATAAATATCAAACTACTGGGGAGAATATTTCCACCATAATTACAATATCCTGTCAGTGCTAAAGAAAGTAGAGATATTTTATAATACATCTTATCAAAAGTTGTTAGATCTGACTACTTGTTTTTTTACAAATTCTGAAATTTCCCAAAGCCAGCTAAGAGAGATTAAAAGGGTATAACTTTAAATAGATTTTCCCTATAGTTATCAGTTGGCAACCGCACGAACAAACAAACTATACACTTGTAAAATTGTAGCATAGGCGATATTTTAATAAATATTCCTTACCCCCAAAGAACATATAAAGCATTGCTTACTTATATCCAAATTAACAATTTTTCCTATCAACGAAAAATTGTTACTGGCTGAATCTAAGTTACATTCTTTCACATATTAAAACAGTAGAATCATTTTGGTTTCGTCATTGCTACAAAACACCTCACCATACCTACAAAGGCCCATGTGCATATATATATATATATATATATATATATATATATATATATATATATATATATATATATATATATATATATATATATCTAAAATGTAAAAAAAAGGTCAAGGGTTACACTGATGACTACCTAACCTCCGAAGATTCACTCTCAGCAGATGAGGGCAGCGCAGGTGCATCGTCGGGGCTCGCCGGGGTCTTGTTGTGCGCCCTCTTCATGTGTTTCTTGACGCTGGCGTTGCGGGTGAAGACAGCATGGCAGATACTACATGAGTAGGGTTTCTCACCGGTGTGGATCAGGTAGTGTGTCTTCAAGCTACTGCTCTGGGTGAAACATTTACCACACAGCCCGCAGGAGTAGGGCTTATCACCCGTATGGCGTCTCATGTGGACCTTGAGGTGACTTCCGTTAGAGAACGACTCATTGCAGACTTCACAGCTGAAAGGCTTCTCTTTGGTATGGACCTTGATTGATCATTAATAATAATAATAACAATAATAGTGATGATGATTATAACAACAACAACAATAATAATATGGTTTTATTTACCGTCATCAATAGTAACACTGCAATTATTAGTGAGGGCCTTGCAATTATCATTACCCCAGCATTGCTAGGTACTTATCTAACCCAAAGCAGTACAGTGTCTCATTTTAGTGATGTTTTTGCATTATCTTTTGATCCAGAATGCTAGGAATTACACCATTATACATATACATGAGCAGCAGGAGCAAAAATCACAGAAAATTTCGACTCCATTTCCAATGCAGTATGTTGTTCCGTTCATGAACAACAGCAATTTAATTGTAACTAATCATTAGTCTCTAAATTAGCAACACAGTGTAAAATATGTAATCACTATTTTTGTGTAAAAACTGGCAATTTTTCTGTTAAATTTTGCAATTTTCATTCACACTGGTTCATTTAATAAACACTTGTATTTCATTCAAACTATGTAGGAGTGGAAATGAAGAATAATTGTTGCCAATTTGAGGAGGTAAAAATGATTGATTTTGACCATAAGAAAACTCTCAACTGCCATGGGTTAATACACATGGGTTTTAAAGAATTATGAAAGTAAAACAAATCATCCAAGGATGTTAACTCCGCTCTGAGCAGAGGATCAAACCCAGTTTAAACATTTACCAACAATTTTTCAAAAAGAGTAATAAAAGTGTTATCATTATTGTATCATAAAAAAGGAGAGATTTCAAATTTGTCTTAACGAATTATTGTTGGTATTGTAAGAATAATTAAATTTGGTAATAGAGGACAGATTTCGTTCAATTGCCATAAGAATAAAGACAATTACAAATTCACTTACATGTTATAGACAGAAGATTCAAAGGTGTAAAAGCACTAGCTATCCTATAAAAGAAATGGCTTCATTTTATACACAAAAGTACATTTATAACTGATGACTAATGGTCTGTAATAAATCTATTGAAATGTATATTCATATCAACAGGGTGGTCCACAAGGGGTTTTAACATTTAACAGCGACAAGTTTGAATTTTGAAACTACAGGTTGTTAAATCAGCGATAGGTTAAGATTTCTTAAATAATCTAGTTTTCAAACCAATTCATTCATGAAATATTAGTCATAAAATCAAGCAGGCTCTGGACTCCACACGCAAGGGACTTTGCACTTCGCATACATCAGTTTATACTTCTTCCCAGTTGTGATTTTACACTTGAATTTTTGTTTGTGGACCACCCAGATATCAATAATAGATTTTCTATTACCTTGATATGTTCTTTGAGGTTGTCTTTTCTCTTGAAGGCTTTGGGGCACATTTCACATTGGAAGGGTCTCTCCTCGATGTGGATCAGGGTATGGGTCTTGAGCTCTTCCGAGTTGGCGAAATGCAGGTGGCAGAACTTACAGTCAAAGTTCTGCCCTTCAGTGTGGATCTGATGGAATGAGAAGATATAAACCACATAACAGACTAATTAAAAATATACTAACGCTTTTATTTGCTATGGGCCGAAACCTGAGACATCTACGTTGTTGGGATTTTATAGTACATGTACACTTTACATGTGACAAAAGTTGACTGTGGCAGTCCAAGGTTTGTTCCATTGGACGACCAAAGCTGGGAAAAAATTGGAGAAACGCAGGATACAGAACTTAGTCAAAATTCTGCCCTTCATTGTGTATCTGATACAATGATTAGATATAAACAACAAAAAGGACATCATCAATCACATGTTTGGTAAATGAAAGTAGTTTGACCAAAAGGAATGAATGGGCAATTTTAAGATTGAGCTGATCTCCCTGCCCAGCGCAAAAGTGGTGTTTTTAAAATTGTCTAAGGTAAGCCCATTGTCATACATGTATATGTAAAACTATGGTATTAGGTACTGCCCCCTTTATGATTTAAAGGCACCCGACTCCAACTAATGAAAATCCAGTCTTGTGAATTACACATCTATTGATCTATTAAGATACTCTGATCTAATACAGCAAGCATTCCCTCAAAGCCATCAAATTACGTGACCTGGGATTACAGCACCATGGAGATGGGGTGTTGGAGGAACAAAGGATTTTAGCAGGTTGAAATCATTCAATGGTACATGCATTAATTACCCTCATTAGGGGAGAGTTTAATTAGGAAATGAAGTCCATAACAAATGACATGGTCATCACATGTGCAGTGCCATATAGAGAAGCCTGCATGGGGAATCAAATCATACAATGTTTCTGTCGAGAGAAATAAATTTTTCATACCAATGGAAATAAAATGTATGTCTTCCAATGGATGTTGATAAGAAATAAACTCAAATACCTTCATGTGTACGAGTAGGTTGTCCTTCTTGCCAAACTGTCGATGGCAGATCTCACACATGAAAGGTTTCTCTCCTGTATGGACACGCCTATGAGTGGACAGTTGTGTACCCTGGATAAACGCCGCTCCACAGACCTCACAAACGTATGGCTTGTTGCCTGTATGAATACGCATGTGAACTGTCAAGGTGCACTTCACGCTGAAGCTCTTGTTGCATATTTGACAAGAAAAGGGCTTCTCACCCGTATGTGTTCTCATATGTGACTGGAGACTGGTCGTAGAGCTTACCCACTTGTTGCAGATATCGCACTTGACTTCTTTCTCGCCAGTGTGGGTACGGATGTGTCGTTTGAGCCAGCTGCCTTGACCGAAGAGCTTTTGACAGATGGGGCACTGGAAACATTTCTCGCCAGTGTGAGTACGCATGTGTGAGCGGAGGTTGCTGGCTCGGGTGAAAGACTTGGGGCACTCGTCGCACTGGTGGAGTTTCTCTCCAGTGTGGATCTTGGTGTGGCGGGTGAGGCAACTCTTCTGGGCGAACCGCTTCTTGCATATTGGACATTCATGAGGCTTCTCAGGATTATTTTCGGGAAACACATTCTGGATCTGTCCAAGATGGCTACCTCTGCCTTCAAGGTACTGTGATCCACTTGCAATGTATGTTCTTGTAAACGGTTCAGTCTGGCTGCTTTCGCTGTCGGCCTCGATGCTCAGTTCTCCATCGTTCTCCTCATCTGTTCCATCCACATCATCCTCTAGATTTCCAATTCCCTGATATTCTTTCCGGAACTGTTCAAACTTCTTTTGCCGTTCCAAACTCTCCGCATCTTGAACAGCACTGTCCTCCTCATCTTCACCCATGGATGTGTCCTCACTTTTGGAATCAAAGTTTTCCTCTTGTTGCTTGGACTCGATGCTTGCGCAGCACTTTTTGCAGAGCACCAACTCCAGATCATGGAGTTTATAATGGAAAGTAGTCCTTGCATGTTCACCATTGTCATAAAGTTTGTGGCACACCTCGCATCTATCTTCATCTGTTCCTGTCTCATGTTTGATCTCGATATTGTTGTTTGGTGCTGGGTGGTAGACAGGGCTATATGGACTGAAGGGGATGCCATGATGTGTATTGTACTGAAAGACATGGTTGGATGACTTCGCAGACTGTTCCTCTCTCCCATTCCCTAGACTAGTATAGTACCCTGTACAGGTAAAACACACACAAGAAAAAAAAAACAGACATTACTTAACAACTCAGGTACTCGCATGATAAAAGATCTCTAAAAGTATATTCCGCTTATACAACTGACAGGTCAATTCTAATGTAATAGTAATCTAAAGACTTCGAAAGAAGTAAATTACCGCCCAAAGACTTCACAAGATCTACCTCCAACAGGAAAGATTATGCAAATGATCCTTCCGGTCGACCATTGTTCTGAACTTTCTTTAGTAACCCCGAATGGGATGATGTCCAAGGACTCTTCTCTTTTTTTTGCGGCGTGCAAGATTTGTGCGCAAATTACTTTAGAATTCTACCAAGTCCTGTGTGAGCGAACTGTGATGCAATATGCATAGCGACTCCGAAAAAAAAAGCACTTTAACCCTTTCATGACAGGAATTATTTAAGGGCTAAATTGATCACATTTTTATTCTTCAAATTGGCAACAATAATATCTTTCTTTTAATGCTTTATGGTTATAATAAAATGTTATGTCTTTGAAAGCAACATACAGTACATGTACATGGTTAGGAACCTTGTTGAAAAGTTGAAAAAATTGCCAATTTTGATCAAAAACAATGATTTTGAACCTCTCAATGTGTTGCCAATTTAAGGAATTTAAATCTTGTTCTCCTTTTTAAAATTCTTGGCATCAAAGGCAATATGGTCATGCAACAAAAATGGACACAGCATGTGCAGAAATTTTTGCTCTTTCTACTCATGTATTTTAGGGCTCTGAATCAAAAGTTATTAAGCCAAACCACAAAAGGTGGTCAATTGTCTCGAAAGGGTTAACTTACCATCATCACTGGTTTCATCCACTGGCTCCTGCTTAATGGTGACAGGAACTGTGACAGGTGGATCTCTTTTTCTTTTCTTGGAGAGATCCATCAGGTGTGTCCTTTTGCCGTCTGGTCTGCCGATCTTTCCTGCTTCAAACCTGTAAACATGAGCACAAAGAAAAAGATACTTTACAGGGATTTGGTAACTTTGTGGAGGCTTGATTTACTAAATTGTTGAATTTTGATATCTGTCTTGTATAATGATGTTCAGAAGGATAAATAAATAGCCAGGTATAGAAAGGTTTTCAAATATATAATGCTATTATTAAGATATCTATGACTGAATACTCCCATTTACGAAAGCATATGTCCATATGCAACTTTAGTCTAACACTGAGTCTATGGGGGAAAATGAGTCTGGCATTTCCGGTCACTTGCATATGTTTACTTTTGTGAAGCACATGATGATTTTGAAGTGCTTTTTTTTTTTCCTGCGCTTCAATTTTACACCATATTACATACACTGATAGCATGTAAGGCCAAGCAGCTCAGATTTTATCAACCCTCTACAAAGTTACCAAATCACTTTAAAGTGTACCAACCACCTGAAAAAAAGAATACCACTAGGAAGTATAAAATTAACCTCAAAGAACTTTATCTGAAATTCTATAGGTCAACAGTTTAGGAGTAGTAAGGAAATAAAGAATAACATGAAGGTGCTGGCGCGGAACCAAACCTCGAGCTGGGTTCCGCGCGAGCCCTTATCTTGGCGAGCGTGTACGGGTGCGTTGAGTAGTCTACTCACGAGTCGCTTTTATGCTTATAGAGAGTATAATTAAACTTGTTATATCCGTTTATAAGTAAATATTTGAAGCCCATATTTGGAATATACATGTAGTAGAATGACAAGGAACCTCTAACATACAGAGTAAAATATTTTTTTGGTGATTGGTACCCTTTAAACTAATTAAATTAAATTCAATTCAGTATTTATTTCCAATTCATCAAAAATGATACAAACGAAAACATACAAACAAAACTAATAAAACAAGTTAAAAACATACAGTGTACAAATAAATCTTTAACATAGACTGTCAAACAAACAAAATAATGATAAAAATAGTATTGGTACAATGTACATGTATGTAATGACAACATGATAAGTTGAAAAAAAAATGAATGGAAATTGGGCATGTACTGGAAAAGCCAAGAGGGAGGCTTGTTAAATCGCACACCCAGAACATCTGGATTATTTAAATAATTACAGTAAGAATGTGGCCGCAAGTACCAAGTAATGAAAAAATAGATAAAACTCAAAACTTTAAGAAAAACAGAACAAAACAGACAAGAAAAACTGGTCGTTACTAAGTAAAACTTTGAGTAGATGTTGAGTAGTTACTAGATTAAGAACAAATGCTTGGCCTTGTTTCTCATAAAGTCAGACCAATTCTGATCTTGACCCCCCCCCCCCCCCCCCCGCAAGTAAATAAGATTAGTATAAAAAATACCCACATCCGTCTACCATAGAAACAGCATTGAAAGTGGAACAGTCTGTATTTACAGACCCATGTGAATGACGACAATTCATCATGTACATGTGTGTATGTATTTTCCCTATATTTGTCCATTTTCCACTCAATGCTTTAATATAAATAATATTACATGTATTTTTATGAATAAATGTTAAACACTGGGTCATAAAATATCTAAATTTAATCATTTTTTCTAAAGTGAACACGATTTGGGTCTTCTTTCCATAATTAGTTAATTACAGTATCCTCTTACTTACATTACAAAATCTATTCATACATCGCAAAAGCTTCCTCAAGTTTTCTCAATTTTATAAATTTTAAGATGCCATACATGTAAGTACATGTATCACATCTTTTCATGTAAATGGGATGTTTGTATCATCAGTATTAATTTGCGCTGCAATTTTTGACATTTTGGAACAGTTTGGGAAAAACTGAGCCTCATAATATATTTGGGTAATTAACGATATTACAATGGACTGTGATAAAGACTATGTTTTTTAGCCCATGAGGATCGATGTCATTGAGTTGTCGTTTATCATGTCCTTGTGAAACGGTTTGTCGGGTCCATGACATTTCCGTAGATCGCAGACAAGAGTTATGACCGTCATGGAGTTGATTTGATGAAACGACCCCCTAGTTACAGACGTACAGTGGGCTGGTTTTCTGTGTGCGCGATCGTAGAGATCGATGTGCGCACACGATGCCGAGCTTCTTTGTGGACAAAATTTTAGTGGCCGAGTTCAGTCTAAAACATCGGCGGAATGAAAACAACATCTTGATCTTGATCTTGAATAATATGGCTCAACACTCCTGGGGAGTAAAGTGAGCCGATGGCGAAAAAAATCAGATGGTATTTCGGTTTTGGACATGATTTTGACCTTGAATTTTGCTGGAAATATCAGAAGTTCTTCCTAATGGCCATTTAACCCTTTCGAGACAATTGACCACATTTTGTGGTTTGGCTCAATAACTTTTTATTCAGAGCTCTAAAAAATATACCAGATACATGAGTAGAAAGAGCAAAAATTTCTGCAAAAACTATGTCCATTTTTGTTGGATGACCATATTCTGTTAGATGCTAAGAATTTTTAAAAAGAGAATAATCTTTGAAATCCTTAAATTGGCAACACAATGAGAGGTTCAAAATCATTGTTTTTATTAAAATTGGCAATTTTTTAAAACTCTTTGACAGAGTTTGTAACCATGTATATTAATTAAAAAGATTTTACACCTTATTAGCACCTTGTAGCACTAAAAGAAAATATAATTGTTGCCAATTTGAAGAACAAAATGTGATCAATTTAGCCCATAAATAATCTCTGTCCTGAAAGGGTTAAGGTAAGAGTGAGATTTTTAAGAGCTGAATTTGAAAGGAAGTACTTGAAATATTTATCTTATTTTTCCCCCATACGTTTAGTACATGCGATAGAAAATACAGTAGTATTTTGGCATTGTTCGTTCTTTGTGGTAAACGAGCCCACTTGGTGTGGGCTAATGGTCAATACACATTTGCATTGCTGGTGTGTTCCTCACGGCCATTTAAGGTAAGAGTGAGATTTTTAAGAGCTGAATTTGAAAGAAAAAATTTGAAATATTTATCTATTTTCCCCCCATACCTTTAGTACATGCGATAGAAATGTATTTTAGCATTTTTTGTTCTTATTGGTCTACTTGGTGTGTGACTGTCCGAGAGTATAAACACAAAGCACTCATAGGCCCATACATGTACGTGCCACTTACTACATCGGCAATTTGACAATTGTTGTGTCAAATTTAGACATGTTAAATTATAAATTATATTGAAAAATAAGTTGAATTTACTCACTACTACTCAAAGTTTTGAAGGAATCCTCCTTTATTCGCTTGTTATTCTTTGACATGTAATCCAAAATGTACAAAATGGTATTTTGTACGGCTTTTTCTCATTCTTTGCGTTTACGGTAGCGAGGACTAGTTCTCACTACCACCAGCTCGAGAATCAAAATGGCGCATGCACAATGGCCGATTCGATATCGCAATCGACCAAGATTTTGAGTCATAGCCAATCAAGAGAGGTAGTCGCGACACATATGTACAAGTGCATGCTCAAAGGTCAATTTATGGAGCTCCGATCCGAATGATATTCGGGGCTCCATGAATTTGACCTGTGAACGAGCACGCTTCTGTACATCACAACTGTTCCTTTCAAGTAGCTACACATGTACATGTATGCCATGAGTTGTGTTTTTATTTCTTTAGAGTTTTGATTGGTGTTTTTTTTTCCGCAAGTGTATTGCACTGTCAAATTCTTCCATCTGCTATCTCATTTTGATTTAGCTCCACAAACGTGGATTTTTTCACATTGTTTTAAAAAACAATAATCATGAAATAAAATTGCATTATTTTTGCCTACATTTGGTAAATTTTGAATAAAATCTTATTCCTATTTATTTTCGTAAAAATTAGTATCAAATATAGGTGACTGAATGTAGACTAGTCCCCAATATTGCCCGATGCATACACATGTATTCGTCCATGTACGCTCAGTCGGTGAAGTCCAACACGGAAAACTGGCAAGTTTTTTACCTGTTTATACTTAAATATGTTATCAAAAAATTATAGGAGGAAAACTGGGGGTGATTTTGGGAATATTGAAAAGGTCAGTCTTAAAGTAGACGGGAAAAATCCTGCAAATGACATGGGGGAGATTCAAAGACGGTAGAGACTGAAATCTAACACTATAACATGTATGGAGTACGAGGTTATAATAAGATGACCTTGTACATGTATGTGTATGAGTGCACATGAAGTATAGTAATGCTGCTATGTGTGGATATTCTATCACCCTAGAGGGAAGTATTTTCTCAATATTTTGTTAATTATATTGGTGTTTTTACCTCTTCAACTAAGAGGTCGTGACTAGCCTGGAAGGCTCTTTGAAGAGTAAAAAAAAAAAAAGAACTGACGCTACTCTTCATGAAGCCTGGTACTTTATCTCACTCAGCAATATAGCAGCCATTTTAGAATCTAAAGAACCTCTTGAAAATCACCTTTACCGTGAGCCAGCTTCTCTCATCTCCTCTTCACCATACATTTGTACATGTAGCTTTAGAGTATTAAAACTCCATTTTTTACCCGAGAATTAAAAAATATCGAAAATAGAATGTGACTTATTAATTTTAATGTCAAACGGTAGGTTCAATATTGTCCGAACTCCCCGAAAAAGCCTTCGCTGCGCTCGTAGACCCGGAAGTGTCCCGTAATTTCTGGGATATGTCATTGACCTAAAGTCACCATATGTTAGACAAGATCGCTACGAGCCACTCACACTTATGCAAGATATTATAACCTCACACTCTGTACCTTCCTACCGCGAGGAATTGCCTCTCGTAGCAAGTGTGTGATCTCTAGCACATATATAACTGGAAAGGAGCAAGATCGCCAGCCAAAAACAGCCTGAAAATTTCACTTGATCAAGATGATAAAGATCCTATTGAAGAATCTGGCATGAAATTAGATATTCTATCATCCTAAAATGTAGAAGGAAGTATTTTCTCAAATTTTTGCTGATTACATGTAGACCTAGAGTAAGGCCATAAATATAAAAAACCAAACATCTATTCAAAAATTCCAATTGGCACTGAACAAATTGGCGTAGCCACGTCGCACAGCAGCAGCACCATCTCTGGATGACGATGCTGTACAGCGATGTCCGGATAAGATCCTGAGTAAATCCTGAGTAAGGGGGGGGGGGGAGAATTCAGCCACTTAAGACAAAATCCTGTTTTCTTACTCTTTACTTCATATTTATTTTCACTTCTTATTCAAATCATGAAGGCAAATATTGTAAATGTAACTATTTCAAACAAACAAAAAAAATGCCATAAGAAAATCAAGAATTGCCATGGCAATATTCATTTTCATTTTCACTGTCTTGGAGGCAGTTTTTCGCCAAGCAGATCAGTTTTCGGCCGCAGGTACAAAGTCATTGGGAAGCGTGCGCACGCGCCATGCGTTCGCGCGCTGATCAAAAGTCCCGGTGGCCCGAGTCGGCGTCCAACGCCGGAGCTCCGCCGCGTAAGACCCGGCCAAAAACTGAAATCTCAAGACTAACGGGGATATCGCATGTGCGTCTCACACACCGACTATCTTTGACTGCAACGTGCGATTGGACACTTTTGAGCTTGCGACATCCGAAAAATCTAAAACTGAAAATTTAAAATACAGATCAGTTTTTGGAACCCATTTTCCTTATGGACAAGCATAAGATATACTTGTCTTGTCTTGTCTTGGTTGAGTCGGCATATGCAGGCTAGCTGTACTCCGCCAACTTTTCTGATTAGAGTAGTGGGGCCGCCGATTACATCACTAAATTGTGATATTCATGGACATTTTTTTCATTGCTACTGCTGTTCCCCTGCAACTTTGTTATGACTTTATATGTATTGTATGTGTGTGATATGAGATATGATATCATGCTATGCATTTTAAAGTGATTTTTGCCATGCATACGTCAAAATGGCCGAAACACCATCCTTTACTCTATATTGGTGTTTTTACCTCTTCAACTTAGAGGTTGTGACCGCCGCCGCAAATTCACACAGACCGAAAAATCAGTCTATTTCATTCGGGATAGCTCCGCTAAGACTACGTCTGGCTTCACGGAATCCCTCTCCTACATAGACCAAAGTCTGCCCCAGCCACTCCTGTTGGGGTCCATCACTATGGTTTCCCTATGGTGCTACAAATATTTGGCTCGTCGCAGAGGAGCTACACACTCATGTGCATTACTTTTGCTTTGGCCAAAGTTCGATGAAAATATCACAAATACCACATCACATAAAATCACCAACTCTACTCATACTTACATGAAAATAAGAAAAAACTTGCAATAGGATTAATGATTTGTACATTTTTAATATTTCTTTGGCAAAAAAATGCGATAGAATGTCACAAACGATCTTTTATCAGTGCTGGTCTCTCGAAAATCGGAGTGCCAATCACCATTGTGCACGCGCAGTAGTGCTTCAACATGGGGAGAAAAGATCATTCGCGATCGTTCTCAATAGAATATTCTCGCTTTTTTTCCATCGGAAAATATTCAAATTGTAAAATTCATCCTCCTTCATGCAAGTTTATGAATTTTTTATTGCAGTTTAAGTAAGGTTTGTGAGATCATCTTAACAAGGTATTTGTGATATTTTTACCGAAATAGGGTGAAACAACAAATTTATCAGCTTTGACTGCATTTGAGTGCAGAGCTCCGCTGTTGAGCTGGGATCTACGTCTGCGTACGCACGAGTGTGCGTTCACTATACTAGTATTCCATTCGCCTTGATTCACATGCGATAACTCCATTGACAACATGGCAAAACGGGGTTAATTTCCTGTATATCTTGGATTATTTCAAAAATCAGGTGGGTGCATTATATTGAGTATATGATAATCATTACATTCCGTGTATTTTTTTTTTCATTTACCACTTTGTATTTCAAATTACGGGTTCGGGTGAGGCACCTCACCCGTACATCCATAGGGACAGTGATTAAGCTCACTCGATGCCTACTTCGCCTATGGGAGGCTTCCGTCTGTCTTGGAGGAGAACCTCATAAGTCAGAAAATGTTACAAAACTCCTCCAAACAGACAGATTTTTCTAAGCCCCACATAGTGATGGTTCTGTGAGTGGCTACGAGCGGGCTTCGCACGCATTCTGACCAGGCGTCTTCAGCACTGTATACCGACAAAATTGACACAGCCCATGGCCCCAGTGGCAGTGATGCTGATGGTTCTAGGAGTAGGACTAGGACTCAGGAGTAGGAAGACTCATGGGCCCTTGCCTATGTGGGACTGTGTCCAACATTCACTGTTCCAGCAGTCAAAAACAGACAACAAAATTGCTCTAAGCAAGATTTAATTTTCTTAAATTTGCTAATTACCTGATTCATGGACTCTTCAACTCTTACTCTGCCACCAATTAGGGGATTCAGAATTGAAAGTGAAATTTTAAATAATTATTTTCCTCTTCTGTATGAATGATCTACCCTGGAAAAAGGCCTGCTGATACACACAAAAGTTATTTCAATAACTTTTGTGTGTATCAGCAGGCCTATTCACCCATAAAAGCTAGTCTGGAGTACAAGGTTATCTTCAGATAAGCTTGTAGTTGTACATGTATGATGTACTATAAGTGGAGTAGGAATGCGCTTGTGCATGTCGTTGGTCTGGAGCTATTGGCAGAGGCCGCAGAATGTCGGGCTCGCACAATGGAAGTGGGGGGCACCTTTTGTCTGCTAAACAAAAGGGCCCCCCCCCCCCCTCCCCCACTTCCATTGTCCGAGCCCGACGTTCCGCCGCCTCCAGTTTTTGGCATGCACGCTCGAGTGCCTTCTTTCTTGTCCGGCCACACATCATTCCGTACGTCGATTATAGTACATCGGACTGTAATCAATTTCCTGCACAAATTAATAAACGAGCGTGTGTCAGTGACAAAATGTTCACAAGATGAGCACAATATATCACCAATACGGCTAATGTGAAAGTATGTGACGAAAAATAAAATGTATTTATAGATGTAGCATGGAAGAAATGATTATTATTACTCCGAAAATTGCTCAATTCAAGCGAATAAATTTACCTGCAGTGACGGGCTTCGCAGCTTAGCTTCCATTCACGATCGACCACTAACACTTAGTCTCCTTTCAGACCCGCCTAAAATAAACTCCGGCTGATAAGGCCCCTGCAATCCAAACGCAACCCAAATGCACGTTTATTCATGTTGATGTGCAGGGATTCATACAACTAATATTCTGTTATTCAAACATCTAGATATGTTTCATAGATTTTTACATGTTTTTTGAAATATTTTTCCCAACCTCCTAATTAAAGCTCCACCTTAAAAAAATGCTCCAGATGGCATTCCTGCAATGACATCATCTGTCAATCATCAGTAAGCTACACTAACATTCTACAATAGACAGTGGAATGTAACTTCCCCCAGCTCAGCACATGCTCACAATAGAATTGCATGCTTTCAAACAATACCTCCTCAATACCATTCTTTTCCTGGTGATGCTACAGCATGTCTGACATAGCAACTCCTATGTAGGCATTGTATGGTCTATTTATTAGAACAGATGGTCATCTCTAGCAAAGCTATACCACTGTCTCTCTTTAGCTCACTAATGATTGACAGATGATGTCATTGCAGGATCCCTCGAGATCAGTGGATCTGGGGCATTTTTTTTGGAGGGGGGGGGGGTGGAGCTTAGCATGTTTGAGAAAATGATTTTTGAAAAATGTTAAAAATTTATGAAATATTTACATGTTTGAATAACAAAATATAAGTTGTATGCATCCCTGCACATCAACAGGAATCAACTTGCATTTGGGTTGCAGAGGACCTTGAATGCCGAAAGAGCTAGAGAGAGAGAGAGAGAGAGAGAGAGAGAGAGAGAGAGAGAGAGCGGGGGTGGGGGGGGGGGGGGTGGAACCACTGATCTCTTACGCAGAGATCAGTGGTCCCATCAGTGGACGGAGGTACAGATAGGTAGCTTACCAATAGACCGGTTTACTAAGTTATTCAAATTTATGGATGTTTCTTTCCGGAGGACCTAGTGACCAGGTATTCCACCGCAACCTGTTATTAATAAATGGACTACAATACTAGGAATCCAGTTTGCATACATTACTTGTTGCTATGTCGGGCAAGCATCGGGCAAGCTTTCAGGTTGTCAAGAACAACCTTTGTTTAAAAAGCATGCATAAAATTTGAATATGTTAGTAAACCGGCCTATTGACAAAAGAAAATCTTCAGATAAGCTTGTATGTATGAGTGGGCGGCCATTCATTTTTTTTTTCTCCTTCCTTGTAGTTGTATAGTTGTTTTATAGTTGTTGTAGCCTAATACTTGCAATGTTAAATCAAAATACAGAGAAATACAAAGAAGAATATATAATACAAAATATACAAGAAGGTTGAAAATATCATTCGACCCCCTAAATGCATTGACAAGTTGCTAGTTATGAAAGGAGGCAGGCAAACTAAATCGCTTCTACTTCTTCTTGCATGGGTTAGATTTAATGGCGCTTGTCATTCACTTTAATTTTCATTTACACCATTCAATCAAATCAAATGTTAAATGAGCAATAAAAAAGTTGGAGGAGTGACAACATTTTCAAAATGGTATAGATTTACCTTTTTAACATGCTGGATCCAACAGAATGAAGGTTGGATTCAGCATTTTAAAAGTGTACATCCCTTTATAAGTTTTTGCAAACCCTAGCAAAGCTTTAAATCTTGACTCTGTAATTATAACATTGCTTTTCAATTATTTGATAATACCATTAATTCACTCTCCATTTTTATGATTTACCATGTCACCTAATTGTTCATGTATCCAGTGGAACACTGCCCGTGCCCCCCCCCCCCGACACCCAACTAACTGGTATACCTTATTGGGTACTTTTAAGGCACACTGTCCCCTCTTTTACAAAATTCTGGATCCGCCCCTGTTTTCATGTATAGAATGATTATTGTCAAACTGCAGTGCGCCTTTGGAAAGCAGTTTTGCATATAAACTGAACAGGCCAACCCTGCAGTAAAATGAATTAATTAATTTTGTAGATGAAGGTTCACCGTATTCCCAAACATGAGCATATATTGTTGGTTGAGGGAATATTTATAGGCTTTTAAATTCAGGGTTATAATAATAATAATAATAATAATAATAATGGCTATTTATCTTATATAGCGCTCATATCCGTCACGCAGTGACGCTCATGCTCATTAATGCGTGCATGTTTAAAACGAGAAATGGAAATGAAAAATAAGTAATATGGCACCATACAAATGGGTGTGTCAAAAAATATACACATTTCTTTCAACCTTCTGAAAATGTGATCAGGGTAGCTCCCTCCCCCCTTTTTTTTCCCTTCCTGTTCTCCCATCAGATTATTTACCAGCCACATCATTCTGTTAAGGGGTTAAAGTCCATATAAAATCCATATAAAATCGCATGGGGATTAACTCCTGTACCGTCGACTGTTCTGAATCATATGTGATTTCCCGTTATGCAGTTTTAGGTGTTAAATAATTGTCACCGCCTTGTTATAATTCTTTTAACAAATCACCCTTAGATGCAGAAACTCCATGCTAAGATCGGTCAAAATGATTACAGCCATTGAAGAAAGAACTTGGTCCGCGCTAACGAATAAATGCCTATTATTTCCTTTATTGCATTCAGACCTTTAGTCTTGGCCTTTCTATTATGGTGATGATTGATGAAACCCATGCATACATTTCCACCAATCAGCTCACAATATTCCCAATTTAAAATTAATAATGTCATCAATGTGCTACTCTTCATTCTTCATTCTTCAAGTGATTAAGTGCGTAAAAATCGCTGCTTTTTTAGTATCCTCTATATATACTGCAACTGCACTAAATACTACTAGTATAGGTGTAAAAAAAATAATCTTTTTAAGAGACAAAATTTTACTTAAAGGAGAATGAATAACTGGGGAAAAATCATTTTTAATGAAAAGAGAGGATAGAGAGAAGCAATTAAAGAAAAAAGTTCCATCAAAATCGGTTAAGAAATGAGAAATTTATGAAAGTTTGAAAAGTCTCAATTTACTTTCTATGTTGCTTCAAAATGACAGGTGTTGTAGGACAACTCTCCATATGTTTTGTACACAAAATTTCATATTTTCCCCATTATCTGTAAAAATGATGCTTGTCTTTTTGTGAGTTCAAGATATATCATGGAGAAATGTATTTGACACAACATATGTTGAGCTCACAAAAAGACAATCATCATTTTTACAGATAATGGAGAAAATATGAAATTTTGTGTAGAAAACACATGCAGAGTTGTCCTACTCTACCTGTCACTTTGAAGCAACATTGCCAATTTGAGGATCGCCATACTAAAGTAAATTGAGACTTTTCAAACTTTCATAACTTTCTCATTTCTCAACCGTTTTTGAGGGAACTTTTAAAAATTGCTTCTCTCTATCCTTTCTTTTCATTAAGGAATAATTTTCCCCAGGGTTTCATTCTCCTTTAAGAATTATTCGGGGTCGGTCATCCCAGTAGATCGACAGCCCGCTACAGACACAGACAGACCGCTGGCACAAGAGACAGAATGACCCACGAGACAGACATTTACAAGACCGACAGGGCCCGGCAAGACCGACCACCACCCCCCCCCCCCAGAACTCCTAAGTTCTGTGCCCCCCCCCAAAAAAAAAAATAGAAATAAATGAATAAATAAATAAGATTTAAAAAATAAATGAATAAATGAAATTTAAAAAAAATAATAAAAATAAATAAATAAATAAAATAAATCAATTAATTAATAAATAAATGAAAAAAAAAAGTACACATACATAAGAAAAGATAGTATGTCTGTCTCGTGAACTGCGGGTCTCGTAGGATGTCGGTCTAGTAAACCTAAGTAATTCATAAAACTTTTTAAGAGGCCGACGAGATCGCCATTGGCGGTCTCTTGCATAGGCTGTCGGTCTTTTGGGCTGTCAGTCTCATGGACTGTATCCATAGCCAGATTGTTCGTGTGAAAAAAATGAACTGGCACGGTGGTAGGAACAAACCTAAATAAAGAAAGAAAGAAGAAGAAAAGGAAGAAGAAGAAGAAGAAGAAGAAGAAGAAGAAGAAGAAGAAGAAGAAGAAGAAGAAGAAGAAGAAGAAGAAGAAGAAGAAGAAGAAGAAGAAGAAGAAGAAGAAGAAGAAGAAGAAGAAGAAGAAGAAGAAGAAGAAGAAGAAGAAGAAGAAGAAGAAGAAGAAGAAGAAGAAGAAGAAGAAGAAGAAGAAGAAGAAGAAGAAGAAGAAGAAGAAGAAGAAGAAGAAGAAGAAGAAGAAGAAGAAGAAGAAGAAGAAGAAGAAGAAGAAGAAGAAGAAGAAGAAGAAGAAGAAGAAGAAGAAGAAGAAGAAGAAGAAGAAGAAGAAGAAGAAGAAGAAGAAGAAGAAGAAGAAGAGGGAGGAGGAAGACTGAGGAAAGGGGGAATAAGAAGGAGCGATTAGAGATCCTATGAAGAAGAAGAAGAAGAACTCTAGCGCCCTCTTCCGACTCCTAAAATTTGAAAACATTATGTTATCCAATTTATAATTTTGGGTGTCGGCATCATATCATTCTGCGAGAGCAACACCAAGAAAAGCCGGTTCTATTCTGGGATTTCACCTGTCACCGTGTTCTTGGTAAGTTAATTTAGTATGTAACATTTAAATCAAGCGGGATTGGATTGTTGCCTTATAATTGCTAAGACATCTGAGATCTACAATGATGATGTGTTTAAGATTTACTACCAATTGGTCTTTTGATGCGAATGTCGAAGCCTTCAACAAATGTGTGTCTAGTAATAGTATAGCTTCCCTACCGTGTACGGGGCCCCAAGTTCCAGGCATGGATGCCTCTCTCGGTTCGCTGGTCGCATGCACATATTACTGCCCCCCCCCCCCCCACCTCTGAATGAAAACCTTGTCTAAGCTTTATAGTGTCACTGTAAGATGGCAGGGATTTCATATCAGAATGATTTACATGTACATACTGTACCCTGTTCTGATTTCGAATCTCCAGGAACATGAGGAATGAAGAAAGTAACTTCTAGAAAATTGTTACCGGTCACGGTCTATTTAAACAAAGTATAGTCAAGTATTGTAACTCCGAACAGATTGTATTACGAACGTATAAAGTTAAGCGCCTAAAATGGGTTTTCATACGCGTGGGATTACGCGTATGAAAACCACACTATTGATACCAAGGTTGTGTCTTTTTCCCATAGGTTTCACACGTTCGGAATTACGGTACCTTTTTGAAGGGACCAAAACGCCGCGTCGTTGGGAAGGGGTTCACTCGGAAGGGAATATCGTATTAAATCTACGTTGTCTTTTTAATTCCATCAACTTCTTTTTTTGTAGTTTGAGCATTCAATATGGTTTGACCGTTTCACTAACTGAAAAGTTTCGGAACTGGATCAACCACCATAACAACATTCAGTTAAAGTTTAAACTTAACTTTGACATTTTGTTCCAACGACAGGTCAATCATCAATCATAATGAATGGCAATGGCAATGCCAATGCCAATGCAATGGTTAACCCACTCATGGAACCATCACTATGTGGGGCTTTGTCAATTTTGGCGATGGTCACGACCTCTAGTCTAAGTTGAAGAGGTAAAACACCAAAGGCAATATTACTAAAGAGCAAAATTTTGAGAAATACTTCCTTCTAAGTTCTACATTTTAGGATGATAGAATATCTAATTTCATGCCAGATTCTTCTGTAAGATCTTTATCCTGATTCATCTTGATCAAGTGAAATTTTCAGGCTGTTTTTGGCCGGCGATCTTGCTCCTTTCTAGCACACATATGTGCACAATATCTAGCATTTGCTTTGAGAGGCAATTCATCGCGGTACGAAGGTACAGAGTGCGAGGACTGAGGTTTAATATCTACAATAACCTTGCAATATGTGAGTGTGGTTAACCAGGTTATTTGAATTGATTGAATTATCATTTTATGATTTTATGTAAAATGTTGATTTTGCAAATGTTGAGGTACATGACCTAGATCTACATTGTACACATATAGTCTACATGTAGAGATCTACAATGTAGACTGATGTTGCTGTGAGTTAGTAATGCCAATGGGCTGAGTTGTGAAGATAACATTTTGTGCTAGCTGAAGGGTGCAAATAGCGTCTAGTCACTCTAGTGTTACAAGTACAAATTTTTGGTCATATTTTAGAATTAATTTTGTATCAGAACAAAAGGATAAAGAAATTAATCTTCTTTATACTTTTTCGACTCTAGTCTACAGAAGTTATAACATCATTGTTATTGATTCAGATGAATTATGCCTGGACTGAATGTGTAAATCTTTATATGCTTGGAGTCAATATGCATGCATTCCATGCATATTTTGGTGTTTGCTAGAATTACAAATGATATATGACAATAAAAATAATTTTGCTCTGTATGTTAGAGGTTTCATGTCGTTATATGGGCTTCAAATATTCTATAAAAAGATATTGCAATTTCAATTACACTCTCTATAAGCGCAAAAGCGACTTGTGAGTAGACTACTCAACGCACCCATACGCGCTCACCAAGATAAAGGCTCGCGCGGAACCCAACTCGGAGTTGGGTTCCGCGCGAGCATTATCATGTTATCCTTTATTTCCTTTATACTCATTACCTGTTGACCTATAGAATACCAGACAAAGTTCTTTGAGGTTGATTTTATACTTTCTAGCTGTGCAGAAATTATTTTTTTCAGGTGATTGGTACACTTTAAGTTGGCGATGATGCACACACTTCCGTTCTTCATTGGAACTAAGGCACAAGAGACCAATCTTCTGACGAACACTGATATCGTGGGTACCGGTAGGCGGTAGCAGTTTTGTGTACAGCACGCGCTACGCGGATAGGTTAGAGTCGGGCGTTCAATGCCCAAACTCTGCCCTCTGACCCCTAGCGAGGGGGAGACATACTACTAGATAGCAGGGTACATAAGATTGGAGTAGCAAAATCACAGACTACCACAATATTTTTAAGAATGGGCTGAGCTGAGCTGGCCATGCATCTTGCTATTGAAGTCTTTCTGTTGGACATGTGATAAATGTAAAATATTTATAACTGAAATTTAATCATAGATCTATTCATGGTTTCTCATCTGAATTTTCAAAAAAAAGAAGAGGAAGGGGTTCTAAATGTATGTTACTTTATATTTGATATCTCCTCACAAATGCTACTGGGTCAGTTTCGACACAAATCTTTGTTGTGAAATTTTATGTACATGTACAAGTATGTACTTACATGTATATATGTATAACTGTCCATACAGGGGCTCAAAACAAGCTAAAACTGCTTTAAATGAATTTTAAAAAACCTTGTAATTGCCTACATTTGTAGGTACATGTACATGTAGGTTTCATGAGATTCTTCTTTATTTCATGTCTAATGAAGATATCAAATTATTTTTTAGGTGGGCTAAAAAGGGAAGGAGGAGCCAGGGAGGGTATGAGAAACTAGGATTAATAATAATAAAACATAGCAGTTATAATACGGCATCGATTGTATCTGATTCAGCCTAATCCTTTCTGCTTGTCTGAAAAGCTAATAATTTTGTTCTGACTTTGCAACTGGTTATTAATGTAGTTGAGTGTAGGGGTCTACAAGTTGGGTAACTGACTGACTGGTCTGACATCACTACAATTTGCAGCTGATTGGACCTTTTCTCCGATGGCTCACTATTCTCCAAAATTCCAGTAATGTTAGAGCATTCAGGAGGAATTTACCGAATTCAATTTCATATCTAACCCCTTTGAAATTATTTCAGTGTAAATTTCTTTAGTGTAAAATAGCTAAGGTACCTGAAATTTGTTATGAGATGCCCTGACTCTTTAAAATAAATAGGGTTTGATTTTGTTCTAAGTTGGGTCTCTTTTCTGAATGATTTGTCTACATGTACTCTGGAAGTGAAACCCTTTAAAGGATACCAATCACCAAAAATAATTTTGCTCTGTATGTTAGAGGTTCCATGTCGAATTCAAAATATGGGCTTCAAATATTGATTCTATAAAGAGATATTGCAATTTTATTACACTCTCTGTAAGCGTAAAAGCGACTCGTGAGTAGACTACTCGATGCACCCGTACACGCTCGTCAGGGTATAGGCTCGCGCGGAACCAAACTCTGAGTTCGGTCCCGCGCGAGCATTTTCATGTTATCCATTATTTCCTTCATACTCATTAACTGTTGACCTATAGAATACCAGACAAAGTTCTTTGAGGTTGATTTTATACTTTCTAGCTGTAAACAAATTATTTTTTCAGGTGATTGGTACACTTTAAAACCATGCTGGTTGACCAAGGGGTCAGAGTCATCAGTTTTCTCTTTCTCTGAAAAACTGTTTCTGTCTAATGATCTGTGAGTTGAGGGTAGTCTGAAAAGTCAGACTTCAAGAAGTTCAAGGTCAAATGTGCATTGTCTTATTTTGTGGCTGTCATGTCAGAAAGTTATAACTCTACTTCCTCTGTTATGATTTCGAATCACAAGGAATGAAGAAAGGAACTTAATTGAAAATTGTCACTTTTTGGACTTTGTTCCAACAACAATGTCAATGGTTATTTGCATTGATTGAATTCTCATGTTATGATTTTGTGTAAAATGTTAAAAGTCCAAAGTAATTTCACATGTAGGTTGCCTCACTTTGTATTCTCATTGTATTTGACTTACATGTACATGTATATTGCCTTGGAGAGTATGCCCTAACTTGCTGAATGCTTCATGTAATCTCAAGATATAAACTTGGGCTCAGCCGCTAGGGTCAATGAAAAAAGGAAATTACATGTACGCCAAAATCAAATCATACCCAGCCGATCCTTTGTGTGTACATACATATTTCTCTATGATGCCTGTTTTGTTAATATCAAGTTTCTATCTGTAACATTTTGATATGTGATTCACCTCAAAATGTCTAAATTACATAGAGTCTTTGAATCCTCTGCAGTAACAGCTGTTGCAGCATACATTACATGTACATGTACATGTATGTGCATATTTTGTGCACAAAGAAAGTGTTCATTAGGCAGAGGATGGGTTTGACAAGGAGAAGGAGGTACATACTAGACAAGCTTGCCTAGTACCTCCCTGGTTATATGGTTACATTTGCAATGCATTGCACATTTAGCTTGAGCAATCTGCTGAGGACATTTGTGATTGTCAGAATTGATTTCATTCTTTTATTTTTTTAAGATGAGTGTAAATTTGTCATTGAATCAGATTGTAAATGAGACCATGAATTCGCTCATTCTGTTCTCTAAGCTCTTGTTTTCCCTGACTGCTAAGAAAGCATGTGTATACATGTCTGCTTGTAAATAAGCAAACTGGGGACTGACGGCTTTGAGTCCTCTCCGAGGGATTTGGTAACGAGGATTAATGCCTTACCAAAGGGCACTAGCACATCCACTTGGTTTCAAACCCGGGTCCTCCAATTACGAGACCACTGCTCTACCACTGAGCCATCGCACCTTTGTTTCATAGGGGAATGATCAATTATGTAGTTTACTACAATTTCTACAAAGTAAAATTCTTTGTTCTTCAGTCCAGCATATAATTTGTGTGCACAATCGTGCTTATCAGCTTGAGGAATTCCAGGTCTGATTTAGGAGACTGCTCTACAAACCCACATTCTAGAATTTCTCTACCAGGGGGTGACCCTGAATTGACCTTTCTTAGCCACAGACAATGAACTCAGTCTGAATGGGATTTGGGGTCATTTGAGGTCAGCAGACAGAAAGCAATGCAGGGCTTGCTTTCGAAAACATGTTTGCTGAATGGTCTAATTAGTACATTATGCTATGGTGCAGCAGTGTACGATGTGCAAGCAGTCATGTATCAGTGTTTGAGAGAAGGAATGTTCCCTTGCAGGCTGGGCTTTTTAGATAATTTTAATTCAGGACAGGAAATTTTTAAAGGAGTAAACATTTCTTCTTCAAAATTATATATACATGTAGCTATACTTGCAATTTCCTTTATAGCTACTTTCTTTTGATGAAAATTCTTGCTTCTAAAAAGATGTAAAAAAGGTAAAAATTGTCAACTTGTATTATGAGGAAAATCAGAATTACTTTCAACATACATGTTATGCCAATTTAAGGATTTCAGTGCTCATTCTTGCTTAAAGGTACCCCTTGAAGTAGGCCCGTTTTGAAAGGCCATTTTCGGTAGTCGTTTACACGGACATTTTTTCGGACGAGTAGTCGACTACTCGGTATAATGATTTTGGCAATAAGACAGGCCGACTGCTCCGGCCCCGAAGCGCGCAACCTTTTCAGGCCGGAGCACCAACGTGAAGCCATGCAACCAGTCCCAAACAGCCTATGCAACAACTGTAACTAATGTCCGATTTCCGTATTAAAATGTTAAAATTAAACAAGTTTAAAACGATCAGTTTTGGTTCTAAAATTCAGAGCAATGCAAATTATCTCCTCCTACCTACTTTCGTGAAGACTAAATTAAAATCAAGGTAAAATCAAGCGAAATAGATCGTCATTTCCTTCCCCCTTTTCATCACAGTCGTAATCATGATATTGCAGTTGTTTACCAGTCGCCAAGAGGTGGCGCTCGTACCCGGAAGTACAGTTGGGTTCGGAGCGTTTTAGTACACAAAATCCCATTCATCTTTCTCCGTATTGAAATTGTGCACATTCTGAGCGTGCGATCGACATCAAATTCAATGCCCTCGTCAAATCGACATGGGCATGCCCGTGCATGACCCGTCGGCAACGAACAAGCGCGCGTAGCAAGTAAGGAGTATTTCAGTGTCCTTTTGTTTTCATCTATTACTATCTTTAAAATATTCTGTGCTGATACGCGTCCTTTCATTTTTACAAAAATTTGATAGGAGCTCGCTTACACGGTGAGCTACATGTATACGGTGTACATCGCGGTGACCGATGTGTGCGCGGCTGGCTCACACACCCGCTTATAACTGCAGCTTCCGATGTATCGGGAGCCTACTCAGCCAGACTTTGTTTTTACTGCTCGATCCTCGAGAACTTAGCTACCGAAAAGAAACGCTCTCATGTGAATTTTATTGATTCAAATGACATTAAAATATCTTAGAACTAACAATTAAGTGATAAATTTCTATATTTTATTCTGAATTAGAGGTTTTGGGGGGTTATTCCAAGTTCCAACTATGATACCGAGTAGTCGATGGAAATTTCATTAGTCGTGTAGTGACCCTATCGGGCGAGTAGACGGTTAATCGAGTACTCGAAACGGGCCTACCTTGAAGCAAGAATAATAATTTTTAAAAATATATCATATAGTAGGGAAACAAAAATGGAGTTGAATGCAGTTTGTGTTCACTTTATCCCCCATGGAGCTAGATCCCTGCTTTTGTTTACTTCAGACTGACCTTCCTCTATTTGGTCTTGGATGTTGAAGAGTACTTTTTGTGCTGCATCTCGAAAATGAACATTGTGGCAAGATGCAGGAATAGAGAAAATATATTCATGCTGTTTTGCTAGCAGCAACCTCAAATACCAATTGAGTATGACTCAACTGTTTGTTCCTGCATTAAACAACCACATTGAACAGACCCAAAGCAAGGATTTTCAAGTTTACTTTTCTGATCCTAGCTTTCAAGGTCAGGTTCTTTGTAACATTGGCAGGACTAGGAAGGTCATGGGATCCTGAATTAATCTATCGTTGGAAAGATATCAAAGATAAATTGAGAGTTGTGTGAGATTAGGAAGAGTTAATGTCTGAGGAGCGTATCTGTGATCATGACTAATATGCCTCATCTATCCGTCAACACATAGGAGCATGAAAAGTGATTTGCAATTTTGCAAACTTAACAATGTATTTAGACCTACAGTATATGAAGATGCTCCGTTGAGTTGTTGTAGTTTATGAATTTTTGCCCTCGGGGCTTTATGATTTGTTTTGGATGAAACATGATGGCCCGAATTCACGAAAGAGGTTAATCTAACCCATGGTTTAAACCTCCATAAAGCATAGTACATGCATGTCCTCATATCCAAATACATGTAGGCGGACAGTAAAGCGCTTATATACGCTTACTTACGCTTATTTTAGTCCACAGTGGAAGTTTAAACTACGGTTTAGACCATGGTTTAAGATACATGTACATGTAACCTCTTTCATGAATTTGGGCCAATTAAAGTT
>CM046845.1:0-70000 GCA_025618425.1 Heliocidaris tuberculata
AAATCTGGGTCTTTGGCCTCTTTTACAGAACGCCAACGGCAAGAATTTTATTTTATCAAAGGCGGGTAGATTCAGTATTTTCTTGATAGAATGATATGGGGAACATCATCTAATTCTATTTATACACCGAATAGCTTCTCCATCTCTGAATTCAATAACCCAAATACAACATTTTCTTTTCCAAAGCAGAACTAATGCAATTTTATTAACATACAATTGTAATATTCGTGTTGTACGCCAAATATCAAATGATATCGGGAGCAAAAGCGTTCTCCCCAAATTAGGTTAAGTACATGTATATTAATTGGGTCAACCCTAATACAATTGCGGTCGGGGATGTACCCACCGGGCATTACTATTAGCGTGAATTAAGTATATATGTCTTCATTTGAAATATTCTCTTTCTTTCGAAATAGAGTTCCTATTATCGTAAATACGAAGCAAGATACTATTTTGGTTGCAAATCTTTCAACCAAAATCCGATACAAATTAAAATTTTACATTTCCCATTATTCGTTCGTTGATTATTTTTTCTTCGGAAATTTGAAAATTGGGTCACGTTTGAACATTTCATACTATTTAGTGACAAATCCATACAAAAGCGAGGACAACAGCATGAAACTAAATCAAACCAGCATTAATGTGATAAGAAGATCAATCATGTTTAGATTCTCGTATCTTGTATTCTACGCAGAGCGTGAGTAAATGATGATCTTGACAAAACGCACAAGGACAACATAACCATAATTCATCGCGCGTCTCTCCATTCACAGAAGGAAGGCGCCACGTGGAGAGAATATAATGTTTCTACATCTTAGGGAACGTCATCACTGCCGTTGGCTGTTTTTGATTTTGTTTTTTGTTTTGTTTTTTTGTTTCGTGTATTTTGATTTCAAATGGTGTAGCAGAGGATAATTTTTCTACATCTTAGGGAACGTCATCATTGCCGTTAACTGTTTTATACTTTGATTTGATCGTTTCTACAGTGGCAAGTCATAAATGCCGTTAACAGTTTTCTATTTTGATTTGATTGTTTTTACATCTTAAGGAACATCATCACTGCCGTTAAATGTTTTCTATGTTGATTTCTGATGAGATAGCAGACGGACTGCGTTATTTGAAAAAAAAAAAAAAGAAGTCCTAAATCGTTGTTCTCTTACTGGTAGATGAGGTGTCATGAGGCTTAGAAAATTGGGGTGTGTATTATTTAATAGTACCTTTGAATCAAAATTACAAAATCTGAGGATTCCTATTGCAACTTTATTCATCTTTTCCATACTATAGGTTTATTTCAAACATTCAAAATAATCCATAGAGATTTCTACCAACATTTTGCCCTCTCAAAGAATTTAGGAATCGGAACGTTTCAATCGAATAGCTGATTCAGAGCAACGTGCCGGGGGTAAAATTCGTGATAACGACTCCTAATGACACAGACTTCAATAAGACTTTTTTTAAAGGTTAACAGTTTCATTAAACCTGACAATACAGCATATTTGAAGCACATGGCTCCTTTACCATTATAGCCACAGGAACTGCAGTCATTAATCCGGCAGTATGGACGTACCGCGACAATTTAAAATAGCTTGACCTTATTAACCTCATTCGATCGTTCTGAATTAATTCGTCTCCGCCAAGTCTTGTTCTCACAACCCATCATTTCTCATCATTATCATATCTCTCCCTTGTTGCTTCTACTTCATCAACGAAAAATAGTTTTCGCTATTCATCACGACGACAGAAATTAAATGACGCCTTGCACCCTCTGAGATATGAGTTAATATGATTTACTTTTGGGACAAATTTGTGACTGTGTTTGGGAACATGAGGTCGATTGACCCCATGTCGTCTGCAAATATACGGACTCGAGTTTGATAGCGTCAGGGCAGAAGCACGACACCAATGGTATAAGTGATTCATTTCAGCAAAATAATAAATAAAATTATGTATCAATCATCCTGACCCGGAAAAAACATTGAAAAGTTATGAAAATTAGAGACAGCATTTGATGAATTTTATTTCATTTTCAAATGAAAATACTGATTTGTTGAAAAGGAGATTGGAGAAAGGGGAAGAGACGGAGAGAGAGAGTGGGATATCAATATTTTTTAAATCTGAGATCATTTACGCTGCCCTCCCCCCCCCCCCGATGATAATTTACTAATAAATGGACAGAGTAAAATAAGCAGTGTATATGTATTATTTGCACGCTTGATTATTTGAGTGTAATTGATCTATAATTCGATATAATCTTTGTAAAATAATTGATGTCTTTACGCAAAAAGTTTTAGCATCGTTAAATTAGATTGAAATGCAAATTATAAAAAGCGTTGAAAAGGGTCAGTGATTCATACTGATATCTTCTTTCTTGTTTGGCAAGCTTTCAATTTCCAAAAGTGCTTTTGTTTTGATATTTAAACAAATATTTCTTTGCTGCATTTGTATATGACATGACACAATTTCTTTCCTTAGGCAGGGCCGGTCACCAGAATCGCCTTTTGATATATAAATATACAAAATCAATAATTTAAGCCTTCGATTTAGATTGTCCAAGAGATTTGGAAATCAGATCTAAAGTGAAAGGTCTGTAACTTGAGACGATAGAGTAAAGTTTGATAGCTTTGGAGAGAGCACACCGGCCACGAGCGACGTCATCGACATGAATATTCACGACTTCAGGTTGGCGCCCACGGTAATCGGTCACAATATTAAGAAGCGGGAGAGAAAAAGTATAAATACAGGCTGATAGTCTGAATAGAATGAAGTTACGCTATTCTGTTTGATCGCCACTACTAGCGGAGACGTCATCAAATCACTAATGATGCTATCGCACTCCAGAAGCAATTGAAGGAAGCAGAACTATCAACTTGTGAATTGCAATACGTAATAACCGGGCTTTGAGATAATGAAATCATCCCGTTTGAAAGTCTGGATACACAGACTATTATGGGACCTCAAATTTTCGAATAACTCATTTGGTGACGAGATGAAAAAGTAGCTTGGAGCAAAGATGTATATTTTTCTGTTTTTTCTTCAACCGCTTGTTGACAGCGCAGAAGAATCAACAATGTTGTTTGGATAATATTTGTACAAAGCCGGGGGTTGGTTAGAAGGGTTCGAAAGAGATATGACAGGAGAGGAAGTTTAACTAACCTACAGAAAACAGGATTTTCCCAAAGTATATTTATAAATAGAGGCCCGAAAAGGATGTTGCCATAGACGAGTATTCGTGTAGGCCTATCTTACGGGCTTCGCAAAAAACCTATTTCTCCGGGTACCCAATCTCCACCCTTCACTCCCTCACTCTCCCTCTAGCTGTCTCTGCCTCTTTCTCTCCCTCTCTTAACACATTACGAAACCACCTTTTACTAAATGGGTGTTGTCGTTGTTTTTCTTTTTATCTTGCACGAATAAAGGAAATGACAAGTTCATACAAATCAGTTCTTTGAACGAAAATATGGTTCACTATACATAAAATTATGCTCTTATATAAAACACGATTGAAGTCATAGTTTATGATACTCCATCTGCGACAAAAGAAAATATTATGATGAGACTTTAAATTAATGCAAGTAACCTAATTTGTTCCTTTCACATACTAGATGCTAAATGATGTTCAAAGCATAATCATCGTTAATCTGCAATGTTCAGAGAAATTGCGACAACGGAATGCAATACAGAGACTACTGTGTGAAGCAGCTTATTATTTTTTTTAATATGCGCCGTCACTCTCTCATGTCACAGCGGGTTGCCAATGATGCCCCCAGATGATCTCCTTTCTGCAAGCCTACGCACTCGAGTAGAATCATTAATGTTACGTAAGCGATCCTTAGACGTGGCGCCACTTTCGGACTTGGTCACGTGATGCCCACTTCTGAACGTATCAGCGCGCCGAGTGCAATACGCCAAGATCACCGTGTCTAATTCACTGACTGATAGTTTGTGTATCAATGAAGTGTTTGATACTGATCACTATTCTTCTTCTTCTTCTTCTTCTTCTTCTTCTTCTTTTTCTTCTTCTTTTTCTTCTTCTTTTTCTTCTTCTTTTTCTTCTTCTTTTTCTTCTTCTTCTTTCTTCTTCTTCTTCTTTCTCTTCTTCTTTTCTTCTTCTTCTTCTTCTTCTTCTTCTTCTTCTTCTTCTTCCTTTTCTTTGCTATTAGCATAGGCCACCGTCTTGTGTATTCTAGTTGTGTAAAAGGTTTTGTGCAGGCTTATATACAGTGGGTGATTTCAAGTCCGGTGTTAGTGTTGGTGTTGGTGTTGAGAGCGTGAATTGGGCTGCTAATTCTAGCCCCAACACCGAATTCGGGTTTATAAAAATAATACCAATCACATTATTGATAGCTCAACACCTAGTGAAGTCAATCCCAGCACCAGCTTCATTTCAGGTTCGGTGTTGTGGCTGGTGCTAGTTTTGCCTCAACACCAACACCAGCTTTCAACACCGAACTTGAATTCACCCAGTGTGTCTCAGTAAAGAAATAGTATAACTGTAATTCCTGCGTAAAAACGGTTGTCAGATTTTCGATAGGAGTTATCAGAACATTACTTTCTAAAAGCTTTTGGACTTTAAAAATCTTGAACCAATGTGTTTTGGACATTACGATAAAAAGTGAAAACAAATACAGGAGAAATTATAGGTAATTTTCTCATGCACTCTTATAACAAAGAAACACAAAGTTGCAAATTTATCTCTTGATAATATACGTTTGGGCAAATTCAAATTTTACTTTTCACTAAAATGATAAATAGGAGGCTATTTTAAAGTATGTCATCATGACTTTAAGAAAAAAATGCTTCTTTTAACAAGGAGAAAAGTACACGTGACTTTCAATGCAATGAATTATGACAAATCCCGCTCATTTTTACAAAGGAATATAAAATTCAAGCATGTGCACCTGATATTCTTTGAAAAGGGTGCGAAATATTGTTATAAAAAAACACACATAAACAAGATATTGTCCTTTTGAAAGTGTGTTGAATGTCATGAATACCTCGCTGGTTATTATTATCAATTTCAGTTCCTCCTAATAATGTGTGGTTGATATAACTTGAATAAAAGAAGATGATAAACAGTTTGGGGATTAGAGTATGGGTCTATGAACATTATCTGTGTTCTTTTATTTCAAATTTTATGCAGGTGCAGCATGTGCAGGAACCCAACGTGGGGTATAATCCTTTTTTTCTCCTCGGAGGGTTTTTTGAAATGCATCTCCAAAACGAGACAATATCCGATCCTGGCATTATATGCGCCAGGACCGTGTGTGCTGATGATTCCCCGCACAAATACCCCAGCCCTGGACGACGTTTCTCAACAATAGCATCCATTTTTAGCGGATGGAAATTAATTTTAAGCCGATTTTTCTTCTCCGTTTCAGTTTTCAGGAAATACAAGCCGCGGGCGGTAGACATTTATTTGCCTTCAGTCCCAGGTACCAACGGCGATGTAGGGCTCTTTGTTCTTCGCCGCCCGACGTCGGGTAAGCTAGTACCGACAGGCTTTTGAGTCAGTCTAATCTGGCTTGGTATATTTTGTAATATTATTAACTTTGTGCCGCTGCCATAGAGCAAATAGATGCCCGGATTAGCACTGTATTTGCTCCTTCTTCTTCTTCTTCTGATCACAATAGGTACACTTAATCAAACGAAAATGAATTCGATAAAAGGTCGGCGAATGGCTGATTGTTAATATGATGATTAATGGGAGCTCATGTTGATTGCTGACGGAGGTCTAAATTTTCTAGTTCATTGACATCATCCGACACCTTCCAGACTTTTTGTTTTCTCTCTTTCTCATCAAACCATCGCTTGCTCAGACACGATGATTAGAGGTAGGAACACTTTGTGATTGGTCGTTCAACCAACTCAAAATGGAGCGATCCAACTTCAAAGGCTGGTGCCGCTTGATCGCAATACACGGGGCGTCTTTTCAGAGATGTTTTGAATAGTAAAATCTTCACAAAGGAGTATTTTTCGACGCAAACATTTATATTGATGTCTCTGGTGTTTTGTGGTAGGCTACTGTTGATTTGGTGAGGCATAAATAATCGTCTTTCCGTGTGGCCTAGAATTGTTGGTATCAAGATAGATACAACACCGCAACCCTGAGGGTTTAGAGTGTTAACTATGTCATCCATTAAATATTAACAGCCATTAATTGAGAAGTACGTTTACCTTTACATATATGCCAATGTCATGGTTAAACCGAGGTTATTATACCATCAAATTCTACAGTGGAAAATATAAACTTAACATATTTTATCCTAAATTAATGTGATCTCATTATATATGATATATTACGCTATTATATCAAACAAATCAATAAATGACTGAAATTAAATCATGAGGCATCGATATTAATAGTCCTAAAATTGTGATACCTGAACACTCACACTGTGATATTACCACAGTGTTAACACACTAGGAAATTGTCACAATGTTATCACACTGTTGTAACAACAAACCGTTACCACACTTTCCCAAATCACATGGGTTACACATGTGGAATTCGCAAACTGTGGTAATTACCACACAGTTACATCATAGTGCACACTTGGTCGACTGCACTGTGCCCACCGATTAATAACATTATCAATCACACTGTGGTATCAACTATAATTATAATCCAATACACTGTGCCCACCGATTAATAACACTTTGGGATCAACTACATAGTCCACCACACCGTGCAACAATGTTATAACATTGTGTACCACAATGTGGTATCAACCACATAGTCCACCACACTGTGGTAACCACCACGGTATTTACATTCTCTAAAATCCCAGTGCCCAGGCCTTTTTCAGTCAGATGGACTGCAAAGACAGCCAAACGGACAGACAAACGAACATCGACGAAGCTTGCTAATGAAAAAGAATGATTGCTGTCGCTTTGCTCAGACACGAATCTCAAGGGACAAGGTCATCTCCTCCAGCTGATCAACTTCCAGACAGAATGTTGTAGAACCTTGTCGACGGACTGCTGATGAGCACAAAGCAATAAAGGCAGTTGCATTCATTTACCCATGTTGTCCTTCTGATTGAAAGTTTACCCACGTGTGAAGAAACTTTGAAGAATACGAAATCTGACTTTGTAGCTTCTCTTCTTTTGTATCTCGATTATTTTTCAACGTTTCCCTTTGGGACTGTAAGACTAAACGAAACCATGGCAAACTATTCCACATTGTTTTACATTTTAATCTTGATCCAAGAATCAAAGTTTCGCTGTAAATATTGAATTTCATTGTCTACAATAACGGGGTATTATTCATGTTCCTCAGCCAAAGCGCTGAATTATTTTAACGCTGGACTGCTAATATTGAAACCAATTACATTGTAAGCTCTCTACCAACATGTTTTGATTTATACGTTATTTGAGCTTGTACAGCCCTCTATATGCATTAAAATATGAGGCGGAGGAGGGGGGCTGCAGACCCCCCCCCCCCCCCCCCAAGTATGTGAAATTTCCAATATTTGGGCATACCTCTTTTTCCGACGGTTGTAAGACCATTGCTCCTCGTCAATTTCGTACACACACCAAGTACTAAAATTTTGACCCTGGACCAAACGCTTTACCTAATCCTAATCCTAACCCTACCCTAACCCTAACCCTAGCCCTATATCTTTAACGAAATAAAGCCCAGAGCAATTGTCGCTGGAGAATAATGTCGGAGCATGATTCGGACACCGAGGTGGTCTATTTTTGTAGTTTTTTGTTATTTTTTGTCAAGTGTATTATGATAACGAATTTTCACTGTCACTACAGTTAAGCAACAAAATTTGTTGCTCGCTCGCAAAATCTGGAAATTGTAACTTTTATATTCTCCCTGGCGAAATTGTGCCCGAACGCTTAGGATTATATCAGAGCTTTATCGCTGAAGAGAACAAAATTAAGTGAAGCATAATCAGTTTTTTTTTTTTTTTTTTTTTTTTAATCGACACTTTTCTTTAAGCAAAACGGAGACGGAGTTTCACTCAAAATCCCTTTCTTTTGAGGACACATGCCTACAGGCAGGAATTGGTCACATAAATTCACCAGGTGAATATTTCAGTAGAGATAAAGTTATTGAAACGAAATTAGCCCAGGTGCATGCGAATCTATTCATGAGTGAAATGTAGATTTCTTTTCGAGGGATTTTCGCACTGAGTAGCATACTCATGCGACTGATCAGACAGCGAGCAACCATGCACAAAATTGAAGGAGTGGGACCAAGTTTTGTGGCGTACAGACCGAGTCTGGTCATGCACAAAATCAAGGAAGTGGGATTTCTCCAAGCAAGTAATGACACACACGAATGTTACCTGTGGCTCTGCTGCCTTGAGTGATGAAGTCAGACAAAATGAAAATAGGCGAAGATGATGAAAAAGAATTTGGAAAATATCATCGTTTTGTCAGGTGAACTTAGTGAAACAAAAAATGTGAGTGTATTATACTTTACAGTGGAACTAAATAATTATTGTCATAAGCTGGATGCTTATAAAAAGATAGAAGTTAAAGACATTGCCAAAGAATAATTTCATCTCAACCTGAATTAAGAAAATGAACCCGTTTGACACAGTGGTTCATAATATCTTGTTATCAGTATTGTAATATTCTTTAAACCTAACGCTTACGCCACAGAGATGTAACATAGATCTCTATGGCTTACACCCACTAATAACTGTATTACATGTCAACCTTTAGGTGTTTCAAGGTATTACCTGTCATCTGTGATCGCCTATATTATAAGTATTAGATACACGGATGGATTCCTTTGATTGAGAATATCATCACCCCGATGCTTTTTTGTTACACTGTTTAATTCATTCAACAGTTCAATTCAACTAAACTTCAATTTCCCTACTGTAACCAAAACAGCCAAAACAGAAGAGACCATTTAATGTGATCCGTGTTAAGAGTAGTCGGATGCGATGTCGGTAACTCGACAACTCGACTTCGTCTTCCCTTTCATTTTCCCGTCAGAGAACGAGAGCCATTCATGGTTATACATGTTGAAGACCTGCAAAGTTCGAGTTGAGTGAGGTCCTTATAGAACGTTCCGTGGAGTGGGATTGCCGGTGTAATTCCAGATCCGAGAAACCCGCAGGTCATAAGAGGCTGAGAGCACAATCCCACCGCTGCCGCCATTGACGTCCCTCGCGCTCTTTGCGTATAGAGGACTACGCGAGGAAGGACAGCCCGCACTACTATATTTGCAGCAGTTACTACTAGCTGTCACTACCTAAAAGGGGTTGTGCTCTACAGTACCATCAATAATTTATTGATAATAGCAATGTTAACGTTTCCTGAGGCAAGTACACGTTTCTGGGCTGTGTCGCGCCCTTCGGGGGTAACATCTCATCTCGTTGGGATCTTAGTTTGGTAAAGACGCGCAATTCACTGCGTGTTTACCTCCTGGAATTAGCCAGGCTACAGACGGGGGGTTGTCTCTTTTTCTGAGACGCCAAAGGATATCTTCGTGATCAGTCAGAAGAGCAAGAAAATATATGCACCTTCAATAAAAAATTAAAAAAAAACTTTCCCTATTCATTTTCCAGAGTATGTTTTAATACGGTCTATATAGTCCTATATGAAAATATCTGTGTCTGAAGATGGCCGCTCCACCCCAATACTTTCCCAATCTTGGTAATGGGCAACTCTTGATGTATTTATACTAAGGGTTTTCCACCAATCCCCCTTGACCTATAGCATTAAACAGGTGAAGACTCATGCAAACACGGATTAATGCCGTTACCTCATAACTGCAGCATGATATTTAAGTCCAGACATTGACCAGTAGTCTGAGTAATTAAAATACTTTTGCTAAGATATGCCTATATTGCTTTTCTTTTCTTATTATTTTTTTTTTTTTACATGAGGAGCTACATGTATATGATCTTACATTTCTAGGGTCCATGCAAAGCAATGAAGTTACCATATTAATGGATGGTCATTAAGGAAAGGGGTGACACGCAAAATTATCTCTTTTTCAGATTCATTTGTCCTGGCACCAGCAAAATATTATGCAGTGTTTTTTTTTTTCGTGGTTTTTTGTTGTTGTTGTAACTGGTGTAATGCTTTTGCTGTTTTAGGAGATGAATGAAATAGTCTGCCACACACTTTCAAGCCACGCATTTACTATTTTCGAGGAGGATATGCGTGCTCAGATTACGGACATCGCTGGACATAGTTATGGTGCATCTCCCAGAGAGGGTTACTATAGCTTCCATTCATATAAATCAGAAAGGTGGAAGCAACGTGCTAGTCTGTCAATCGAATATCAATGAAGCGAACTGTAAAAGCGACGCTTCATTTGCAAATCATGCGTAAAAGCTGTTCTCAATTCAACCAGTCTACCCCTGGGGGTTAGGTATGTGGCTTCTAACTGACAACTTTTTGGTGGTTGGCAAATTACCCATATTTCCTCTAATTTTTGATAAATTCTTGATATCACAAGACGAAATGTTAATCCCCTTTTCATCACTTATTTGTTCTTTTATGCAGTAAACGTAAGCTACTGACAATCCTGAAATATCTATCTTGCTTTAAGCGCGGGTTTATACAAAAAATAATAAAATGAACCTTAACATATCTTAAGTTATCACTTGGTGTGAAGTATTTATGATTCACATTTTCGTCATTATTTAAAATAATGCATCTGCAAAATATTTAAAAAGTCTTTTTATTTCTCAAAAAATCTGCCACCAATCTATGAATGTTTAGTTTTCTTTCCTTAAAGTACGTTTGTCCGAACAGAAAACAAGCTTTGTGTAGTATTCTGCCTTTACATGTCTCTGTAGTAGAATTACAACCAATATCGTTAACGTGTTAATTTGTGGCGTGTAGAGGCATGACAGGTTGAACATAAGAAAGAATATTAAAAAATGCTCAATGATCCTCGACAGAAATCATCGGGGTCTCGTGGCGATATCCTAAAGGTGTTTCTTTTTGAAAGATATCCCGACACAGCAACAGTTCAATCAACTCCTTGGCTTAAAAAGGGCATCGTATCATCGCTTACATCCGAATAATTCCATGTTCATGAGCACTCATACTGCAACCCTGTCAGCCTTTCAACTATTACTTTAAAAAAGATGTCATTACCCTCATGTAAATTCATTTTGGAAAGTGCCAAGAAGCTATACTGAATGGTAGATTATGTAGTAAATACAAACAGTATTATGAGGGTCGGGAATCATCAAAAGTACAGCAAATCTAATAAATCTTGCTAAAAATCGCAGGCAATTAAAAGCAACTCGACACCGATATGGGTACATGGGACTACACAAAAGCAATACTTTTCATTTAAAATTGTTCCTATGGCATTTGTACAGAATGGGATTAAAGCTCACAAATAATTTCAAACCTTTACCAGAGTTCGACCTTCTTTCTAAGACATGCCTGTATCGCGATGAAGCTAATTCGATAGTGACAGTCAACCATTTGAATCACGATTTGTTTAAATGAACGATATGCATTAAGAAATTTGAGAAAGAGTTCCAGCCAAACTCTATTCAAGACCTTGACTAAGTTGATTCCTCAAAATCACCTTCATGAATACCAAGAGACATAGAGGTGACTGTCCTGCTCTGCACTTTTCCACTGTTTCCACCACCCCCTTCGTCCACTCTTAAACGATACTAGTACAAAAGATTCAAACATTTACACAGTCCAGACACACATGAGTCATGGAATGATTCTTCCAGCTCCGTGACTTCTGAATATTGGTATGGTTTCGGAGTTCAGGAGAACTCTTCAAGATCACCAATGTTGAATTTTACGAGGAAGTACGGCTTTTTGGCCGCATGGCAAGGACTGAATACTATCCCTTTTTACGAATACACAATAAAAAGGGATTTTTTTTTTTCACCCACTGGTAAATCGAATTTTTATTTTATTAGTCATGATGAGCCGATAATCGTTGGGGCGTATACGCTGCCACCAGTGTAGTGTCATTTTGTCCTCAGCTTGGCAGGTATATCGAGCGCCTAATGCCGCTAAATTCAGCCGTCTTTAGGTGAAACATCTATCTCCTGAACATATTGATGGAAGACTTTAAAGCTGTTCACACATTTGGATCAGAAGGAAGAGTCAATAGGCACAGCGTGGTTCCCAATCCCTATTATGCTGCTAAAGCCATGCAGTGTATACTGAGACACACACGAGAGAATGGGTTGGGAACCCGTCTAAAGCGTTAGGTTGTCCCGATGAACATCAAGGAATGCTGGTTTGTGGGAACAAAGCTCAAGAAATGAACATATTGAGAGATGGGAGTTTATTGATCGAATGTTGCGAATAACCCCATCGGCGATTACGGTTCCCTTGAACTTTGAAGTCACTTACAGGCATGAATGAAAACCTTTCTTGAAAGTCCAACATTTTGTCAAATAAGATTTTCTTCTCATATATCGATGTGCCTTCAAATGTATATATTGGTCTTCCAACGTCGCCCCCCCCCCCCCCCAATCATGCCCACTTTACTTAATTTCCTTTTGACCTATTCGAAATTCAAATGGAAAAATCTGAATGAAGTATCTATAGGGGCTCACTATCTTTTTAAATAAAAGTATCGTACTTTGGATGGAGTTTAATATAAATATGTGTTCCGGATATATTCATCACGATTCGGTAGGAAAGTAATAGAGTTTGTCATTCATACTTCATGTAAATATTAATGAGTTCATTTGATGTACATTTTCTTTAATTCATCCACTTAACGAGAACGAATAAAGTACAAAAGGCTTAGAATATTCTCGAAATAGAAATAATCAAAATCAAATGGAGAGAAAATAGAAATAAATTACACCGTATGTATTTCACTCGTCACTGTTCAATCAATTTCTCCACTGTAATCTCCTCATTCCGTATGCTCCATTCTACCAAATCTGACATTGTGATGTAATTCATTCATCTTTAATTCCTCGTTTCTATTCATAAAATAGGATATTTTGTTTTCACAACAGCTTTACAATAGCCTTTTTCTTATGAAATTTCATATTAATCCATATTAATGAAGGAAAAAGCAAAGAAGAAAAAAAAATGGTTTTAATAGTGAGTTCCCATCTACCGTAGATTGGTGAATGTAATTTCGCCAAACAATAACCCTTATAATTGTCATTTTGAGTTAGCCAGCTTTCCATAATTCATCTCAATTTTAGAGAAGTTATATTCATTCAATAGTTGCTTTTATACACGTACTACACGTGTGTATCATACATAATTTTGGTGACATGCAATTTAATCGGGTAATTGCGTTCAACAGCTTTTCAATTAAGAAAATTTTGCTCGCCAAATGCTTCATTTCTCTGGTAACTTTGCAAAATAATCAGAACTATCATTGAAATTCATTCAAAGAAAATACTTGCTGAAAAAAAGTGTTACTGTTGCAATCACCAATGTCAGTTTTATCGGTCATAGTTAATATCAAATTCCTCATGTCCATTCATTAAAAAAGTGTAGAGATGTACACTTAATTGAATTAAAGTTTTATTCTATTTTGTACATTTAATTATTTCAAATTAAACAAAGTCATTCGAGTGTTGCCTTCTAATTAATAGTAAAAGAAAAATCACTAGTATGTATTGGATTTTCTGGAGGCGACAAGCTCCTAACGACCGTCGCACTTTCCTTAACATCCAGATGGATGACACTGAAATGCATCAATGGTTACCAAGGCAACAGCGTTACCTTGACCACCAACCACATGAAGTCATCCAAACCCTTATCGGCCATGGAGATACCCGCTCCTGCGGCTGATATTGAAAAGAGGGTCACCATCCTTTAAAAATATTAATAATTCACTTCTCCTCTTTTACTCTCTCTCTTTCTCGTTTGTATGTCCTATGTCCTATGTCCTATCTTCTTGTCAATAAGATCATTATACTTTTCCGTGTCATCTTCTGTCTATATTTTGCCTTTGGGTCACCCGTTTCTGAAAATATCAATATTACCCTTCCCCCCCCCCCCCCCCTCTCTCTCTCTCTCTCTCTCTCTCTCTTTCTCTTTTGTACGTCCGATGTCCTATGTTCTATCTCCTTGTCAATAAGATCATTATACTTTTCCGTGTCACCCTCATTTGAAAATATCAATAATACCCCTTCTCTCTCTCTCTCCCTCTCTCTCTCTCTCTCTCTCTCTCTCTCTCTCTTGTATGTCCTATATCCTATGGCCTATCTCCTTGTCAATAAGATCATTATATTTTTTCCATGTCATCTTCTATCTCTGTTTTTGCCTTTGGGTTATAAGAGGAAGTTGTATTGATGACTTCTTCAGTGAGAGACACTTCCAGCCCAAGGATAGGGACAGTATAAACACTTGAGTCATATAGTGCCCTAAGACGGCGGGCAGTCAACCTGTCTTCAAAATTTACTTAGGGAGATATTGGTGGAAAAGAAACTGTATAATGCCAAACATATCGATTTCAAAATTTGGCCCTTATCTGTCACGTCAGTAGAATTTCAAAATGAATATTTCTGAAGGAGAGTGGCAACCTTGATAATGACGTGCGACCGGTGGCTAAATGAAAAGATGTAAATGTTGTTTTTTATTAATTATCTGGAAATATTGGTAATGTTGATATCAGGAAATTAAACAGTATATTTGCTAAACATGTCCATTTCAAAATTTGACCTCATATCTCATATCAATAGCATTTCAAAATGAATATTGTTTTCGAGTATGGTGACATCATTGATAATGATATGCAACGAAGGAGCGTAAAGGAATGGTCTAAATGTTGTTTTATTTATTATCTGCAAGAAGCTATAGACTTTCAATCCATTACTGAACCTTCATGATAATGGTATATATCATAATTCTTCAAAATAAACTACGAAAAGAGGGAAATATTATTATAATCATCATATCAATGCGCAATTCAAAACTCAAAGGTTTTAAACAAAGAAATCCACAAGAGGACAATCAAATGAAAATCAAATATTTTTCTGCAAAAAGTACTAGATAGTTAGAGATTTGGGGGGAATTACAATTATTCTTTTTCATAATAAGAAAAATAACAATCATTAAGTTGTGTTAAACATCATAAGGACTGTGGCTGTCAAACATGAGATGCATGTCTCATCACGTTTACACACTTATCATGGAGTTAAAAATTTCAGCTTATCTTTGTTTTATGCCTTCGCACATTCACTGTCTCTAGTGAACAAAATATTGAAGAGTTCATTCATCCAACTCTCAACAACATAAAATCATCATCGATCCCAGCTTGTCGAATACAAAAATCTCCATTTCCATATCTGGTGGCCTTCCAAAATAGATCCGGCTTCATAATGCTGTGTCAAGTAGTATCGATTGACTTAAAGAGCAGGGGAGCGTTTCATCAAGCGTTTTGTCAGTGATTTTTATCCGACAACTGTTATAAGCTACTGAAATCCTTGCATCTGATTGGCTGAGAGCAAATTTGTCAGTAAAAATCACTGACAAAACGCTTGATGAAACGCTCCCCAGATCGAGTTCTGGTTAAGGTGAATATATAATTTTAAAGCGTTTTGATTCTTTTTCTACGAGTTTGGAAGAATATCATAGTAGAAATATCCTGTGAAAAAAATTGCTCTCCAATGCCCTCATATTCGAAATATGACGACAAAATTAAAAGCGAAAGTATTTGGACCAAAGATTCATGCCACATGTGTGTGTAGTCCAATGTAATACGTGTGCAGTGCCATTGACTTTCAACAAGATCGAGTCAATTTCGCATCATTTTAATGATTCTGAAGCCCCCACATTAAACACCAATTCTTACATACGACATTATTAATCTTTCTATTTGCTTCCAGAATTTTTTTACAGCGTAATAGCACGACTCTCAACTCAACTTTCTCTTTAACCCTTTCAAGACAGGACCACATTTTGGGTTTGGCCCAATAACTTTTGATTTAGAGCCTTAAAAAATATACCAGATGCATGAGTAGAAAGAGCAAAAAATTCTGCACATTCTGTGTCCATTTTTGTTGCATGATCATATTGCGTTTGATGCCAGGAATTTTAAAAAGGAGAATAAGATTGAACATCCTTAAATTGGCAACACATTAAGAGATTCAAAATCATTGTTTTTGTCCAAATTGGCAACTTTTTCAACTTTTCGACAAAGTTCCTAACCATGTATATTATTTTCAAGACATTGCACCTTATTAGAACCACGTAGCACTAAAGAAAAATATTATTGTTGCCAATTTGCAAACAAAATGTGATCAATTGAGCTCTTAAATAATTCCTGTCTTGAAAGGGTTAAACAGAGGAAATAAGATGTCCGCACACACCGCGCTCTTCGCGACCCCCGGGCCAGGGAAGCGGGGATAAGAGACAGAAAACACCGTGTAATTAAATAGTGGATATTGAGTATTAGCGCTGAACCTGTCATGATATTAATGTTCCGAGGAAACTGTGAATTTATCAAACAACGCGTTCAGACAACCGACTGGGAGGTTAATCGGTGAACTCACTTTCATTCACAAGCCAGCATAGCAAGTCTCGAATATGTCCTGTATATAGTTCATGAATGAACTTATCGTTTGCGTGAAGTAGCAAACGTTGAAATCACTCTGTATAGTACTAAAGAGACATTCGCTTTTGTACAGACCTGATTCGTTATGAAACGGTCTTTATAAACATAAAGAAATTTAACGTGTATACGTCTTTTAAAGGCAAAATAAGGAGACAACTGACACATGCTAAAAAGGATGTATGTCATATTTACTTTAATAAAAGAATAATATTTATGAATGATATTGGGAAGTATTGGTTATAAGATTTCACAAGGGAGAATCTTATTTTAAAAAAGGAAGAGATAAAGAGATATAGGACGGATAAAATGACAAGGCAAGAGAGATGGAGAGAGAGAGGGAGAGAAAGAGAGAGATGGTTGTGTCATTGATTCAGAAGAAAAAGAAAATGCTTATCTTAGAATTCACATCAACCATCTACATACGCATGGTAGAATATGGTTCAAGTTATCAAAAGAATCAAGAGATATTTACCAGACGTATAGATAAACCAAAGGGAGTTTCAATAAGTAAAACATCTGAAAATGACAAAAAGGAATTAAAGGCATTGCCACTATCTACATAGACTCGAAATGCAGTTAATCCTCTACGAAATATATATATCTTTTGTTCCTAACAACGAAATCATCACTAACAAGAGGGCAAATTCTAGTGTGAACGCATTATTTCTGCGTAGTTTGGGATTACTCCTACTTAGTATGGGAGACACGTATGTGTGGCAGTGCGCGCGCTGCAACCTGATAGGCTCTCCAAAAAAACGAAACGTATATGAAAGAATTGTGGGGAAAATTATAGAGTGCTTGCCATCGTGGAGAATGAAACACAAAGAAACTGTAAGAGAGTATATTAAAAGGGGGATGGAAAGGGGATTAGAAAAGGGAAGGTGGAAGATAAAGAAGGAAGAAAAGGGAAGAGAGAGAGAGAGGGTGGTGGAGAGATAGATAGATAGAGAGAGAGAGAGAGAGAGAGAGAGAGAGAGAGAGAGAGAGAGAGAGAAGGGATGGGCGACGGGAAGGCGGAGGGAGAGAGAGTTCTCGATAGAAAAGTGAACAAAAAATACGTGTATGAATGAGTACATAGGACGGCCATGTTATTCAGAATGACAGTTACATAGGGGTCCCGTCGAATAGATGGGTATACCAATAAATCAAAATAGATATGGCTAGTAAAATAATAAAAACAAATAGTTATTAAAAAAAATAACCCTCAAAATAATCAGATGATAAACTAGCTGAATATAATCATTTAACATAATTGATGTAAAAAAGGGAAAATGGAGAAAGGACAACTAAATGAAACTATTATTTGTTTATATATATATTTAAAAAATGGATATTGTCTAACTGTCTAAGAATGCTAAACAGCTAAAGATTATCCAAAATTGTTCCGAGGCAGAACATAAAGCAATAGGAAAAATTAAAAGCTAACGGTGTTGGTGTGTGTGTGTATTAGAGAGAGGGAGAGAGAGAGAGAAAGAGAGGGGAAGAGGGGATTAGATATAGAAATGGAGAATATAACATATAGTGTGAGAGGACCAGAAAGGAAGAATTAGGATGCAAAAGAAAAAAAATACAGAGAGAGAGAGAGAGAGAGAGAGAGCATATGAGAAAGTGATAACCATGAGTTTCTACGTCAGAGAAAAAGGGGGGAACACAGTGATGACAGAGTTGATAGTCTGTAGTAATATGTATTCATATCGGGGGCCCTTGTTGGACCGTGATCGTATTATCCGTCTACCATGCAACGACTGAAACAACAAAACTAAAATCAAATCTCGGCAGCTAGATTGAGTTATGTCGGCGTTGACGAGGCCCACAGAGAAATATCTAGAAATATGATACATGCTTAAACAACTTCATAATCATGATAATAAAGATGAGTGAGATTCATGTTTCATATGGTATGATACTCGTACGGTGCACTTGATTATTCATGTCTATTCGATTTGAATTATTCATAGAATTCAGCGTTTGACACATTTTCATGATCACGTGACCCCAAATTCAACCCAAAACACGCGCTTTGTCTCGATGCCTGTACAAAGAAGCCTGAATGTGGATCCAACCCGAATAATGTTTGCGAAAATAAAGAAACAAAGGCAATGGCAATTCATTGAAATCAGCCTCAGTAGAAGTTGTGAAAAACTCCTCGTGGGCGGTAACAAAATAACAGTCACATCATGAAAATGAAGAAATCATCAACGAAACTGCGCTCTCACCATTGGTCTGACGTAAGAAGCGAATTAAGAGTCAACATCTCTTTCAAGTGCTTTCCAACATGTTCAACATGTTCAAGGGGATACAAATACTTCATGTTAGGCCGTGCCATTATTCTACTAAGGAATTGCAATTTAACTCTTATCGTCAGTCATGTCTGTAGCCATGCTGTTCTTTGCAAATAGTTTTTTCCCCCCACTCAACATGCTCAAGATGCTGCAAACTTGCCATTTGTAATACCTCTTTGATGTCTTTCTAAAATGATATTCACATAATACTAAAATAATTAAATACAAAACTTTGTGGTCAGATCAATACAAAGGATTAGGAACTACCCCAGGAAGAAAACCAAGAACCAACCTCAAAGATAATTAGTAAGACCTGAAGCAGCCTCCGAGTGCCAGAGTGCACAAGAAAAGAAAAACGGTGGTAAAATGTTTCAGTTAACATCCGGACCTGGCAAGGACAACATGAAAAGGTAGCCTTGGATCTTACCTCACTGTCATCATCGTATTTCCGAAGAGGTGTTTGGTATCCTTTTGATCTGTAGTATATCATCTGAGCTGGATCAGTGTGGATGTCTCCTAGATAAAGGGTCTCGGACCGCCGTACTATCCCGGTCTCTTCCACACGTCGTTCGTAGATTTCTTGTCGCATCAACTGGAGTTCGTTCATAGTGAATCCCAGACCTGGTGTGCAGTCTATCTGGACGACGTCTCGTGAGTTGTCCAATACTATGTATTTTCTGAGAAAAAAGAAATCATAATTATTATGAGAGAGATATCCATTAAGACTTCAAGTTCATCAGGTTTCTGACGATCAGTTGGGAATCATCCATCGGCTAATCAGGACCAGTCACTTAGGAATAAAAAGGTGGCATCTTCATGATACTTCTAGGACAACTAACCCCTTGGACTATCACCGTCGGAAAACTGTCCCTGGAAAAATTTAGTTATGACAACTACCCCTTTTGTAAGGCACCTGATTCATGTAGATAGTTACCTGAGGGTTATAGGGGAAAATCGTAAAGGGGGTAATTATCATTGGTGGTAGGTGTTCTAGGGGTCATCATTGGTCGTTGCCTAATTTCAATGTGATTAATCCTATGATACTACAATAGAGGCAAACTCTTATCGTCGTACCTGAAAATAGCGAGGGGTTGGTTCGGTTCCACCATGCCCGGACAGCTTCCGTTCAGCTGCCGTGCCAGCATCATGGCGAATCGGTCCTGGAACACTGTCAAGGTGACCTTCTCCATCTCGTACACGGCTTCGTTCGCTCCATCGAGGGCGTAGGTGAGTCCACCTACGGTAAGCTGGCCTCGGATGCGGTAGGAGTAGGCTGGGGACTGGCACTGGTTGTCGGAGTAGTAGAACTGGTAGAAGGTGAAGCTGTGGTCCGAGTGGAACTTGTAACGGCGAGTGAGGAAAGCTGGTCCTGGCCTTGTCTCACAGCTGTAATGAAGAAAGAGGCGAAAAATGTAAACCCAGAAATGTTACTATTCGCGTTTTACATGTTTTAATGGCCTAGAATTGTAATAATAAAAAAGTAACAATTTTTAGGCATCACCATCATCATCATCATCATTCACCATCACCATCACCATCATCATTATTATCATCATCATCATCGTCACCATCATTCACCATAATCATCTTCTACCTTGAGTCCCGTCGGGTAAAGAGATCTTGTCGATACCATTACATATTCATCTAATTCTGTCTGCATCAAACTGCATGGAAATGAAACAATCTTCCGTCTTCATTAATACAATCTATACCATTTTTTAAAGTATGGGTCTCTTCTTTCTCTACCTTCTCTGCTGCTCTTAACAGCATTCCTTCTTTGCCATTCTCTTCTAAATTTTCCTTAAACAGGTTAAACTAGAATTTTAACAAAGAATGCACTCTCCTCTGTCTCCTTTTTTTTTTTACCATTTCGATCTCTGATTTTTTGCACTGTTTTAGTTTTTGCTTTCTTTATTTGTCATTTTAACACCGTCATCATTATTTGCCATGAGCAATACCATCATCAAATAACGTCTGCTCCTTTGAATCAGCCCCGCAACCACCAACACCATCAGCACCACTCACGAGACCACATTACCCCCCCCCCCCCCCCCAAACAACAACAACCACCACATCTCTCTCCACTCTTTTCAATGCAAACATGAATCTTCATCACGGATATTTATATCATGTTATGAGGGGGGGGGGGGATGATTCGTCTCTGCGAAACCGTTCACGAATGATGAAGAGAGATGGAGAATAAAAATCTCGGATAATGACAGGTAAAATCGTTCAAATTGACCGAAAAACTGAAAGTCACACGGTTCATTACCGTGATCGTTCATCCCCGCGTCGGGGTAAGTTCATTACCCTCATTCCGACTGTCCCCTTGATAGTCTTTACACTTCAGACACAAAATCATGAATCTTTGTTCAATACCGTACCGCATTTTTAAAATAAAGTGATAAATTTTCCAATGCATCTGAGACTGTACTTGGTTTTCTTTTTCATTGCGGGCCGGAACAGTCGAACCAGTGTTGTGACTTTCAAGCCTATGTTATAAGATTATAAGACAGAGAAATATTCAGAATCATTACTATTCATCATTACCTCATCATATTCTAATATCAGCAGCAATTCAAGAAAGTTAAATGAAACAACAGGGTGTGACCTTTCGAGACTACCTCGGTCAGACGGTTTGACACCTACATCATCGATCGGTAGAGAGAGATTGTACAATCTAATTAAGATATCAACTCATCGCTTAGCAGATTTCTAAATGTCAAGCATGCAACAACTGGCCATCTAATGTCGATGGTGAGGGTTAAAATGGCGAGCGGGAAGGGGGGGGGGGAAATCAAGGGCACAATTCAATCCACAAATCCCTCCAAGAGGGATAAAATACAATATACCAATATACGTTTATTGATCAACAGGATTTGTTAATTTAGGCCGTTGATGTTGTTGATGTCTATAACTGCATTTGTGTTTTGAACACATGCAAGTTACGATTGTTCGAGGATTAAAAAAAAAGCTTTGAAACACATGCTTATGCAGTATTGCGCTGTATTGTACTGTAAATGAAACAGATGGAACATAAAGCTGCATTCCTTTAAAAATATAAGCATATAAGAACATAATATAAGGAATCTTTAATATCTATCCTGGAAAGTATTCTCCTAGCAAACGTTATAATACTTTCGTTCTCACTGCATGGGTTAAAAAAGAGTGGCATATCATATAAGCAAGAGCAAATTATGAAAGATAATCCTATTTGATATTTTCAGAGATTTTTTCGTTAAGATAATGAAAAAAAAAAAAGAATATCCTGTTAGATTTCAATACAATTTCATCCCAGTATCTTAACATAATACCCAGTACAGAGTAGTACTCTGTCACAAAACAATATTCACTTTTTAGCAACAAAGCCCTGTTTCATAAAACTTGTCATCAATGACAAGTTGCAATAACTGTTATAAGCTACTGAAATCCTTGCATCTGGGCCCCGTTGCCTAAAACTTACCGTTAACGGTAACTTTGCCATCAATGGTAACTCCCATGGAAACCTTGATTTTGATTGGCTGTTGAGTGATGTTTCCATGGTAGTTACCATTGATAGCAGAGTTACCGTTAACGGTAAGTTTTATGCAACGGGGCCCTGATTGGCTGAGAGCAAATTTGTCGGTAAAAATCACCGACAAGACACTGTCTTGATGAAACGCCCCCCCCCCCCGATCAGTATGGAACTACTAAAAGTAGTTAGGGGACTTTCACACATGACTGGTAAAAAGCTGCAGCAAAGTAAAATGGGCCATTCCAGCGTAACGGACATGACAGTCAGACCATGTGACATATGGTGTCATGTCCGTTACCTTTAACGTTTACAAAGAATCCAATTTCTCTTCAACTATTTAGTGATATACTGTGAAATTTGCTGTGTATATCCCAGATAGTCAAATGTGTCTGATTCAGTTACTACAATACGTTTTAAAAACTGTTGGTTTTGATTAAAACTGTCTCAGATAAGCAGAAAATGGCCTGACTGCCATGTCCGTTACGCTGGAATTGCCCAGATGCATTTTACGTATGAAGGAATAGCAAGAAGGGGTGAGGAAATCTAAGACCCGGTTCACACGCGATGTCAGTGACTGGCGGTAGGGTCTTGCGCGCGTAATTTTTTTCATTTTTTTTTTTATAACGTACACTTTTATTTGCCAACATAATAAACAAAATTTCATTTACATCAAGACTTAATAAAATGGTTAAAGAAAACACCTCAGTTAACCCTTTCATGACAGGAATTATTTAAGGGGTAAATGGATCACATTTTGTTCTTCAAATTGGCAACAATAATATTTTTCTTTTAGTGCTACACGGTTCTAACAAAATGCAATGTCAATTTTGATAAAAACAGTGATTGCCAATTTAAGGATTTTCAAGCTTATTCTCCTTTTTAAAATTCCTGGCATCAAACGCAATATGGTCATGCAACAAAAATGGAAACAATGTGTGTAGAAAATTTTGCTTTTTCTACTCATGCATCTGGTATATTTTTTAGAGCTCTGAATCAAAAGTTATTGAGCCAAACCACAAAATGTGGTCAGTTGTCTCAAAAGGGTTAACTAAAGGACCCCGCCCCCTGGCCCCGAAATGAAGATTATCCTTCCCGTTATGAAAACCATCCCTGAAAAAAAATCCCACTCCGCGCGCAAGATAACTCTTTATGAAAGAGTGATATCGTTCAAAGAGTGACTGCAAAATGGATGAGTGCAAACAATACTTTTAATACTAATTCTTGCGTATGAGCCAATTACCTTCACAGGGTCGGTTAGCGCAGGTTATAACGCAATCGAAAATGATGCCTCCTATCCACTTATCTCTATTGTATTATATACAGAAATGTGAGGCACTGCATGAGCTTATACGTCATCTTATTTTGAGGCGGCGGCGGGTTTTGAGGTGGCTTGCTGCGCCATGTGTGAACGAGCCTTCGTAGGAGAGGGATTACCATGATTACGTCAATGTCCAAAGCTGGTCCAAGGATGCTAAATGCATCTTAGCAAGATTTAAGGACCATCCTCCTCATGCCGCCTTCATCATCCAGGCTCCACAATTAGTATAAATCTTTAATGTGTTCTTTCGGAGGATTTCCCACAGATGATGCGAGAGGCGGGTAAGAGTCGAACCTCCTTCCATGATTATTCTTTCCTCTTGGGCATTTTATGAATTAAGATGATATTTGGTGATCAGTTTTCATCAGTTTATTTGCAGTGTTGTTTTTTTTTGTTTAGCAGTCTGCTATATATTCCTATCATCTCATCTATAAACATAATAACGAAAGATAACAAAACTTATTTTATGAATTTATAAGGATTGTACTCTTTTATCGCAAAAGTTGAGTATTTACGCAAATTCATTCAATGCGGATGGTCTAATTCTAGTGTGAAAACTAAAACATGTTTTTTTTCGAGTAATAATGCACGAAGTAACATTTTATTTCATGAGGAAAAAGAAATGAGCTCATGGACTGAGAGTTGACAAACGTTTCTTTAATGATTCAGTAAAGGTTGGAGCAGAAAAAAACAATTTAGATGAAAAGACTGATATTGAGCAGAGAAAAGAGTACATACACGTGAATTCGTCAACATTCTACTTTAGGTATGGTACTAAGAAATTATATGTTAATCTTTCTTTTCTCTGGTTCACAAACAACAGAACTTTTTTCATTTAAACTTCATAAACACACTGCACTTGAATGTTTTCTAATCAAATAATTTAGTACTACTATTAAACAGGCAGCTTTGTAGAATAATATTCAATATCATCATAAACTACCTCCTTTAACATACGCAACATACTTCGCCAATGTTCTGGCCTCCAGAAATAACATTGCTCTTGTTTTTCTCCATTGCTCTGGAGTGTTGACAAACTTGGTTCTCTATAAATAATATCCTCACATAATCACCTGCGGATTCTTGACACAGCGAGGGATCAGTGGTATCCTTGGTCGAGTCAAGACCGAGAGAGTTTGGACTTGGGGCGAATTGATTATGATATGGCGGAAAAAAATGTTAGATGAATTCCCACTATACTTACGTATCTTCAATATGAAATATGTAATATGAAAGCCCTTGTACAATCTTTGAAAGCCTAAAAAGCTTTAGTAAAATATCTTTCAATTAAGATCGTAAATAGCAAGATGCTCTGAGCTGGTCCAGAAGGTGAAAATAATTTCAATTTTTTGTTATGTTCTGATTTACCTTTTTAACTTTTTTCTAAACTACTGCGATTGATCTACAATGCACTTATGTAATGCATTTCTTAAATTGATAATCTAATAAAGAAACAGAGAATAATTACATTTGGATATTGACATGGCCTTTAGCATTCCTAAGCTTGAAAGTTTATGCAGCTCATCTGCTCCAGGTCTACTCTTTTTGGAAAGTCCCATGCAATCCTGGGCCCTGTTTAACAAACTTGTTATCAATGACAAGTCACAGTAATTGATATAAGCTACTGAGATCATTGAATTTGATTGGCTGAGAGCAAATCTGGTAAAGAACTTTGGCACTTTGTTGTTGATAACAAGTTTTGTGAAACAGCGCCCAGAAACGCAATGGCCTTACGTGGCGGATCTACGACAAATAGGTCACGTGATAAACTCTGTGCATCAAGCTCCGAATCGCCTCCATTTCTGCGAGGTTACGTTTCGTTCACAGTTTCTCGAATCCAAACTTCTTGAAACCTGATTTCGTGATGATTCGTGTTCGTATGAATCCACCTGTTGTTATTGTCACTCGATAACACTGTTTTTTGAAGCATTCGTCACGGCTATAACATTCGTCACATTCTCATACTCTCCGAGGATCGACTAGCATGCATAGCGGGAGTGTGTTCATACCGCGAGGTTAAGAACCACACGGTATGTGATAAATCATGATTAGTCCGTCATGGTTAAAGGTATAGTATCGACTATTGCCACTGATTAACTTTCTGATAACTCAATTGGTGATAACCTCATGCAAGAACGTCAAAATGTATTACAGGCTAACATGAATTTTGGCCTGAGCCTCTGTTTCACATCGTTTCATACCAGCCTACTTTTAACAACATCATGTTCGTCCTATCTGGTATTCTCATGGAATACATTACTAAAGGTAAGACATGAACTTTGACCTCTCTATGGTAGCTTTCATGCAAGAATACACCTGCTATTTCACGCTTCTGTGGTAAGAAACGACCCGGCGTTCTCCAGATGGTGATTTTTTTTTTAGTCTCTCTAAAAAGGCGCCATTCGTAAGGATCTACTGATCAGTCACGTAATAAGAAGATCATTTTTGTGACCTTATTCTATTTGAATAATATTTCAGTCCTGATCACCTCCTGCCCATATTTTTTTTTAAGTCTTGATACCTTTAAGGTATTGGTTCTTTCAAATGTGTTTCGTCCCTTCCTTAACTAAAATTTGGCTTACATTCCAACTAGAAGAAATGAAATAGTTGATAGGTGTCGATAGATTATTCATGCGAATTGAAATATAAAGTAGTGAAAAAGAAGGATAATCGGACAGTTCAGATATGGAAATCACTTACTGCATTACATATTCGAACAAAATCAAAATGATATGAACATGTTTAAATCCAACGTAAATATGAAGTACTGAATTTTTATAAACAAATAATAAAGGGTCTCTATCTTCAGACTAATTTTCCTAAACAGATGTTAGCCAGCCTGAGGAGGTGAATGAACCTGAACTATATTCAATTTGATATCAAGACCAGAAAATAGAAGCCCGTCTTAGCGAGAAGACGGCAGGAAATGACCAGAGAAAAATAATATGTAATTGCCAGACCAGACAATACCGAGAAGCCAGACTTGCCAATCAAGAAGAAAACACACTTAGCTATTAATTTAGTGCTGGTAGATAGGAAGGGGTGTGGATGCGGGTAGTGAACTTTAAATTACCCCTTCTCATTTTATATTATGGGGCGTTGAATCTTAAATCTATAAGTTTCTAACAAATTAAGATAGCACTTGCGGACGATTATACTACCTACATCTATATCAGAATCATATGACACCCTCTCTATTGCTTTCACCACCTTACCCGTTCTCAGGCTACATGCTGTTCATCCACATCCGCATTCCCCTCATCTTCATCCACCATCACCACCACTAGTCCACCATCACCACCACTAGTCCCCCATCACCACCACTAGTCTCCCATTACCACCACCAGTCCACCATCACCACTACTAGTCCGCCATCACCACCACTAGTCCACCATCACCACCATTGGTCCACCATCACCACCATCACGACCACTAGTCCTTCATCACCACCACTAGTCCACCGTCAGTCCACGACCACTATCATTAACCACCATTAGTAAACACAATCATTATAATCGCAAAAACAATCACCACGACTATCACCATTACCACCACCAAACCACCACGACCAGTCCACCATTACTCCTCCACCACCAGTCCGCCACCACCAATATCATTAACCACCAGTAAGAAAACACTACCACCCACATCCACAGTCATCATCACGACCACAATCACCACCACTACCAGCATTACTACCACAACCACCATCACCAACACCACCATCTTCATTACCATACTCACCACCACCACCACCACACCTTCACCACCAACACCACCATCACCACCGACACCATCGATATTATATCAACCTTTCCACCACCACTACCACCACTACCACCACAATAACCGCCTTAACTTCTCCCCCCCCCCCCCCCATTCCAACTTTTTCTTTTGAAGAAGAAAAAAAAACTTCGATAAAAATAACTCGCGCAGTTCTGATGCGTCATTCACCCACTTCACAAGCTCCTCCTCCTCCTCCTCCTCCTCCTCCTCCTCCTCCTCCTCCCCCCCCCCCCCCCCCCCCTCCTCTTTCAGTCCTCCATCTCCCCGCATCTCACTTAGCCCATAACCGACGACCAGGTGTTAAGCCGCATGCGATGACCTCTTGATGTAGCCCGCCATTTGCCGAACGACCTCCCCTAATGAATTATGACATCGTTAGCGATGGAAACAGTTGTCGAGCCGCGGGTTACAGATGCTTTTAAGTAACCCATCAAGACTGCCATTTGAAATAGTATCATTTTGATCACGGTCACACCAGAATGAAAACGACCCTATTTACCTTCGCATGCTCTCTCGTTAATACATTTGGAGCATTTAGTTAATGAGATAACTGCATTAATTAGCAAGGAGTCCATGGCAAGTCATAAAACATTCGGTGAATAAATTGCAGAATTTGCCCGTCCAAGGCACGCTCCACTGAGGCAATGACCTACATGTAGGTCGTCCAAGAAATATATCGTACCTTGCCATTTTGCTTTTGTGTCTTATTCCTACAATAAGCCATACGGCGAATTCGCAATTATGAATTATGAAATAATCCTATTAGAACAAAGGAATAGTAGAAAACATACAATCATGCCAAGAAATATGGACCAAATATGATAATCTGGCTTTGGTTTTTCCAAGCATCTGTGCACATTACTACCCCTGCCACCGAATTCTTGCGCTCACACAAAGTGTGTCCCATCACCACTCTTTAAGGAGTATACCTGCCAATATGTCACCACGAGGGCAGGATATGCTGTAAATTCAACCATTATTGCTTTTGTCACCCTATATACTAGGTGACATTTCGCTTCTGTGTATGGAGTGGCAAATGTGTATTCTTGTCAAAGAATATTAGTGACATGTCAGGCTCGAACACACAACCTTCGCATCTCATGCAGTCCAGTGTTCAAACCTCTCAACTACGACACCTCCATATATACTTCATGAAAAGAAGACAACAAACATAATAAAATATGAAACATGTGAATTTTATCTTGATCGGGGCCCTGTTTCATAAAACTTGTCACCAATGACAAGTTGCAATAAGTGTTATAAGCTACTGAAATCCTTGAATCTGATCGGCTGAGAGCAAATTTGTCGGTAATAATCACCAACAAGACACTTGATGAAGCGCCCCCAGATGTACTCATCATCCCATTGCCTGAGGAATGCTCATACCTCAAAAAAAAAAAAAAAGGTATGAATTTCAAATGCAATATCGGTGTGACTTTCAATACTTCAAGTTAGCTAAATTTCATATGCATGTCATGATATCAGGCGACAGGTAAAAGTAAAATGTCACATCTCTCTCTCTCTCTTTCTCACTTATCTGTGCATGATGTCAAAAGATGAGTGCATATTTCATCTTCGTCGTTCATAAATGTCAGTCGTATAGTTTTCGAGCATTAATCAGTGGCAACAGCTGAGAAGAAGATTATATTTATCTTTGATTGACATGATCTGAACCAAGTAAGATTATCAAGGAACTTTCTTCCCTGCCACCATAAGTACCGTTTCTTTTCCAACGTAGAGAGGTTTGGCACCTTATAAACGTTACGCTATGTTATAAAGCAGTTTTTGTAGAACGCCTTTGGGCATGTTGGGAAACTTTGATTTGATTTTATATTTGATATTTTTCCCACTATCATTTGTATTGCTAATTTTAGAACTTCAGCTGCTTTTACATAATGAATTAGGTTTTATTTCCCTCGTGACATTTCCTACGTACTGCTTTAATTCACCATCAAAATATGGGCATAATAACCTCACGTACATATTCTTTATAAAATATAAAGTAAATAACATGTATCTTTATTCACTTACATTTGTTTAAAATAATTCAGTCACGAGAATTAGTATATTACGACGTGAGAAGGTACCAGAGTTTAGATACAAAATACGTCCGTAGAGCGCTTAGAGACATCGTCGATGTATATCTTTGGCGCTATATAAAATCCAGAATGTTATTATCATTTTTCTGATTCAAAGGTAAGTTGTGCACTTCTGTGAAATAGTATCAACAAACGAGAATCTCCTGCCCCTTGCACCCCTAAACAAACAATCGAATATATAAATAAACAAATACACAAATACAAACAAACAACAGATAAACAATGGGTAGGTTGTTGTCACCGATACTTGCAAGTGGCAAAATCAACCCTGGTTTGACATTTCTGGATGTCGGAAAAGTCATGTTTGTCGATTGAGAAGGCCAAGGTGAAGAAGAAGAAGAAGATGCCCTACAATGTTGTCTTTTGTAGATGATAATGTAAACCGTTTATTCAATTTGTGTGATGGTACACGCTCGGCCGACGAAACATTTGTACCTTAACAGGATTATGAGGCAATCCCGCGCTCTTTTGAGATGCCGCGCAAAAGTACAGTGACCCTAGATCATGGAGATGGGGAGAGATGGTCACGGGGAGACGAGTATCGTGTTGGTTTATGCCCTATTTATATCTTTTCTTGAATTTTCTGTCGTTCCTTCACGTTTATTTAAAGTTAATTTCTCAAGGTATGATTTATTGCATTCATATCTTGTTTATTTTTCGTGCTTATGTTTTCTACTTTGACGCGTAGACCCGACAGACATCCCCCAAATCGTGACAAGCTGCCAAGGTCATTATTGTAATATAAAGACTACCTGACTTGTTTAGACTTCAGTTAACTTTGAACAGATATGTCATCTTCTTCTTCTCCGTCTTATCATTATCTTTTGTTTAGTCTTATCGTTCTTAAATATCCCTCTTCCAATTGCATTCCAATCGAGCACCTCCAGTCTTGCTCTCTCAACCGTTTGATTCCAACCCTCTCCATCTTTCTCATAATTCTATATTATCAGCAATATTACGTTGATTCTTATGAAGAAACCTGTAATAATTGTTACTTTGAATTTCACTCCTTTTCATTCTTCAGGCTCTGTCGCCCTCTATTCATACACTCATTTTGTTCTCTCTTTTCTCTCATACAATTTTCTCTGTTTGTCTATTTGTCTCTATTATGCATCAATTTTTCCGGTCTACCTTGTTTTTAATTATCAAAAAACAACAACTCTACATTGCCTGTCTCTGTCTGCCCCCCCCCCCTTTTTTTATGTATCCCCCTCTCTCTCTCTCTCTTTCTCGCTCTCTCTCTCTATTATCCTCTTCTCTCTCTACATCCACATTCATCTAAATACATGTATTCTTTAAACTCTATCTTCAATCAGATCTTATGATGAATTCTTATTCTTCTTCCCCCTTCCCCTGTTTTTCACTTTTCTCCCCTCTCCCTCTGACTCTGCCTCCCCCCCCCCCTCCCCCCTCTCTCTCTCACTTCTATCTCCGCCATACATGAAAATACACTGTCATCCTTTCTTATTGGCTCTCATTCTCAGTTATCATTTAACATATTTTTAAATCCTTTCTCGTTGTTTTTTTTTCTCTCTCTTCTTCCCATTTCTCTCATCCATCCACCTCCTCCTCGCCTCACGCCATTCCCCTCCATCTTGGTTCAGATCCTATATTATGAGTCGAATCAGAGTCTTATTTCTACCCGATGAAAGCTCCTGATAGTCACGTCTTGCCAATCACGATGATGCATGTGATACCGCTATGAAAATTGGCATTATGGAACGGATTTCGGTACGCCGTGTGTTCCAACTGAAAATGTGTCCGCATCCCCCTTTGAGGCCATACGTGAGTGGCAAATTTGTACTGGTACTTGTTTCAGAAGGAAAAGCAAAATGATTTTTGGAATCATAGAAGAAAAGATTTAGAAAAAGCACGTTGATGATCATTATGAAGATTACATTTACTGGCAGGGTGATGGTTACAAAATAAAAGCAACAAAGAACCAGTAAAGCAGATGATGTTTTCTAAGAAAGACCAATGTGCATACAAAAGGCACACCTATAATTGAAATTACTTGGATAGAATGGGGTGGGGAGGGGGGGGGGGAGGGGGGGGGACATGCAAGTTTTACCAAATATGATTCAAATATGATTCACTATTTCTGCTTAATCTATTTTACAATTTGAACTCTAATAATGAAATTTATCTCTCTCTTTTTTAAAGTCAAATATCTTGTGTTCATGAACTCATCTCACTCTCCTTCCCTCTCCAAAAACAAGAGCTGCCAAAAAAAAAAAGTATTATTAGAATTTTGTGCACTCCTCTGGAAAAAAATAATGGACGCCTTAAATATGCCATTTGTTTCAAGATGTACATATATATATATAAGGGGCAACAATTCAATCGACAATTTCACAGGCATAATCATAACTGTTTCAAAAAACGTTTGGCCCGTTGCGAGGATAGGAGTACAGTTCTCACACGAAAGGGAACTTTGGCCCGGGACGGCGGGGGACCAAATTAAGTTAAGAGGTTCTGAAAGCCGCCGAAATCCATGGGTCTTTACCGCGCAGCGAGACATTTCTCGTTTAACTTGAAGAACCAACAGACCCATTATCACTGCACGACATGAGAGAGGAAATGAAAAGAGAGATCAGGTATTTCTTGTTTACATGTTCATCTTCATTTTTTTGCCATAAAAATCGTAATAATTCGAAACTAGAAATAAATGAAATGGATTTAAAGACATGGGCGAGAATTTCAAGTCACAAGTCACATGATAACAAATGAAATACAAGCGCGTTTCGGAATGACGCTGTATAATATAAATTCAAATCACAAAAAATAGTTATTTCATAATCTTGTCATCACCAGAACAACCACCATATTATTATAATCATGAATGACACCGATATCATTATTGCACTCTGTATATTCTTAAGCAGTTGTTTAAGAAGGTAGATGAAGGCTCCCATCTACAGAAATCCTATTTTCATATCACTACCGTTCCGCATTTATCTCGTTGTCACCTATTGCATAGCCTAAATTAATTTTACTTTTTATACATTCTAATCATGATAATGATAGAAATAGCAACTTCATTTCACGGACGGTAACTCCAACTTCACCTCCATAACTTTTAATTCTTGACTCAGATATTATGATAAATATATACAACTCCGTGCTCAGTACTACCGGCTTCAAAATGAAAAATTATCCTAAACCGTGCCGTTGTCATGGCGTGAAACTTTCATCAAATTATCACATTACAGCATGAAAATGTAACGGAAACTTTGTTGCCCTTCTCCTATATCTTTCCCGATCCCCTTTTCGTCTACGCGATCGATTGGGTGCATTTACGTCATGACACGAAGACGCCCTCGGTACGACCACGGAACGTGTCGCATCGTTGACTTCTTACCGCCATCCCATCCCGACGTCCCCCTGGGTGATGAGCTCGAGGTGGAGGACGAACGAAGACCCCGGTCTTAATTCGATTTGTGACCACATAACGCTCCGAGAGAGCTTCCTAAAAGATTATCCCGACAAACCATGTCCTATATTACCTTAGCAAACATACTTTATTCACTCTCTCCGTATATCTTCTATTTGCGTATCTTATTACCTAAATAGCATGACTATACCTAGCATAGCAATCTATATATCTACTGCGCAGTATGTAGGAACTCAACCCTCATCCTAACAATCTTTCATTTTAAAAAAATATTTAAAGCTTTTTTCACATTGCTAAATTACTGAGACATGATATAGATTATTTTAAAGCATTTGCGACCTATGATGGTTTTGAGATTCGATTCAGTTCATTTCCTTTCAATTCAAAGATGCAAATGCACTCGTAATAAATAATCTTTCCGTTACAGTTTCTCGTGGAATTCATTTCATCGAGTCTTTCTAATTTCCCATACCGAACTGAAAACGTAAAAAAGACACAACTTGATTGTATATTGATCTGGTCATGCATAAACAAATTATACGGTGGAAGGGCCACGAAATGGCGCTAATGTAAACTGCTTACACATTATTCTTTCTAGGCGATATCAAATAATAAGACAGTCAATCACTGATTAAGACCAACCTTTCCCTTGTTTAACAGATTTTCTGTTTTCCTTCCCTCGACAAAACTTTCGTTAATCTTTAACGAAGGTATAGGATTGGGTGTGAAATTAAGAAAATAGAAAATAACATTGAACTTTGTGAATCGCGACCGAGCAAACGCCGGATTTCTATTCGAGCAAACATGTTATCGACCCCAGGTTTTGTGCCTGTTATTACATGAGCGTGTGAACTCCAAATAGATTTTAACAGATTTTCGGGTTGCCTTGCCGTAAACATCACAATCTTTTGTTTGCTCTGAAATGAATGCTGTTTTTTGTCCATCTCTGTAGATAGAAGTGAGTCGCGCGAAATAAATATGCTGGAATGTTCTCTTATTGGGTTTTCGATCACATATATCTTTGAGAGTGCATAAGTGTACGTGTTTCTCTGTGAATTAACAAAACTTTTAACGATATTCTGTTCTGTTTACAAAGTCTCTGTCAGTTCATGTGGAAATTTAGAAAACTTTCAAGATAGTTTGTTCTTTTTACGTATATATGTGAATTTAGAAAACTTTCTTCATAGTTTTTTTTTCTTTATATAAAGTGTCGTTATTTTATACAGTATATTTATAAAACGTCCTGGATAGTTTGTACTGTTCTCAGAGGGTCTGTCCAGGTGAAAGACCTTGTAATGATGTTGAATCTCTTTCAGATAAAGCATAATATAAAAGAGCGAGAGGCAGTTAAGGCCAATAAAACAATAATGACGGGGGAAAACGCTATCTATCTCCTCATAAAGCCAACCACAATTGTGACATTTAAACCTCTAATTGACGCCCCAAATAGGTAATCTTCCTGACATTCTGGAAACGGATTAAAACGATTTTATATCCTTTGCAACATTTACTGGTTCGTCTTGATACCACAATAATGAGCAATCAACTTCCAATTTACAAGCCTCAGTTCTCGGCCAGCCATGATTATCGAATGTTGGCAGAGTCGGTAATTAGTCGCCATTTGGGGGATAAACAACCTTCCGAAAAGAGACGAATGCGGTGTCTGGTAACCACGTCGCAGACGGTGAGTTGTTTAATTCGGATGACATACATGTATATAACTCATGATGATAATTGTCGGAGTAAAGATGCATTTAGTATCCATGGAAAAAGGAAAATAACGTTTGCCCATCCTTGTTAATTTCTTTTTACTCAAATAAACCATAAATGCATGCATGCTCTGTACGTTAGAAAGAGAGATACACAAGCGTCTATAAGCCTCTGATTATTGAACGTATCCGCTAAAATATACATATATGTATATATATATATATACGCGATATACAGCTACGTGTATATAGTGTAATTTATTCAAACAATTTTCGACATGCATTTTACATCGGGAAATGAAAATGTTGCAGTTTTGTATAGGGAATTTCAAATCTATTGCCCATTCTCATGTTCCATATGACGATTGAATTTGGATGAAATACAGCATGAACACATCGATTGCTGCCATGTCCATCATATCTCAGACAGGGTCTCCTACTTTTCCAAGAGTAACACTTGAAAAATAAGTGGGCTTATGGATGATATACATCTATATAGTTTTTCATATGTAAACAAATCGATACATGCACCCCTGAGCTATCGGATAATCCTGACCGCCAAAGCGAATCGATATGGGGCTTCACGATTGACCACTATGATGACTATAGGGTACACGGGGTGGATTGTATTGCATCCTTTAGTGGAAACTGTACCCCCTCTTACTTCCTCAAGACCTCTGCACAACGGTGACTGACAACCCTGAAAAGATATTGCTTTGCAGACTGCCCTATCTTCGTTCATGTCATCGGACGAACTTTGAATTGTCTAGTCATTTTTTTTTTCTCCTTCCATGTCATGAAAGAAAAACGAGAAGAAATTGGTTCTTTCTTTTAATCTAATGGTTAGCAATGATAACCACACACTTTCTTTAATGAGGTATTGATTTTGAGTTGAAATTTCATTTCTTATCATCATCATCATTATCAGCTCTTATTTCGGGATATAAATATATAATGCGTATAAAGGAATGTCTTGAAATACCCTGTCTCCGTCATAGTACATTTCATCTGCATGCATCCCCCATATTATTTTCCTCTCCGCCCTCCCCCTCTCCTCCATCTCCTCCCACTCCCCTCATCCTCCTCCTCCTTCTCCTCCTTCCAATTTCCTCCTTCTCTCCCTTTTCCATCTCGAATCCAACGAATTCAACCCTATCACCTGTTCTAAGATCATGTGGATGCTATGTCGGTTATTGTTGCTGTCCTACCCGATAGTTTTCTCAGCTCCTCCTCCTTCTCCTTTTCGCTCCTCTTCCTCCTTCTCCTTTTCGCTCCTCTTCCTCCTCCTCCTCCTCATTTCCCCCCTCCACCCCCTCCTCCTCCTCCTATACCTCCTCTCATTCCCGCCCTTCTCCATCTCTATTCCTACGAACTGAACCCTATCACCTGGACTCCGATCATGTGGATGCTAGGTCGGTTATTGTTGTTATCATTTGAGGAGCACCTAAGGGTTCAGGCTGCACGCTCTAATTAAAATCCCCTGGCCAATAGGCCTTATAGAAGGTACGCCATGGCTGCCGCGTATAACGTTCTTTCTCAATCTACCTGTGCCAGGGAAGACTTACCTATAGCTTCGTCCTACAATTACCTAACTTTAGCTCAGAAGTTTTCTGATTTCATTGATGAAGTAGGCATACATCTGATATCAATTTCCCTCTACCCTTTATCATCTGGAAAGTGCACAATGATAGGCAAGAAGTTATTCAAGTTTCCATTTAACAGTTTTAAACAGCCTAGAATCTCGAATTTTTTTTAAACACACATTTGTAAATTGAATTTTGTTGTTGTTGTTGCGATGCAGCTATGCCAAGCTGAAAGCATGTTTTTTAATCACCGTATTTAAATACGCATTTAAATAAATGAACTGAAATGAATACGAAATATAATTGCAGATTCTACCGAACGAGAAAGTTTATGAGGATTGAGGGGAAATTGGACATTATATGCTAGTTGTATCAATGCATTTGGTTTTATAATCATGCTAATAATATCATTTAATTAATAAGGGCAGTTAGTTCGTTCATGATGATGGTGAATTCTTCTTTTTTTAAAACATGGGATAAATAGAATTCGATTTCCAACACTATATGACTTCATTCTAAATTTTGCACTGTCTGATCATGGATAAAATGAGAAGAGAAATGCAAAGTTGAGAATGAATTCATGATTATTCCATGAAGCTGAGCCATCGAATCCTAGATGTCACGCCGCAGGTATATTTGTAAAAACATACCCTCACACTCTGTTGATCCTACATACAATACACCATAAGCCCTATGTCCAAAGATCATGAGACCTCTAAGACATGAATACAGCTAGAGACTGATTACGAAAATTAATCCCAGAGTGAAATCTAGAGATCAATCACGACACTTGAACACCCCTGACCCATTTTCCCTTGTAAAGACGAGCAGACTATTTCCTCCCGTAATAGCTATGGTAAACTGGACTAAAATATTCATCACACCACACATGGAACACTATAGGTGGGACCGAGATGAAATGTGCTCTCGTGGGGGAATGATGTTCTGCGAGATTGCGTTTCCCGATATGAGTTATGATTAAATCATAAGTCATATAATGACGCTGGTAATAGAAATTTAGTTATTGGGTAGCCGAGTGAAGTGGAATTACTGGCATCCCAAGCGGAATGCCCGGAAAATTTGTGGTGAAGCTTTCATCTGAAGTGTTAGTATGATCCCTTGGTTGTCTAACTTTTCATTTCCATATATGTATATTTATTTTTTACATTCTTATTCTTTCACTTCTCTTTCCAATTTTTCCTATTTTATTTTACCTTAAATCTTTAAAGCATTTCGGACGAGTTTTCATTTCCACCCTTCTCTGTGTTTCCGAACCCATCAAAGCTCTCAGTGCTATTTCACCACACTGAACGAATTTTGTAAATATTTGGTGAGGCTTTTTGCAACACCTCCCCCCCCCCCCCCCTATTTTGAATCAATCATTTTCTCTTCCTCTGAATGACCTTATGTTACTAACATGCACCATTTTGATGATCAGATACCCGCTTCCATCAGATTCTTTCATAACCATTTCTATGTTTTGTTTGTGTACTGGGGAGAAACAAACCAAAGAGTCTTCATGTTAAACTTCCCAATAATACGCTCGACATCAACGACGCATCATGGACACGAAGAAAAGTAGAGAATGACATTTGAAACAAAGTACATTCATTTTCTTTGCAATTTAAACTCTCTTTTAAGTAAACCATAATCATAATTTTGATTTCAATGATCATGATGATTATGGTATCAGGTGGCAGTAAAATAAACCATTCTGTCAGCATTGCAGAATAAAAACAAGTTTATCATCCGCAAAAATGAAAGCTTGTCACAACACAGAATACGTTGATACAATTTATTAGACTGGCAGCCACAATGGCTGCCCCCTAAATGAAAGAATGATATATCAGCCGAAGAAAAAAACTCCGATGATATTATATATTTGTTTATGCTATATCGATGTTTTGATTTCAATAACTATCCGAGCATCATTTATTATGTGCAGCACCCGTGGAGATCCCAAACTTCAATCGAGTCGAATCAATACAGAATCCTCTTTTTTCTCTCCCCCTCTGTTCTCGCAGTCTCCTATTCGGAAGGTCAAAACCCTCGAAGGAATGCAAAGGGAAGATTTCTGGTGTTGTCTCTCAGATACTTGGGATTAAAAGGGTCTGTGGAATCCAGCGAGTGCATTTTTAAAGGCTGAAGGTTATGAATTCAACTTTAATGATTTTTAAAGCTTGATTAACACTTTATGATCATTGAATTTAAAAGCGAAGTTGAAAATATCAGGCACTATCTTCATCAAATTGCAAGGTGCATTTCAAGAATTTTTTTTTTTACATACTAAAAAGTATTTAGAATAAATAATTTGGAATCCGTTTGTTATTACGATCCAACCATAGCCTTAATCATGTCTATGAAAATACCACAGGGGCGTTTCCTGCAGTTTTCAAATCATAGAGGGGACCCCAGTTTCTCCTGCGCCACACTTAATGCATCCATTATTTATAGGAGTAAGATTGAGAGCGGGGGGGGGGGGATGGGCTCAAAAGTAAATACATGTCAGCTATGGAACTGGCTACCGAAAAATAGGGAGGCGTACGACTCCTGCCCCCCTTTTGCTGTCACTACTAGATTTATACCAATATTGTCGGCGGTGGAATTCATGTTATTATAATCTTTCAGGGCGTATAATTGAATACGCTCACAGTAAAGGTTTGCGCTTACGTGCAAGCTGTTGTCTTCCATATTTTAAGGCTACGTTATGTTTTCTATAAAAATACACAGCCCCTTTTGTCCCTTTATGAACTTCATAATTGATTGTCGTTTATTTATGCAGTGCTGGAATCTAATTTTGAACAAGCTTTATATGAAGAAATAAAATGCACATTATGAACCATAAAGCGACTGCAAAAAGGCGCAATGGCAGCGACGCAGTTATAAACATTATAAGGTCTGTATAACGAGAAATTTCAGAAGAATTTTGTTTTTTGTTTTTTGTTTCTTCCATTTACACCTTAAGGAGAGAATGATGGTTTCTTTCTTTGTGAAATTCCAATGCCTGTTGGGCAACAGGGGGCGTTTCATCAAGTGTCTTGTCAGTGATTCTTGCTGACAAATTTGCTCTCAGCCAATCAGATGCAAGGATTTCAGTAGCTTAAAACAGTTATTGTAACTTGTCATTGATGACAAGTTTTGTGAAACAAGGTCGAGGCGTCATTTCGATTGCGCCATCCCCTGCGCTAATAGAGCATGTTACTCTCACATGGTCCATCAAGACCGCGCAAGTCACTGACGCAGTCTAACGTCAATGACGTAGTCTTCCGTCAGTAATGACGCATCGTGTTCAAAAGGGCATATAAGCCCACTGCAAGATGTAGCGCATCTAGTTTGTTCGTGATTTTGAAACATTCCCTAGTAGCTGGAGAGCATCCTTGACCAAAGTCCATGTCAATCGTGGAGGTGTCAGTCTTAATCTCTGATATTGAAGACAATTATATTTTGTCGAAAACCATCGCTTTTGTGGGCGTGTGGGACTAAGCCATACCGATGAGAGATAGCTATTTTTTGTTAGTTTCATTTTTCAAATTCAAATCCCCGAGTCCAAAGCACATTTGATATATGTTTACAGCAGTTTGTTTTTGCAGACTTTAAGAGATGAGTATAATATCAAAACATCTTAGATCTTCAGCTTTTCGGCTTAACGTTTCTCGGCATATGGATATGTTTATCCGTATACGTGCAAGTTGAGGGTCTTAAGTGATCTGGTTTTATCGAGACTTTTCATTTCAGTGAAGTGCATGCCAAGCATTTCAATGTGTCAACTTCGCAATTGCTTCAAAACAACCCACAAAAAATTGTAAATACCGAAACCGGTAAACATAAATGCATGGTGTTCTCGTTAACAGGGGTACTAGGTTTGCCTAGTACCTCCTTGGGTATAAACACATGGAATTGCTTCACAAAGATGGGAAAATTTAAAGGGAAGGTGGGTGAGTGGGGACGAGAGATAGACTGATGTATATATATATATATATATAGAGAGAGAGAGAGAGAGAGAGAGAGAGAGAGATACGCCCTGACAAAATTCATAACAAACATTGCATTTACTGCACTGCTTGAACTTTAAAAAAAAAATGGTCTTGAGGCTAAGTGAGGATAATAAACATAGAGAAAGTGAAAAGAGAGAGAGAGAGAGGGGGGGGGGAATCCATAAAAAAGTAGAGACACAGATTAAGTGAAACTCTAGAAGAGAGAAGGAGAGAGAAATAATAGACAAGGAGGGTAAAGGAGAGACAGATAGACAGAGAGGTTAAGAGATGCAAACACACCCAGGAGATAAAAAAACAATCTAAACTTTTACTCATACTGACAAACACAATCTTCCTCAGAAGTCAATACAATTTCAAAATTAATACATGAAAAACAAGATTCCAGTCAAAACCTCCCATGACAAGATAAAATCCCTGAATATTTCGCTCTCATCAGCAACCCATCATTGCTAGATGTGGTTCCTACACAGTGGCATAGCTACAGGGGGCACAGGGGACACGTGCCCCTATCAGATGCCAACCCCCCCCCCCCCAACAAACAAACAAACAAACAAAATGAAAAGAGGGGAAAAGAAAAGGGGAGGGAGATGGGAAGGGAAGGAGAAAACGAGATGCTACGACCCCTCCTACCCCAATGACCTTGTTAATTGCCATTTCATTTAAGCTGAGGAAGACCTATGCCCCCCCCCCCCCCCCCCATGACGCTGGTGCCCCTCGATATCTGTATCGCTGGTGCAGAACATGTAGGTCTGTGGGATAAGGGACACCGGAAAATATATCTACAATGACTTCTTGATCGGAATCCGTTCCATATGATTTTGATCAAATATAAATAGAAGACAGACGACATTTGGAGTAGGATTACAGTGGTTATTTGCCCAGAATATGCCAATCATTTCCCGCCCAACCGCGGAGAACGGAGAAGCAGTCTCGTTCAGTGCTTAGTTTTTAAATTAAATTTATGATAATATTGATCTCTAATATTAGGAAGGGGCATCAAATTTGCATTATTCATCTAGGTCTTGGTGAAAGATGACAAATGGGGCACGAAGTTGGAATTCGACATCAATGTATGCATTGTACGTAAACATATGGCTAGAAAATTCGAATATTGGGCAGATTTCTGAGGGGGAAATGCAGTACGCACACGAATCTTTAATGATAACAAAGATAATATCATGACAGAAACAAGAAGGAAAAACGGAAGAATTAAATCAGTGAAATAATGTGGCCATATTTCCAAGAATGCATCACAACATAGTTCCAAGTATAAATCATAAGCATGATAGACAGTTCTTTAAAGGAGATAAAACCATGAAATCTGGAATAAGACAAATTCAAGTAAACGTTTCCTCCTGAGTTCGAGGAGTCTATTTTGCGGATCATTAGACTCCAGTAAGCTTTCATTTCTGCCATCTTGCGAAGCAGTATTTCTGACACAAAAAACATGTTTTCCGCATATTATGAAGAAGTGATGACATGTAAATAGATGTTCTGGGAAAGAGGTTTGGATCTTTCTTCTTTTTTTTTTTTTTTTTTTTTTTTTGCAGCCACTAGAAATAAGTTGCTTCGATGCCTTGAATATTCTGTGCTGATTACAGTTTTCCGACTACATGTATTTTGACTTATTTGGAAGATTAGAATGACAATCGTCATTTTGCAAAACAAAAATAGATAATTGTGATCTTATACAGCCAGAAACATGTAGCTAACACCTATTAAGCCATTTCGGTATTCAAGTAATACACATATAGAATCATTTGTTAAATTATGATTAAACTCATTTGGGCAAGCGATTGCGGAAGACCCTTTTCCCCTTATTTACAATAATTAAGCTATAAATTATTCATGTTATAAACATAGAACCATAGGCATCAAAACAGTCACAGGTAAATAATATTTGGACACGTCATACACTGAAGGATTTAAAGCCATCCTGATGAACCTGTTAAACAACCATTCATGTTTTTTAATTAGAAGACTCACACAGTTCTGACTAAACGTAAATTTTATTAGCAAATGGTCAGAAAAAAAACATAAAGGAGTCTAATTTTCCTGCTACAAAATGAAAGATGTAGACCGTGCCGAGGATAATGAGAAGCGACAGACAGTTTCACTTCGCGCCGTTTTTGTGTCTGGCTCGATCAGAGCGCGATGAAAAATCTTCGTTCAATGTCGTCTGCTAACACCGACAAAAATATCTCAAATCTCTTGCGCTTTTTTTTCCGAACATGACCTAGGTTGACCTTGGAGGTCCTAACGATTTAATGATTGCCCTAGCTTCTTCCACTGTCCTTATTCTTGCCCAGGGCTGTCCACCCTATCTCCTCTACTCAGGCTTTCAATCTGTGCTTATTCTCATCATTACATTTTTGTTGGCACCGCTCCCAAATTAACCCCTTATTGCTGAAGGCGTTCTATGTAGATATATAAGAATTTCATTCATCTATTTTTTGTGTATTTTTTTTATCTTTCCAGTAACTCCTGTAACAGTTAGTAACTGTATTTTTTTCTGGATTCGAATTCACAATCAACCATAAAACACGTTGAGGTATAGTAAAACAGATTAATATGAGTATATAATCTACTATTGATAACAGTTAATAATAATGGTTTGATCTATAAAGCATATTTTTCCTAAGGATTCTAAGCGCTGAATACTATCATTATAGCCTGGCTTTAAGGATACAAGGATACAAGGATACAAGGATTTATTTTTCTACTTGAACCTATTTAATTTACCTGGGTGGAGAGTGGCAAATGCAGATTAATGTCTTAACAAAGGACATTTAGTCCCGTGGTAGTGATTCGAACCCCATGTCATGTGGTCCATAGTGCGGTGATTTGTACACTAGGCTACGACGATGTTATCGAGCGAGGACTTTCAAGATAATTAAAAGAAAAAAAAAAAGAAAAAAGAAAAAGAATAGTAGCCGATAAAAGCGAAGAGGATAAGAAGTAGGGAAAACAGGGCAAAACTGAACAGAAGAATATGAATGAAATAAGGGCAAACAGCAGCCCGTGGCTTTGATTTCACAACGAATAAAACAAGAGCTACTAAAATTGAAATGGCCACCTAGATATGGAAATGTCAATCAATAGTCACAGTCGTCATTATCCGATCCTGTAATATCGATCAGCTTCCCTCAGATATATTATAATTTGATCATGTTGGAGAGAGAGAGAGAGAGGGGGGGGGGTGGTAGATAAAGAGAGAAAGTATGTGCGTGTGTGTGTGTGTGTCTGTGTGTCTGTGAGAGAGAGAGAGAGAGAGAGAGGGAGGGAGAAAGGGGGGACGTCTTATTTCCTAACTATATAAGTAAAACAGGTAGACGCACTTTTAGAACAGTTATTCAGGCTGCACTTACGTATCTCAATTTTTTTGGGTTCTATTTTATTTCTTTTTCAAGGAAGATATGACATGAAGTTTAGACCCTGGATACATGTGCCTAATTGTCAAATCCCCCCCCCCCCCCCCCCCCCCAAATCTGGATTTTGAAAAACTTCATTCAACAAAATGCTTTCAAGTAAACAAAATTTAATGCAAAACGAATATCAAGAATTAGGCCAATTGGATTTAGGTCATCTATTAAACTAATTTTTTGAATGTAGCCTGATCAATTACCCTACGCCCATTTCTCGTATTGTAGTTGGTGTTTTTTGTGGTTTGTTCAAGGTAGTGCTCGCCTTGCAGAATCAAAAACGGCTCGTGACTGATCATCCATGTCGTATCTTGTCGACCCTTCCCCACTGACAACATTAATAACAAAATTAATAGCATCGAAAGACTGGATTTCTAAAGGCTCTGTGGTTAAAAGGGAAAGACAGTGACGTATTTATACGGGTAGCACCCGGGGCATGTGGCCATGTGCCCTAAATCAAATGCCCCCCCCCAAAAAAAAAAGGAAATAGGGGAGAGAAAACAGAGAAAGAGAAAGAGAAAAGGGGTAGAGGGGACGTGAAAATAAGAAGCAATGACCCCCTCCCATATTCTCCCCTAATCAAATGCCTCTTTAATTTGCATTTCATCCACAGAGAAAGACCGATTTGCCCCCCCCCCTCCCATGATGCTGGTGCCCCCTAAATATGCAAACCCACGCTACGTCACTGGTGTAAGTTGTATAAGAAATGAACAAACTGAATAGAAGTGTAACCCCCCCCAAAAAAAACCAAAACAAAACAAAACAAAACAAAACAAACAAACAAACAAACAAAAAACAACAACAACAAACAAACAAACAAACAAACAAACAAACAGACAAACAAAGAAGCGGAAAAAAAATTAAAGGAGAATAAAGGGATGAGAAGGAGGAGGAAAATCCAGGGAGATGTGGAATCATGGGAACGGACCTTTCTCTTCACACCCAAGGCCCGATCTATCTTGACTCTCACACTTGTCGCCGACATAAATCACCCGAATTCTCTCAAGAAAAACTAGGATAAATCATCATTTTCTTCTCTCTCTCTCTCTCGATCTCTCGTATGGAGAAACCGAGCCAAAGGAAGAGCCGCGTAACTCATTTTAAGCAAAGATTTATCTTAACAGCTTCATATAAAGATTTGTGTATTTCCCACGCAGCTCCGAGTTCGGTAAACAAGGGTAAATAGTGCATTTGGGCGATTGGCTTACAGAATATGATTGATATCTTTTTATAAATACATAGTTCTATGATCATATTTTACGTGTTGCAATTGAAATGACTCTTAAAATTGTGACTTGTAAGCATAATGTTATTGCTAAATTATTTTATATGGGAATGATCGTTAGTTAATACATCCACGGATGTTTACCAAAATCACATAAAATGGGCGATTCCATTTGAGTAAAAAATAGTTCGTTTCCAAAATATTCCCCCCTCTCTCTCTCTTACTCTCTCTCTCTCTCTCTCTCTCTTTATCTCTTTATCTCTCTCTCTCTCTCTCTCTCTCTGTAATATTTTATGTTTATAATTATGCAAAGGTAATTTCTCCACCTCTTTCTATCTTTTCACCTCTACCATTTATCGTTTTTTCCTTTCCACTCGCTACCTCTGTCCCTCTACCTCTCCCTTTCCATCTCTTCACTAACCTAAGTAGAGGTGGAAGTTTTTAATAGTGTACTCGAAGTGATTAACTTTATGAACTTTTTTGTTCATCTAAGATCTATCTCTACATCTGAATTGGACAAATAAACACACAAATAGATAATAGATTTTATTTGATTGATTAATCTGTCCTGCATCAATAAAGTATTTTATCGGTTAATCTAATAGGGGATAGTTAACGGTCCTGTAATAGGTTTATAATAAAGAAAAAATCTCCTCTATCTGTCTTTTGTACTGGTTTTCGTTTTGGTTATAAGCATGGGCGGTAGGTGAAAAGAAAACCAATAGCGTCAGATGAATTGATATTATTACTTCCCCGAAGGCAACTTGAATGATAATACCAATACAAGTTTGTATTTGAAAAGAATGTGCTTCTTATCACAATAAATAATAAGCGTCGAATTTACCTGAATGTACTCACTTCTTTCAAATGCGGTCCAGTCAGATATGCTTGTCTGATGGGTGAGGAATTCTATATATTTTCTTCCAAAGAACTACCGTAGTTTACCATTTCCGCTGATAAGACAGATGGGGCATTGACAACATCATTTTGAGTAATATCACCCCTTTAATTAATGTCAAAGGTCATGATATACTGCAAATTCATTACCAGTATTTGTTGTACATTTTGCAGCCTAATATACAAAAATCATATTTAATCATGCTACTTCCTTAATATTGACATATTTGAATTGAATACTCTCCTTTTCATTCACATTGTGCGAAAACATGTCTAAGTGGCAGGTGTGTTCATTGAGCAAGATTCTAGATCCATTGTGTCATTTTTATATAGACCTGTTCATGATATTGCAGAGAACTTGGGAGTCAGTTCTGAACGTGCGTTTGTAACCAATAAATGCAATATAACTTGTGTGGATCTGTGTCGAAAGTGTTCATTTTAACTATCTCTTGCTCCTTTTAACATTGTAATTTATATTCTTTGAAACAAATCTTTCAGTTTATTCAGATACCTTTTTTATTCTATAGACCTGTGGGTTTTTTTTTTCTTTAATGTTCTCCCTCATGATATTACCTCTTTAGCACATGCTTGTATGAAATTTTGTCTGCTGCATTTCCGACCAGCTATCATATTTTTAACATGTAAGACTGCCCTTGTCGGAAAACACAAATATCTAATTTTTTGGCTATGTAACAAGTCATTATAAAAGTAGGCAAATGCCCCTCTCTCTTTGCTCATGCGCAACCCTCTCATTATTTTCATTGCGGTAGAATATTCTACTCACGAACCCCCCCCCCCCCCACAAAAAAAAAAAAAATCTAAACCGCCATGTAGGCCTAAATAATATAAATAATAGTGACTTCTTATATAGAGTGCTTAGGTTCGTCAAGCATGACTCGCATGGCGCTATAAACCATTACAAAAATTTTCCATTTCAATTCTAGCTTCTTATTTATCTCCTTACAACTATTTACTCTGTCCACTGAATTCGTTTCCAATTTTTTTTTCATTCTTAAAAGACATGATTCAATTTGTCAGTCAATTTGATTCTCTTAAATCCCTTTTATACCCGATGTCTTTTAAACAGTAATTGAGTCATCCCAGCGAACTGTCGTCAAAGTGACGATTTTTCATTTTTTTCATTGTGGTCAAAAGATCTATCTCAGTTGTATGCAATCCCTCTTTCTACAATCTTTGAATATATTTTTTGCATGATGTAATTAGATATACTTAGACGGCTTTTTTCCACAGAAAGAGAACTCGCACCTTGTATTTTTTTTTAAAAAGAAGAATCTGTTTATATGAAAAGGTAAAGATACGGGGAGTAGGCTGGTTTCAATGATAGAAGTTTGTTTGGTCCGAAGCTGTTATATTCAATTCCGGTGGCTGAACACAAGTGAGCACTTAATTAAAGGGACAATCTCTCTATTGTTAATCTTAAGTGGCATTATTGTTGAAAACCGTAAGTCACAGCAGGAGACACTGAGCCGCTTAAACTTTCAGGAGATTTGACTCAAGTATCCCTTTGACAAAGGAATTCCACTTTAAAAAACGATGGCTTACGAGGCACTGATGAAACCCCGTTTCAGAATACCGTACTAAACTATACCTATCGCTAACTGTTGACACGATAATAAAGATCTCTTGGAGACGAAATCGTTACTTTGTGAAAGAAAAACAAATCGGATATTGCGATTCAGTCTAGCAGATTAAAATTCAAGGCGGAATTTTGTTGCTTATATAAGAAGAGGTTAGATGTATAGATCGGCGAATAACAAGTTGCAAGGAGATGACTCAGTAGATTGAACAAAAGCACAATTTATTTCCAATGGTGTACATTTATGACGCATAATACAAACTAAAGAAAATTCTTCCATTTAACAATTTTCCAATTCATTTTGCACATTTTGCATGTTTGGATAACGATTGAAATATCGGCTGTAAATCGTTATATCGTTATAACTCAATCGGGCGTTCGATCCCAAGCACGGCACTTATGCCCTTGAGCAAGGCATTTTATCTACATTGCTCTTTTATCGTACATCAAATAAATGAAGAGCTATAGGCATATTGATACCAGCGTGTGCATGTGTGTTATTAAAAAAAAAAAAAAATCAAAGAAGAGGTATTACTCTTTACAAGCAACTTGCTGATAATGACTACAAAATAATAATGAAAGTACCATATACGTCTAAGAAGAACATTAAATTTTCTTGATTATATACTTTTATGTGAATAACCTTTTTTTTTTTTTTTTTTACTTTAACTTCATATATATGAGCATTATTTCCCCCAAATGAATTTCACACATTGCATACGGCTACTTTATCCTATATAATACGGCTAAGGATGGAGTCTTGAACTCCCGAACATGGTCTGATCTTTAAATATTTCATGAGCCCCCCAATTTTAAAGACAATGGCGCATGGCGACTGAATTGGGCTTTAACTATGTAACATAGTTCTGATCTTTAAAAATTTCATATCTTTATTTTTTATTTTTATTTTTATGTTATTTTTATTCTTTTTTTTCTTCTTTTTTTTTTCTTTTTTTTTTTTGGAGGGGGGGTGTATTTTTATTTTGAAACGAGGGGTGCGTGGTAAATAAATTTGGTTTGAACTCCTTAACATGTTCAGATCTTTCGAATTTTCATGTCTTTTGTTGGGGTGCATGGCTGTAAAATTTGGTTCTCATCTATTGTCATGACAACGTATTTACGATGGACAGTGATGGATGATCGACGTCACTTATGACGAACCTGACCATGACCTTGAACTTACAGGTCAAAATAACCCCAATTCCAAGCAGTTGTCGTTTTATGTCCGGTTTCTCCAGCAGTTGTCATCTGAGAGTCGGGAGCAAACAATGATTTTCTTTCATATTTCGTTTTCATATTAGAGAACTACATCAACCTTTTCCATATTTTTCACTGTGGATAAATTATTCTCTTTGAAATATTCCATGGTTATGGATTTGAAGACATCATCTCTTCTGAATATCCAAAGATCAGTTGCAAAAGCCAAAAATAATCAAACAAACAAAGTTAACAATGTGCACAGAAGTTTTTAATGTGGCATTTACTATATAACATTTGTGTCTTGTTGTTAGAGTTCTGGCAGCTGAGAGATTATCGTAAAAGATTAACAATTTTATAGAATTTAGACAATATGAATTATTTTGGTAAATTCTATCCATTCACTGACGTCACAATCTATTTCAAAGTGACCTCTGCTTGACCGTACAGTCAACTGATCAACTCAAAAGATGTCATAAAAAGCTTGTATAGCATGTTTGTTTGCTGAAGTACAAGGTATTTGCTAAACTCCAATAAATAGTCGATTTGGAGTAAAAATAGTGTCATTCCTTTCTTTGTTCGTAATTTACAAGGCTAACTTATGTTGTAAATTAAAATTGTTTCAATGTTATGATGTACTGTATAAACAGGAGAACCTTTTAAGCTTCGGTTGTAGTTTTAAGACGTCGATGGAAGAAGGTTCTATTGGTGAATTTCTCACAATGCTTATTATCGTTTTATCAAGGAATAGTTTGCTAGTAGAAAGCATCTTAAAGCAGTCTTCGTACAGAAAAAACAAAATAAAACGAGTTTTGATTGTTGAACTCTGGCAATTGAATGCTTGTGTTTTTGGTGGAGGAATTGTAGGTGGTCCCCAGGGGATAAATCTGAGCGAGATGGGGAGCCAAGATTCATATCATCATCTCCGTGTTATGATTTATGAAGTGCTCGTATACCATCCATCATCGGAGAGGTGCGCGGTGGAGGAGTGATGGGAGTGAAAAGAAGGAGTGGTAGAGGGGTGGGGGAGGGGTGTGAGATGGGGTGAGATGGGAAGGGCAGGTGCACATATAGGGGTAAGGGGCGTGGTAGGACAAGACACACCAGATATGTAGAGAGGGGGGTGAGATGGTGGCGCCCAGCCACATAATTGACATTTTAGGAAATATCTACATATTTTCATAAGATGATTGTCATAACTACCAAGGCAAACGATACTAGTATTGGAAACCTGAAATGTAAAGAGCCCCCATGTGGCCTTGTTCAGGATTTTTTTCGTACAACTGTTATTTTGTTATGCTATTAATTTATAAATAATTCTCATTGCTAGGTTTCTTTTCCTTTTTCTCTATTTCCTTATCTCCTCTTGTTTATCAAATCAGCAGTTCTCTAAAATGTGCTATACATCAAACAGATCTTTTTTTTTTTTTTTTTTCAGAGGAATACGTATAAGATAGCAAATATCTCCATCAATTTACCCACGGACCCCTCACGCACACACGGCCGAAACAACTCTCGATGAGGGCCCTTATTGAAACCTCACTCGTCACCCGGCCAACACCAACTGTTGGATCAAGCGAGATTTAGGCCACTCCTACCCCTTGAGATTAAGGGAGTGAAGAGTTACCCCCCCCCCCCAGTTGGAGGGGTCCTCTGACCCATTTTGTCAATGTTTCTCTCAGAATTTTTCCTCCAAGATTTTTCTACGTTTTTTGCAAAACAGGTCAACGTTACCAGCGGAACTGGATCGCCAAAGGTTGATTCATGAAGACTTGAAATAATACTTGTTTATCGATTGGTTGACATTTTGTTAGACTGTTATACGAATAAAGGCTTGGCGAATTTATGAAAATAAAGTGAAAATTTAATATAACCTTAACCAAAAGGCATATTCATTACTTGCAACACTTTAATTCATTCTGCTTGTATTTTAAGGCATATGAACTGTTTAGCAATGATCTATTTTGAGAACGAAATAATCAACGATCAAAACACACAGACAATGAACCTAATACTTCTACATCGTACGCTGAAAGCAGTGGCGTAGCTAAAAAGAAATGATTTTAAAAAAGATTAACAGGAGTGCGCATTGTATTCCCGGAAAGGCAGGGTGGCGGTGGCACCAGCGCTTTTGCCAGACATTACACGTCACTATTTCACCAAATTATTTCCATGTGAGTAGTATGCTCATATCTATCTGTCTTGAATCTGTGAGTCAAGACAAGTGTCATATCGAAACGTGAGCGTTCCGAAAAATGATATATGGGGATCCACTCATGTACTCCTTCTCGCATCGGGGGCTCTTTGTGATTCTAGATGGAAAGGGGCGGGGAAGGACCATGAGGATATACGTTATCCTGTCCCCCTGGGGCTGTGTCTTGATCTTAGCACAGAACATGGCGAAAGACACATCTTTTGTTCATCATTTGACATTAACACATTCAACAATGATTCATAGCTCATCAAAATTCATGGGGTATGCTTGCATCTACTCCATCTTGCAAATGAGTTGATAAACATGATAAAAAAAAGAAAAAAGAAAGTCTAGCGGTATGGCACTGATGAATACTGTAAATGAGGCCAGTCAGTAATTGATCATGAAATGCAATATCTTCACGACTTCCCCTTTATACAGCCTACACAAGCTACATTATTTTCGGTACTCCTCTTTTTAAACAGAATCATGCAGTCCTAATCATCTCCGTTCACAGGATAATCATATCAATATTCTTTGACATTATCATTCTGTACATAGTATCGTCATGTCATAATATAGTCACTGTAGGTCTAATCTACCTTTCTCATTGTCTCCTGCTCTAGGCCTCTGTTTATATTTCTTCGGTTTGCCTGTCTGTCTGTCTGTGTATTTCTCTCTCTCTCTCTCTCTCCCTCCCTCCCTCGCGTGGGTCCTAAGTGGGTAGATTTAGGCCACTGAATTATGGAGAGCCAAATGTCACCCTCTTTTAATCCTACAAAGTCACCAAAGACTCTCTCTAGTTCTGGAACTAAATGCAAGTACAAAAACCGTCACAATAGAATTGATTTCTAATGCTCATTTCATGCCAGAAAATAATTTTGTTTATTATTTTGTTACATAAATATAGTAATTTATACAGGAATTACGGGTTGACAAATGGTCTTCAAAAAATCAGAGGCCTAAGTTAAGCCAGGCTTAACTTAGGCCACTTTCGAGAATACGGGCCATAGTGTTTGGGCCAGGGTAGACGTCTGGAATTCGGCTAGTGAAAGATATTGAGAGCAATTGTCGCAGGAACATGTGTCATACAACAGATCACAAGATAGTCACACAGCCATACCGACCCCAAACGGACTCTAAAACCGACCGATTCTCGGTCAATCGATATAATGTAATATTGTGTTCGGTCTGTTGTCGGTCTTGGATCGGTCTTTGGTGTGACTGTGGTATAACTCACCTGCTAGAAACCCATTCTCCATGAAGATCAGGTGGTGTAACGGCTTCGATTCCCTGACCTCCTTGTAACCTACGTAACCGTCTTCTGCACTCGGAGCCTGGACCCCAGTTGGGACCAGCCAAGTCTGGACTCATTAGGCCGTTGGACCTCGCAGCCTGGACTACCAAGATCTCCGCAACGGCTGGTAAAAGAGAATTGACAGTAAGGATTCTGCTTTTAACAAGTGATAATTTTCTTAAACATCAAGAACGTGTCAGCAAAACCTAACTTTAGATTGAATTGCTTGACTATTGCCTCATACGAAATAAGAACTCATGGCATACCAAAAAATGCTCTTTACGAAGATGAGTGGTTCTCATAATTATACTTATTCCCTGTGATGCAGGTTTCTCTGTTCAACGGACACTACACAAATTTAATGTGGTCTTTGGAAAAAGATGGTCTTTGTGTACACGCAGGGAGGTCGGAAGTGAGGTCCTCTAGTTGACCACTTACAAGCTTGTGCATAATTGTACTTGCTTTTAGCACACGGCTAAATAGCAGTGGATGAAATACCACTTCATTAATCGTCAATACCATTACATCACCACCACCGCCACCACCATTACCATTTTCATCATCATCATCATCATCATCATCATCATCATCATCATTGTCATCATCATCATGTTCAACCCCAATGTCAGCCACGATGCGTAAAAATATCTTCTTTCCTTTACCGTCTCATAACCGTCTTAAAACAATATTTTCTTCATGCTCCTTTTCTTTACCAAGTTAGCTTGCAATCACATTGCTCGGCCATTTCTGCACGTGCATCGCCACCGCAAAACATAATAATTTCGACACGTTATTTTTCATCACTCTTCTCGAATGTACGGAATTCGAACAACTAATTGGAAAAGATTACGATCAAAATCTATGAATTCTCTAAAATTCATCTTCAACCCAACGGAATTCCCTAACCGTGAAATTCTCACAACGTGAGAGAGAAAACAAAAATACACCCAAACTCCGAAATATAACATACCCCCGAAATATTTGACCTAAAATCACTTCGCTTGAGTGATAAGTCAGACTGCTACCTCTCGATCTTAATAAATTGTATAGATATCGTCCTTTGTTGTTCGTCGTGAAAAGCCTTCCCCCTCTTAAGGGAATACTGCAATCTATATTCTCGCCAGACACTTTTCTATTTTCTTCGCTTTCTTGACTTGAGAATGAAGCTTTGTTCCGTCATTGTAATGTCTCCATCTAATCGTTCAATCTCAATTCCATTCGAAGTGTTTGGTAAAGACTTTCCCTCCTGCAGTGGGATTTGATCACACCTGTGGGACACAGTTTTCTTACGCCTGTTCAAGGGGCTGCGCCAGAGGGGCGTTTTGGGTGTGACAATTCCCCCCTCCCCACACACACACACATACACACACTCTCAGACTTTATGTCAGCAATTCCGTAATTGTCTGGAAATTTGTCAGCTGGAGGGTTAGGGGTTGTACCCATATTTTCTTTGATGCTTTGTAATAATTCTTGGTTGTTGGGGGGCAAAAAATTCTTACCCTCGTAGGCAAAATTTTAAGTCTGGGGCCCACTTTTTTAACCCTTGGTGCCAAGTTTAAAAATCTGAGAATCTCTATGTTTGTTTGTTTCCCTTTTTTCTGTAGACAAATACATCGGTAACAATTCGGGCCGACACACCCTCAATTCAAAGTGTTCAGAGGTGCCCCCCAAATATGGGTCAACACCCCTTCCATTCAAATTGTTCTAGCGCCACCCCTGCTCCTGGTCTCCCCATCACCAAATGTCAACACATTGTAAGAAACTCATTTGTTTAACAGGGAATATTTTCGTACCCATGAGCTTGAGGGTTAGCTAATGAAAAAAATAAGTGTTGTAAATTCGGGAACAATCTGTGCCGGAGTGTCAGAGAAAGTGGTTACAAAAAGGTATCAGAACCTCTCGCTTCAAATTTAAAACTAATGGCACAGATGATTGCTCATGAGTTGTGGAATCGATTAACGTATACAGTGGTGCCGTGGTCCAGTGGTTTAAGGCGCTTGACTGGAGATGCGAGGATCGGGCGTTCGATCCCCGGCACGGCACTTATGCCCTTGAGCAAGGCATTTTATCTACATCGCTCTTTTATAGTACATCAAATAAATGAAGTGCTATAGGCATATTGATACAAGCATGTGTATGTGTGTTTAAAAAAAAAAAAGAAAAAGAAAAAAAAGATCAAGTTGTACGTATATCCTGTACGATACATACTTACAAAATACATGCTCACATACATACAAACACCAATAGAAAATGATCTCTTCAGCTTTCGTTCGTCTCTGTTCATATTTGGGTCAAGGAAATGTTTCTTGTTGGTATTATAATTAAAAGATTTTTGGTATTTTGACAACACTGATATGTTTTATAAGCAAAGTGCTTCTGTATGCAAATTTGGCCAAAACGTTCACAACATTGTTTGGCCTGGCTTGCCTCATCTTTGATGAAGTAAATTACAAAGAAAACTTAAAATATCATATATTCCAATATTTCAACAACTGATGAACAAAAGATGTTAAATAATTAAATTCCGCCAGAGATACTTTATCATTTAACATAGCCTCAACGAATGTATAAAATATAGAAAATATCGTAAGTAGTGGAACATGGAATTAAGTTTTAATGAGTATGTTTATTCCAAAAGCGTTTTAGGGCAAACCATATTTTTAAGATTATAAATAATTTCGGTGTCTATCCTCAAAATAAAAATCAATTTATATCCTGTTATTCCATGTCTGGTCTTTTGCTACTCTTAAAAACTCAAGCATGGAAAACAATTAACATTCTGTTAGTACCGTTACCGTCGCGTCACATTAAATCACTACCTTAATATCCAGAAAGGCGCTCTTCTTAACTTGCAAAAATATTGATTTTCCCTCATTTTTCCCCCCTCAAATTTTTCCATCAGCTCATTGCGTTGACCATGTTGACCTACTTTACTAAAGTGTACCGTAAAGAGCTCTCGTCACTGAAGCGGTTCGATTTCGGGGAGTGTGTCTCGCACACATGCCAGCAGGCACATAGCGCTATAAAATGTCAACATTATTGAAGGGAGAAAACAAACATAGCAAAACACATTATGTGTCGTCACAGATCAAACCCAGACACGAAACACAACAATCGTTAAATTGATATTTCGCGTGAGAACACTTTTTCTACTACGAGCTCAGTAATGTTCCGGGTTTTTTTTTTCTTCTTCTGGCGGGTTAATCCTGGAGGGGTGACACTAGATGTCAGAAGCGTCACATACCAGGATGATATTTCATGTGACTGGGGAGGGAGGGATGGATGGGAGAGAGGGATGGGATAAACGAGATGAGGACAGAGCAAGAGAGAGGTGCGGGAAGATGAGGGAGAGAGGTATTGGATGAAAGAGATGAGAACAGAGTAAGAGAGATGTGGGAAGATGAGGGAAAGAGGTATTGGATGGAAGAGATGAGAACGTAGCAAGAGAGATGTGGGAAGATGGCGGAGAGGGGTATTGGATGAAAGAGATGAGAACAGAGCAAGAGAGATATGTGAAGACATGAACATTGGATGATAGGGGAAACACGCAAAGATCAATACAGCGCACGCATAAAATTAATAATCACATGAACAAATTAATGAAAATAAAGGTGAAAATAGGTGTAAGATAGAAAGGATGCAGTTATTTTTGCATATAGGTGGGTGATATAAAGACAATATAAAGACAAATGGACAAATGAACTGTAACGTGGTTTGAACGACTAGAAGTAAAGATGTGAACAATAATGAGGAGACAGAGAGGGGAATAAGTGTGTGTGTGTGTGTGTGTGTGTGTGTGTGTGTGTGTGTGCGTGTGCGTGCGTGTGGGTGTGTGTGTGTGTGCGCGTGGGTGCGTGTGTGTGTGTGTGTGTGTGTGTGTGTGTGTGTGAAAGAGAGAGAGAGAGAGAGAGAGGGAGGTGGTGGGGTGGAGAAGGGAGACATATATCAATGAGAAAGTAAGAATGAAACAAAACTGTTCATTTTTGATTGGTTGCTTGTTACCTTCTGACATAGGTCTTCGTACTGTCAAAACGGGCGAAAAGAGAAATCTAGAGATCCGAGATCACAAGTCGGAGGGGTGGATAGAGACAGATATAGACAGAGAGACACAACAGGGAGAAACAGAGACAGAAAAGGAAAGAGAAAGACGGTGACAGACGTGCAGGAGTAAGAGAGGCGTCTTATGAATGTAGCTAATAATGTTACTATTTGATTTGCCAAGAATTGAGCTTGTCAGGGAAGACTCGATCGCAGCACACAAGCTCGGTGTCGCTTCCAGCTCCCCTGGCGGGAGCTCTCCAGAGTTTACCTTGCTAAAACCCTGTTCCAACTCGAGGGTTAAGTTGATTAACCCCCAAGAAAAAAAAAAAGGGAACCTTTTTCGACAGGGAGCCGTGTCCTCCGCTACCGGCAGTGTCTCCCAGCAGAGCGATTTGGGGAAAATGTTCAAAATTACACCTTGGCTCTTCAAGAGAAGGTTGATTTCTGATAAAAGTGAAAAATGAGTTTTAAGCCTTTTTATTCTTTTTAGAATTAGTGGGGAAGAATATAGCAGAAGATATGTCCCTTGAAAAGAATTGCTCTTCAAATGCCCTCATAATTATGAAATAGCGGAATAGTTTTGAACAAACTCTCATGACATGCACGACATGTGCGCGCGTATGGGTGCGTGTGTGCGTGGGTGCGTGTGTGTGTGTGTGTAGTCCCCTTTCTGTGTGCAGTGCGTGTGGTTTTCAGCAAGACCCAGTCATTTTTTTTTTTTTTTTTTTTTTTGGGGGGGGGGTATTTTGATGTTTTCAAAACCTCACAGTATAAACCAATTCTTATGTACCACAAAATCAGTCTTTCTCGATTGCTTCCAGGCAGTTTCCTTTACAATACTACTGCATGAATAAAACTCAACTTTGCTCAGTCTTTAAGCTGATTACCCCCCCCCCCCCCCCCCTCCTAAAAAGATGAAGGAACTCTTTGACTGGGGAGCGGTGTCCTCCGCTACCGGCAGTGTCTCCCAGCAGAAACGATTTTTAAACAGAATCTTTGAGGGAAAATGTTCAAGATGGAATCTTGGTTGTGAAATATGGATTGGTATTATTGAGATGCTGCAGAGCTTTGGGGATGGATAATTCGTGGTGGTAATGATTGCTAGGCACGGAGTACCAGCATGGCCAGGGTGCCATGTTGGCAGCTGTGCCGCTGTACATACAAGAGTCATGAACATGTGATACTCCCAGGTGGGTGGGGTGGTTGAAAAGAGGATGAGGAGTGAAAGGAGTGGCGTGTAAAAAGAAGAAAAGAAAACGGAGTTAAGAGCATGAGGAGTGGAGGCAGAGGGGCGGATCCTGGATTTCGCAAAGGGGGGGGGGCAGGCACTCTGTCGAAACAATTCTGAGAAGCAAAACAAAAAGGGGGAAGGGGTTGCAGTATTCTTCAGGTTCCTCTATAGTCGGAAATTTTTTTATAAAAAGGAGCACATTTTATGGGCTGTGTACTTAGGTGTATAACTTGGGTGCCCCCTTAAATCCACTCGAGAGATGGGCCTTGCTGAGTACCTTTAGTGGATAAGGTTTGATGTTAACAGAATGCGGAGAGAACAGAATATCTTTTAATTAAGAAACGGAAGGGTGTTAACATTACGTTCAATCATTGAAGCTGTTCTGGCTTTCAGTAGACAGGTAGAACATATATAGTAGAAAGTGGAATGAGAAGCTGATGGCAAATGAGGCGAGGGGTAAGAAACGAAAACCCAGAAGACCTAGATCGCAATAAAGGAGAATTTTAGTACAAAAGGGCTGATTGGGGGACAGTTTAGCAGCAGGCGGCAACCAGAGCTATACAATGTGTTGAGTACTTCGTTGTCTTAAATCGCGACGTTCTTTGTGCATTTTCCGTCTTGACTTACACCTGAACAAAATACGATTCCTGACCCACTCGACTCGCTATGTAGGCATCCAGGTTTTTAGGCTAAGAGTAGGGCAGGGCCCCCATTGCAGACTGATTTTTCTCTACACTTACATCAGAAACTAAGATCTTTCGCCGTAGGCAAAATCGCTCCGACACTTAAGCGAACATTCCCGGAGGGAAGGGTATGTAAGTACCTGTACGAACGGTTAAACGTTTATCGTTTCGCCTCGTTTAGTTGGTTGCTAATAAAGCGTATGCGGTCTTCCCTACGTATCTCTAGAGGGCCAAAAATTCGACCATTACCCAAATCTTCTTACTTCTCATCAAGATTACAAATATGATTTCCTTTCTGCTTCGTCTTCTTATCATGAACTCAATTCATAATGAAGCAGCTGTCAATTCTACTACTTTCATTCTAAGTCTTATTACACTCTTTTGAGTCACTCTGAACAGTGGCGTGGCTACGAAATTGGGCACGGGGGCACATGCCCCAAATTAGATTTTAAAAACAAGAATAAGTAGAAAGAAAAGGAGGGAAAGGAAAAGGGAAGAGCAGACAATTCGACCCTCTCACAACTCCCCCTTATATGATGGCTTTGTTCTCTCACACTTCGTCCATCAAGTAAGACATGTGCCCTCGAACCTCCTCCCCTCTTCTTAATGCTGGAGCCCTACACCACTGAGTCAGACGAGAATATGGTACTGCACGCTTTTTCTTCTATGCTTTAATCAATAAGCTAAGCTATTCCAATTTTCCACAAACAAAATATAGCTTCCTAACTTTTGTTCCTTTCCCTTTAATGCATTTCCCTTTCACACAAACTTCCATTCACCAATGCACTTTAACCAATCTTTCCAAGCATAAGCACCGCACTTAATGGACTGCGGTGCTGTTTCTCGGTATCCGTGAAAACACGACAAGTGGTAGTTAATTAAACAGAAAAAACTCGATGCTATCGATCATGAGCTTAAATTGGATGGATCGATAATGACCTGTTCTTTTTTTTTTTTCAGTAGTAAACGGTTAGTGTTTTTGTTTATTAGCCTCATATGTAGCAACACGTGTAAGTGGATTACTATGTTAGTATGCATTCATTTCCTAACTTGAAAGTATGCATAAAAAGAACATTTAAAGCGTAAATCAGATACAGAAACATCATCTTTGCCATTCATACGGCTTAACAGCTGATTTTCCAGAACAATTTAAAATGTATGACTCACAACTCCTTTCTATTATATTCCGACCTTGAAATAATGTACCAATTAGATAATTATACGGGATGCGATCTCAACGTTACCATGACCACTCATCAGCAATAAACGGCCGTCGGAAGACTACAGCATGGTCAATTTTCAGTTAAAATAGTGAAGATAATTCATACAAATTATAATAGCTGACCATAATGTTCAGATTCATTTATATGGTTCTATGTTTGCACAACTACTACAAGTATACCCGACATAAGATACATATGTAAATATATTCAACATACCATACTCTACATAGAGCCACCTAATCTGCTATCAATGTCACAATGCTCTTCTATCCTCGTAAAAACGGATCAGTAAAGCCGAGTTCACATATAAGGAGGTTAACCGCCTTGGAATACTGCCGCGGCAAAATAAAACGACTCTAGCTTATAGTGGGCTTTTCTTTTCTGCATCTTACAACAAACAGATTAATGAGTTGGGGTGGTTGTTGCTACATATTTTTTTTTTTCATCCTTGCCATTCATTTATATTTAGAATAGTTTCATTTTTCTTCTTCTTGTTCTTGAGGAGGTTTAACGCAGGGCGTGTGAACGAGACTTGAGGGGGCATCAACCGTCAGCTTCAGCGATGAATATAATGATGTGATTAGAATGAAGGTAGAGAGCTCACTAAGGAGCAAGCTGAATATTTTGACATTGACAGAGGATGCTAAATTATGTAAAGTTAGGCCTTGGATAGAGATCGGGGATTCACATGAAGGGTGATGAAGGAGAATCATAAAATGGCGGCAAGGGTGGAATTGAACAAGGGGAGAGTGGGGGAGAGTTCTAGTTATACACGTTTGCAAGATACCGCCAATTCTCTGTTGCTGTAGAATTCTTTTCTCCTATTGCGCGTTGCACATTAGGACTGCGTCAGTGACTGACGCAATCTTTGACGCTCTGTGTGAGAGTGACATCAATGCAAAATGAACAGCGCAACATTGCGTAGAATTACTAGCGCATGCACCAGGGTTGATTAGAAGTATCGTATGCTCATCTTTTTCAGGCCAGAATGAGGCTTTTGTTACGCGTTTAGTTTAGTTTAGTTTAGTTGCGTCCTTTCTCATTTTCGTATAATCGCCGATCGCAAACTCACAAACAGGTTAAATACTTTAGATCACATGTACATGATCTAAATTATTATTATTTCCTCCTTTGTTTTTGTAACAACACCTGTAATTTCTTTACATAGTGGATTTTCAATAAAATGGCCTTTAGGAAGCTGACTGTATCTAAAAGATGAACCGGGTCGCACTCTATTTCCTTATAATTACCATGACACTTTTATGTACTGTAAGGGCTTTAATGCCTGCATTGCACAAGCTCTATCATTCGATTGCGTCATTACCTGCGCTAATTAAACCCGAGAAGGAAATTAGCCCCCTATATATGCCAGTAATTCAAAGCAATGTTTGCACGGTGCGTTTTGCATATATACACACTCTTGTGTAGGAAGTCACTATCACATCATGCACATGGTGCGCCAAAGGTCATACCTGTCGCTGACGCAGTATGTCAGCAAATGATACCTCTTGTCATGCTTGTGCAAGGGGAAAAACATTTACATGTAAAATTCATGTTTAAATGGTTACCCCCACAACCTCATTCCAATCTACAGTCATCTCTACCGAGTTATACATCCTTTGATAACCGCCATGATTAAAAAAAAAAAAAAAAAAAAAAAAAAAAAAAAAGGAGAGACAACATTCAACATTCTGGCTTTGGAGAGGTTAAATCTTCCTTTAGATTCCCAGATAGATCCAGGGGGAAACCCTGTCACCTCCATGAATGGCAGGCGGTAAAATCCGATTAACATTTTACTCATGCATTCTGACGAGAAGAAAGAGAGACAGAGACAGAGAAAGAGAGAGAGAGAGAGAATGATAGCGAAACGGAAGATCAATTAAAATAAAAGAGTGACCTCGAAAATGATCTGTGAAGAAAAAAAAAATAACGAGGAGAAAGAAGAAGACCGACAAGGATTAATACGATAGCAACATGATCCCAAAACAGAGGGATGGAGAAGATAATGACAGAAAGCGAAAGGGGGGGGGGGGGTAGGAATAGAGAAGGAGGATGAAAGATCGCGGAGAGAAGAAAGAATTTGGAGAGCGACTGAGAGAGAGGAGGGTAGAGGGAAAGGGGAGGGAAATAGACAAAGACAGAATGACAGAGGACATAAAACATGTAGAAAAAGAAAGAGAGGTGTGACAGGTAATGAAAGGTCAAGAAAACGAGCATGAAAAGGGGGAAGGGTTATTTAACCTGCCAGCTAAAGCCTAAATTATATTCTCCTCTTTACCTGTCAGAAATATAATCAGGTAAAGAGGACACAGAGCATAAATACATACTAATAAAGACACAGGAAATGCTAAATGCAGAAACAAAGTCACAAAATGACTCCCAGTTCAGAGGCGAAATGTCTTCGCTACTTCCTTACACTGTCAATTTTCTTTTTCTTTTTTTTCAAGTTATATTACTCACATTTTGTCCTACTTTTTTCAGTTTCTTTTTCTTTCTGCATGAGCTTTCACCACTCTCTTAAAAAAAACTATGTCACATTTAACTCTTAAACTTCAAAAAATACCCTCTCTTCTCTATTGCTTCATTTCCCTGCTTCGTCTGATTATTATCTCTTTCTCCATTCCCATATCTTTTGGTTTTTATGTAATTTCATTTGCTGTCATTTACTTAGTTATTCTATATGCACTTTCTTGGAGTGTTTGACAGTTCATGCGATTTCGAAGTTCTTTATTTTAAGTCGCATGTAACATTACAAAGGGATGTCCTTCTGCCTGCTTCCTTCATGTGTTTGTCTTCCTAAGACCATGAAGATTGGTCTATATTGTCCCAGAGGTCGTTGATCCGAAGCCGAGCGAGACTAAGTCCTAAGTAGACGGATTTGGTCCAAAATAAGAAGTCTGTGAATTTCTTTCCTGTGTGCGAGATACCATCTTATTTACCATAGAAAATACACATGAAATAATTATGTGTGGGTGTTGATATAAACATAACATTAGTTTACACGAAGATGTAATGCAATCAATTCTTGTAGGTCTGTCAAATAATTTCCTTTGACCTATTTAGGGTATCACATTGTCCTGTCAACAACCCACTATCATAACCCCTGTTTTGTGTTATCATGAAAATGTGTTTTTATTTTAAACACAAGTCATGAAACCGTCATTAATTATCATGGTAGTGATCGTCATTTATGATTTATCTTCCATATAGCTAAAAGCGATCGCAGACTGAAATATTTATATCTGCTTTCACAATATTATAGTATAATATCAGTATAATAATCAATAAACTGACCAAGTTGCGGTTAAAAGTAACTATAAAAATTGTCAGTAATAATTGTCAAATAGCACCTAGTTACTTTAGTGATGTAAAATGATACATCAATTTTCTTAATTTGACAAACTTAAGAGCTACCTGAGTAACACGATATCACATGAAACGCTTGAATGTCAGAATATGTGTTTTTCTTTATAACATGAAACCAAGGCACTCATTCACATTCGCGTCATGCGTGTGCCCCTCAATGCCCGAGGTTCATAAAAACATAAAATGGGGGTTGTGATAGTGGATTGTTGACAAGCCTAACGCAAGACAACAGAGGTAAATGTATGGTCTCTTTTAGCGGCGGATCAAGGATATTTGCACACAAAAGGAGGGGGGCACCACAAAAGGTTTTCAAATTTTTCTGGTGCCTTTTGGACCAAAATTTTAAAAGGTATACACTTTTGTTGCATGCATGAGGTGTGCCATTTCGGATTCAAAAAAAGGGGAAGGGTCACTTGTGTCCCTTTCCTAAATCCGCCAGAGGAAGGGGGCACAAAAAGGTTCTCACTTTATTTCAGGTGCCTTCGGGCGAAAATTTGAAAGGGTGGGGGCACATGTTTGGGGTTGTGTACTGAAGGTTTGGTTTTCGAAAACGGGAGGCATGGACCAGTCGTGTCCCCCGCCCCCTAAGCCGCCAGTGGTGTCTTTATCATGCCATCTCGAACTAATGTACACCTGAAACCCCTTGATCTATGTGTTAAGATCCTCCACTCCACAGATTTAGAACGATGACCCACTAAGCTCCTCTCATGTGGGAACGCTTAAAGGACAATTGGGTCCAACATCACAACATGTAAAATGAAAAGATGAATTTTAAAGGGACAATGTAATATGAAATAACTCTCTGTGAAAATTTTAAGGACAATGGGATATCAGGTCCAACATCGCAACATTTAAAATGAAAAGATGGATTTTAAAGGGACAATGTAATATGAAATAACTCTCTGTGAACATTTTAAGGACAATGGGATATTAGGTTCAACATCACAACATGCAAAATGAAGGGGGGGTTAAAGGTACGATGTATAGTGAATGAAAAAGAACTCACTGTGAACACTTACCGGACAACTAGATACAAGGTCTGTCATCACATGTTGAAAGATATACTTTAAAGGTACATTTTACAGTATAAGACTAAATGATTAACATAAAATGACTGTTCGAAACAATAACCAATGTAAAAACAATGAATATGAATACAGTGACAAAAAGTGATAAGAGAAAAAAAGAAGTGCTTCTATCGATTTCAAACTTATTTGTAAGTATTTATTTTAAGATCTCTACTTTCTCTAGCTGACTCTTTTTTCTTTACCCCTCTCTCTTTCTCTCTCTCTCTCTCTCTCTCTCTCACTCTCCCTCTGTCTCTCTCCCTCTTTCTCACTTTGTGATTTTGGAGATGAAATGGATTCAATAATATAAGAATGAGCTTAACATAAGTCATGCCGAGGGACTTAACCCAGCAACTTTCATACAAAAGGAGTGAACATAAATGCATTATTCCCTTTCTCTTTCTCTTTTTCTATTTCTCTTTCTCTCTCTTTCTCTCTCTTTCTCTCTCTCTCTCTCTCTCCCCCTTCTGTTTTGTTCTCTATGACAGGTCTAGAAAATAGAATATATTCGTTCACAAGATCATCCCATGTGAAATGATATTGCCTCAAAGAGACATTTTCGCATGAAGTATAGTTTTTGGATCTCGATAGTGAAGTGTATAATGTAATAAAAAGAAAAAGAAAAAAGTGCTAAGTGATCACAAAGCGTCAAGCTTTTGTTTTAGAGTTCCAGTTCTGATGCATTCATTTTGCTATTGATTTAGTAAATTGAATAAATACATACTTGGAGAGGTTCATGATTTGAACTGAATGAATATGAAATTAAATGAATTGAAATGAATGAATATGAAATGAATTGAAATGAATGAATATGAAATGAATTCAAATGAATGAATATGAAATAAAATGAATTGGAATGAATGAAATGAATGAAATGAATGAAATGAATGAAATGAATGAAATGAAATGAAATGAATGAAATGAATGAAATGAATGAAATGAAATGAAATGAATGAAATGAATGAAATGAATGAAATGAAATGAAATGAATGAAATGAATGAAATGAAATGAAATGAATGAAATGAATGAAATGAATGAAATGAATGAAATGAATGAAATGAAATGAAATGAAATGAAATGAATGAAATGAAATGAAATGAATGAAATGAATGAAATGAATGAAATGAAATGAAATGAATGAAATGAATGAAATGAATGAAATGAATGAAATGAAATGAAATGAATGAAATGAATGAAATGAATGAAATGAAATGAAATGAATGAAATGAAATGAAATGAATGAAATGAATGAAAATGAAATGAATGAAATGAATGAAATGAAATGAAATGAATGAAATGAAATGAAATGAATGAAATGAATGAAATGAATGAAATGAATGAAATGAAATGAAATGAATAACATAAAACGAAAAGAAATGAAATGAAATGAATGAATTGAAATGAAATGAATGAAATGGAATGGGGTAGGTTGTTACAACAAACCATTGCATCTATTTACTCTCAACAGGCAACATATAGCACATAAATAGGTACTCATCAAAAGAGTTTTATGATTATACATGACGAACAATTCACGTTATCGAATCATTATCAATGCTGGAACGACCTTTTTCATATTATATAAATCAAAATTAATGTCAATGTAAAAAAAAAAAATCAAAAAAAAAAAATACTCGTTAACCTAGGCTACATCATACCCCCTCCTTCCTCACTCCTTATTGATCCGTAAATGCTATACTCATTTACCCAATTACATTGTAGCATTAACGTTTTCCTTAAATTTCCACTTCGCTAAGCTCTCGTAAAAACTTTATATTTCAATCTCGAATGACGGGTTAATTTGGCCAATCTGGGTTAATCACAAGACATATAATGGGGAGGAAATGCGCTTGAAAAATGTCGTATTGACGTCCCAATTTGATGTCGTATTCCGTCGAGAGCATTAGGGGCTTTTTTTTAAGCACTGCGCGATCTCTTCTTAGCTCAATAAGACTCGACTCCCCCCTGGGTTGGAAGCTACGGCAGAGGAGCAGGCGACAGCGAGATGAATCTCCGCTTAAATATCGAATTACCGATAGGAAAAATCATCAAGGCGGGAAAAATGATAATTGCGATTTTAAAACAAGCGGGGCGCAAAAATATTTGCTGTAACATAGAATATCATCTTGGGGTCGATATATTAATTTTCAGGTCGGGAGGTGCAATGGTGGGAGAGGCTATTGCATCTGGGAGCGTTGAATTTTGGACGCTGAAAGGAAAACTGAGGAGAAACAAGAGAAGAATAGAATGAAAGAAGGATAAAAGAAAAAAACTGTCTTGAAAGTGCTAGTGATACACAAATATTTTGAGGAGGTTTACTGCCTAATCTGGGAATGAGACTGAACCCTATAGGAAAAATAACATCAAGTGAGAAAAGTTCTGTGCAGAAACAGCATCACTTTGAGACAGGTATGATTTTTGCTATTTAGCTTTTTAGAAATTTGTATTCGAGATCTAGTTTCTTAGACTGGGGCTTGCCTCATCTTCATTTTACAGGGGGAACTGTTGAGTCATAACATCTATACCGATAATAATATGTTATTATCAATTATCTTCAAGATTATTTTGAGCATGAAAGACATGATATGGAAGAGAATGCTTAAAGTTATCCAGGCCATAAATCCACGAAAAGACGTGATTTTAAGTCATTATTTTTAATCACTTCTCTCTCTCTCTCTCTCTCTCTCTCCCTTTCTCTCTCTCTCTCTCCCTTTCTCTCTCTCTCTCTCTCTCTCCCTCACCCCTCCCCCACCCCCCCCCCCCCACACACACTCTCTCTCTCTCTCTCTCTCTATCTGTCTCTCTTTCTCTTGAGGAGCACGTCCGAGATCTTCATCCCTGGCCTCTCGGCCTACACACACTTCATGTACATGTGGGGTTTCACTGTGTGCACTTAACCCATCGCCTCCGGCTGGCTAGCGGTACACCTGTGTGATGTACATACGCCTGACAATAGCGGTATCCGTTTGTCCATAGCTCCTCTTTTGTACTCTTTATCTTCCACTTATATACCATAAGGATTCGGCGTTCTTCTCCAATTCTTACTTTCTCGCATTCTTGGTTTCTTAATTCTTTTTGCCTATTTATTTATGCTATCCATTCTTTCACTTTAGTATGACCTATTTTTGAATGGAGCACTGTGTTTTTCCCGCTAAGCTTTTCATACAACATTATTCAACCAATTATACAATAAAAAAATAAAAAACGGTAAAACATTGAATAACATCCATATATTGACCAGCGTTAATCAATCCATCAATCAATTTGCCAGTCAATATTGCACTCTGGGGAGCGTTTCATGAAAAGAAGTTGTCGGATATTTCATCCGACAACTGTTATAAGCTACTGAAATCCTTGCATCTGATTGGCTGACAACAAAATTTGTCGGATAAAATATCTGACAAGTCCTTTCATGAAACGCCCCCCTGAAGCATATCCTCAAGCAAGCCGGGGATATGTCTTACCCTGGTGATGGGGGAGGGGTGATGCGGGGGGGGGGGGCAATTGATAGGGGAGGGGGTCGCAGAACGGGATGTAATCCCACTTCTAGAATTAGACATTTTTGCACTTCGCAGTACTGAAGCTTTTTCTATATAGCAATTTGAAATCAATCTCCAGTGTTTTATGTATACATTTTACATGTATGCTTATTATATGGACCTATTTCTAAAGCAAATTTCAACTTTCAACTTCGGGTTGGAAGGGGCAGCTTTGGGGTCGAAATGTAAAAATATAAGATATATAAAAAATGAAGAAAAAGGGTTCTCTAAAAAGGTTAATTATGCAAACCTATATGATTCACTGTCTGATAAAAAAATAGAATATGAATACTACATTCATACTCTTGTGTTTGGTCGTCTATCGCCAAAATCTGATTGATATACAACTTTCTAAACGGAATTCTTTTATTCATTGGCATTATTTTTAAGTTTTCGTTTCAACATGTTCAATATCCAGTAACGCAGCACTGATTGGGTCGGCAAAGGGAATGACCCCCCCCCCCCCCCCCCACACACACACACACACACACATACCCACGCACATACACCTTCATTCAGCTCATTTATTAATCTCCTTTGAAAATAGATAGAATGAGAAATAAAGTACTCTTGCAAAAATCAGACTTCGACAATCAAACTCAATATGTGTAAAATTTAACCAAGTGGAATATGCCATGAAAGAAAAATAATTCACGCTAACCACTCTATCATTGGTATCATGTGACGAAAAATCAAAATGCGTTATACTCACCCAAAAAGACAAAATAGAGGTTGATAATCCAAATCATCTTTGCAGCATTGAGTATATTCCAGTTGGGAGTTATTGATATTCCTCTGTCAATTCTGACAGACTCGTGTGTCGAAATAAGACGAGCTTTATAAATACGCATCTCCTCAGACACCTTTTAGCCAATCAGCGCTCTTGTTTATATATCACGTGATATTTCCGACGAGAGAGTTTCGTTCATAGCTGTTAATGCTACGTGAATGAATGGGAATGAAACGTCAAGGTTCGCTCACAGTACTTTATAGCGATATCATGATCATGAATACTAAAATCATGATATTAAAATGTTGATGAATGGTTTTTAAACTCGGATATTAGCCGGAATAATTCAATGCAAACGTAGAGAGAAATTTTATAACTCGACGGGGGTTTTCCTTTGGCGTCGGTCCGCAGCTGCTTCGAGTCAAACGCGAAATCATAGTTCATTACTTCTCCAAAATAGATGCAATCTTGCTGCCGACGAAATAGGCCGCATTCATGTTCGACGCCGCACTCGCAGGCTACGCAGTATTTGTCTAATAGTGTGAATTTATAGATTGTGAAGCATGTGCAGTGAACTTCAGCTCGCGATGTGGAGGAAAATAAAATCGCTAATAATGTCTGGGAGATGGAATCATTCGACTTCAGAAATAATTTTATTCTCACCTCAAGTTCACGCTTAGATCGTAGCCTGCAGAAAATTGTCACACCTCTGCGAATGAAATTGCACTCGGGTTAAAAGTAAAGAACGACGAACTTATTGAAGTTGTCACTTTGCCCGCAGAAGTGCAAGGTGATCAAAGTTTGAATTTTCACACTCGCAATGAGTGAATGATAAAATCACTCAGCTGTATTGGTCACATTGTAATCACGTGTTGATTCAAATCACCTGCGCTTCTCAGATCACGATTGGGTAGAAGTAGTACTCTTTTTTCCTTTCAAAATAATGATAGTAGTAGTCATACCATAGCTTGTTTAATCATCGACTCCAAGTTAACGAATTACTGCGAAGTCAGAGCAAGGTTGATTATTGATTTTCCAATGTCAAATGATGTAAGTGCATATTTGAAGATCGCTCTCTTGTAAATGTGTGCAGATACAATGAGATATGTGTCGTCTAAATGCGATATCTTTTTTTTTCAAATACAAATTACAACAATTACTTCAGAAGTGAATACGTTTAATGACGATCAAAATATGGCTGATCCAGACTATCTCCTTATTTAATGTTAGACTTTATAAAATCCTGGTTTGACGACGCTCTCAACTAAAGAACCACGAGAATAAATGTATCTCAATGTCGAGAAGTTCAACTCCCGAAGTAATCTAAATCCACTCGTGTGTAGTTCTACAAGGTAAAACATCCAAACGTTCTATGAGTGAAAAATACAGCTTTCTGTTCATCTACGTCACCTCTTGTAGTTTACCAGAAAAATCAATCAGAGCTGTAAGAACGAAAAATCCTCTTCAGTCAATCGGAAGTGTCTCTTAATCTGAAGCTGAGAAGCAAGACCTGCCGAAATCAATAAAATACACCTGTCGATGCTTCCATTTAACACGTTAGGGTAAGGAGTTGCTTGGTGCGAGTAGAAAATAAACGGAAATAGAACGTAAGAGAGAAAGGGGATTGAGATAAGTATCCAGGGTTTGCTTCACCATGCATTAATACGCCACGGCTCGGTTCGGGTCGTCCATCCATTCACAAAACAACGCCACTGATCGCATCAAGGAGAGTATCACTGCCTGCATCAGTGGAAATCGTAGAGCGGTGTTCGTTTGCAGCCCACTCGAAAAAAGAGTAACGAGTCCCTGCTAATAATGGCAACATGCGACTTCTACGGATTTCCTCTCCTTCCCCCACTTCTCTCATCCCTGAATGACTTCTCTCTGTCTCTCTTTCTCTCTCTCTGGGAAGAGATCTTGATCTCGGAATCTTCAAAGGAACTTCGGGTCGTTCTCGTCAGTAAGCGGACTCTGAGTATATTGGGTAAGATGTTTGTGGGCACTCAGATGGTTTTCTCCTCAGTACATCATGGGCAGTCAATGCAATTCGGGTTTTTTTTTTAATTTACCCCTCTTTCCTCTTCCTCTCCGTGTCACCCTCCGTTTCTC
>CM046845.1:72500-74040 GCA_025618425.1 Heliocidaris tuberculata
TTATGAAACAGCGCCCAGATGTTTTTGATGACTCTCAGCTTAGATTAAAAAATATACGCAATAATCTGATTTATTGCCTTCTAGCGATTTACAACTCATATAAAAAAGGCCCGATTTTGATTTTGAATTATTTTCACATTTCATTAATAAGCTCTAAAATGTTGTATTTTCTTTTGTTTTCTTTGAATAATTTTGGTACTTTCTTGACGACGTTGAAACTTACTGCAATTTTCTTGATTTGATTATTATATATATGCTCTCACATATTTTTATTAACAATGTAATACCTAACCTTGAGGTCTTGTTATACCCGTGGACCATGACATCAGTTATCCCAGTGGCGTAGCATGGGTCAGTTATTCAGGGGCCACTGGTGTCATGGGGGGGGGGGGGAGTTTTACTCTGTAAATGAAATGCGTTTTAACGAGGCCATCGATTTGGGGTAGGTTTTTGGAGGGGCCGAATCATCTTATTTTTACGTTCATTTTCCCCTGCCCCTGTTTTCTCTCTCTTTCTCTCTTTTGTCTTATTTGGCTATGCAAGGGGGTTGACCCTTACCCATGCACGTGCGCCCGGGACCTACGCCACAGAGTGATCCTATAGTCGTGGGGCCTGGCTTTAAGAGTACACGTGTTGAAATCGCGGTCAAGGAGAAGATATCCCCCTATTTATATACAAACTGTGCGGCTTTCAAGACGATGGATTACTCCGGCGAAAGGGCAAGATGGGCGACAAGATGAGAACAGGGCTGGATGAAGGGGGCGTGTGAGAGGATGGTGTTCTCGTGAGATGGATGCATTCTGTGGATAATGGTATAGGATGCAAGACGATGTTGCACTAAGACAAACAGTGATAAACTAAAGTGGTCTCTTTTCACATTATTGATTCAAATGAATGTCAAAATCACTTATTGACTAACATTCAAACACAATAATACACTCGTTGCCACTTGCCCGTAGATATTACACGCCTGGAAGAATTGATAATCATGAAGAAGTTCGAACAATTTCATCATGAAAGCTGAGGCACTGAATTTACATTGTTCGGTAAGTAAAATTGTGGGTAAAGGAATCACAGTCGAGAATAAAATTCGACTCAACTAGACACATATAAGCGATTGAGAATGATGCAAATTGAAACAGATGCTAATAGGTAGAAAGGGGAATGAAATCAGATTAGTGTGAAAACGGCGAAGATGAGGGGAAAAGAAGGGAGAAAAACGGAAAAGGAAAAAGAGAAAATGAATAGAGAGAAAAATGGATGAAAGAGAAAGAGGAAATAATAGTGGCAAACTAAAAGAATCATTCATTCATGTAAAATTCCTGCAAAGTATTTTACAAGTGCTTTACCCCCCCCCCCCCCTCCCCCTATGGCCCCTCCTCCACCCCTTCCCCCACCATGCTTTTTAAATCATGGGCCTCCGTCACGAATGTTGAAAAGTTTGTTATAACTCCTTGGTCAAACTAAATTACGGTCATGTATACACATTGCCCTTCAGTGAGGGAGTGAAAGTGTTGATATTTGACAGCCTCTAGCTCCT
>CM046845.1:74540-314540 GCA_025618425.1 Heliocidaris tuberculata
TGGGCAAGAGAGAGGTATGCTGCAGCAGTCACTGTCAGCCCCAGAGTTCTGGGAGATTAGGGCAAGATATAGCCTATGGTGTGGGCAAGATAGAGCCCTACATTATGCTTAATTTCTTTCATTAAAACCGAATTGTTTTAGGTGCAGCATAATTTAGCTATTATTCTAATCATAATCAAAGCCTTTATATTTAACAAATACCTTTATATGAAAATAACATGAATAATCTACATGTACTCACCATGATCACTGACAGTCCTATGGTTGAAACGCTGAATTTGGGTTGTTTACCTCTAGTACGCAGGAAATAAACGTAATTTTCTCCATGGATGAAATCCCCAAACATGCTAATCATTGCAGAAACACCTGACTTAATATCAAATAGAATACATATAATTAGTTGTTAATTTCTCAGGGAAAATAGATACAGCAAACAAAGTGGTAGGGGACTTGTTCCTGCTGGTCTTGTCAAAGACAACAACGGAATTTCAATCCCGTTTATTTTTTTTCCTTGTGTAGAGAGGAAAACATGTACGTTCTTCATGGACGAAGTGTCAAAATGAGTGGGATCATTGTCCGACAACCTGTGAAGATTTCCAAAGAAATTAATAAACGTTTTTCAATTGATAATGAAGAAAAAGTTTTGCACAAGGGCAAGAAAGAGGTATGCCGCAGCACCATTGTCACCCGAGTTCTGGGGGAGGATTAGGGCAAGATAAAGCCTATGGTTGGGCAAGAGAGAGCCCTACATTATGCTTAAATCTTTCATTAAACATCGAATTGTTTTAGGTGCAGCATATTTAACTATTATTCTAATCATATCAAAGCCTTTATATTCACCAAATACCTTTATTTTAAAAATATACATGAGTAATCTACATGTACTCACCATGATCACTGACAGTCCTATGGTGGAACACTGAATTTGGGTTGTTTACCTCTAGTACGCAGGAAATAAACGTAATTTTCTCTATGGATGACACCCCCAAACATGCGTAATCCTTGCAGAAGCACCTGACTGAATATTAAAAAGAATACATTAATTGGTTATTCATTTCTCAAGGAAAATATAACAGTAAACAAATGGGTAGGAGACTTGTTCTGCCGTCTTGTCGAACGACACTGAATTTCAATCGTTTTTTCCTTGTGTGAGAGGAAAACATGTACGTTCGTCATGGACGAAGTGTCAAAATGAGTCGGGCCATTGTCCGACTAACCTGTGAAAATTTCCAAGAAATTGATAAACGTACATGTATTTCATTTATAAATGAAGAAAAAGTTTTGCGCATGGCAAGAGAGAGGTATGCTGCAGCAGTCACTGTCAGCCCCAGAGTTCTGGGGGAGATTAGGGCAAGATATAGCCTATGGTTGGGCAAGAGAGAGCCCTACATTATGCTTATTTCTTTCATTAAACATCAAATTGTTTCAGGTGCAGCACATTTAACTATTATTCTAATCATTTCAAAGTCTTTATATTTAACAAATACCTTTATTTGAAAATAAACATGAATAATCTACATGTACTCACCATGATCACTGACAGTCCTATGGTTGAACGCTGAATTTGGGTTGTTTACCTCTTGTACGCAGGAAATATACATAATTTTCTCCATGGATGATATCCCCAAACATGCGTAATCATTGCAGAAACACCTGACTTAATATTAAATACAATACATTAATTAGTTGTTAATTTCTCAAGGGAAATAGAACAGCAAACAAAGGGGTAGGGGACTTGTTCTGCTGTCTTGTCAAACAACACGGAATTTCAATCGTTTTTTTCCTTGTGTGAGAGGAAAACATGTACGTTCTTCATGGACGAAGTGTCAAAATGAGTGGGATCATTGTCCGACTAACCTGTGAAGATTTCCAAGAAATTAATAAACGTTTTTCAATTGATAATGAAGAAAAAGTTTTGCACACGGGCAAGAGAGAGGTATGCCGCAGCAGCCATTGTCAGCCCCAGAGTTCTGGGGGAGATTAGGGCAAGATATAGCCCATGGTAGGGCAAGAGAGAGCCCTACATTATGCTTAAATTCTTTCATTAAACATCAAATTGTTTTAGGTGCAGCATATTTAACTATTATTCTAATCATATCAAAGCCTTTATATTCAACAAATACCTTTATTTGAAAATATACATGAGTAATCTACATGTACTCACCATGATCACTGACAGTCCTATGGTGGAATGCTGAATTTGGGTTGTTTACCTCTAGTACGCAGGAAATAAACGTAATTTTCTCTATGGATGACACCCCCAAACATGCGTAATCCTTGCAGAAACACCTGACTGAATATTAAAAAGAATACATTAATTGGTTATTCATTTCTCAAGGAAAATATAACAGTAAACAAATGGGTAGGAGACTTGTTCTGCCGTCTTGTCGAACAACACTGAATTTCAATCGTTTTTTCCTTGTGTGAGAGGAAAACATGTACGTTCGTCATGGACGAAGTGTCAAAATGAGTCGGGCCATTGTCCGACTAACCTGTGAAAATTTCCAAGAAATTGATAAACGTACATGTATTTCAATTTATAATGAAGAAAAAGTTTTGCACATGGGCAAGAGAGAGGTATGCCGCAGCAGTCACTGTCAGCCCCAGAGTTCTGGGGAAGATTAGGGCAAGATATAGCCTATAGTAGGGCAAGAGAGAGCCCTACATTATGCTTAATTTCTTTCATTAAACATCAAATTATTTCAGGTGCAGCATATTTAACTATTATTCTAATCATTTCAAACCTTTATATTTAACAAATACCTTTATTTGAAAATAAACATGAATAATCTACATGTACTCACCATGATCACTGACAGTCCTATTCTATGGTGGAACGCTAAATTTGGGTTGTTTACCTCTTGTACGCAGGAAATAAACGTAATTTTCTCCATGGATGACGTACACCCCGAAACATGCGTAATCACTGCAGAAACACCTGACTGAATAATTAGAAAGAATACATTAATTGGTTATTAATTTTTCAAGGAAAATATAACAGCAAACAAAGGGGTAGGGTTTCGATCGGTTTGTTGAATTCGTTTTTTCCTTGTGTCAGAGGAAAACATGTATGATTTGGTGCCCCATGTCTGCGCATACGCGTAACTGCGCGATTCTAACATCACAAAAGACGCAATGAACACAATCATCTTCATATCAATTTTAGTGATATGTATCAGCGAAAAAATGAGGAAAAACTGGTGAAGAATGTCTATTTTATGCATTTTTACTCACATGCCTTGACATTGCCACCTTTCATGCAAAATATTCCGAACTGCGTGTTAAGTGAATGAGTGCGCAGACAAGGGAACCTTCCCTTTTTTAGTGTCAAAATGACAGCGTCGCCTATTCTTGTGAAAATGAAATTGTTCTTATTCGAATTTTAATCAGATTTTCGGCACAGTTACACTCTAGGATATGAGGATTAAAATGAGGTCAGTCATTAGAGGAATACCAAAGGAAAAGCTTGCCAATTTCAAGTGAAATGTTAGGTGCGCAGACAAGGGGCTCCCCATCATAGTCATACGTTCTTGAAAGTTAATGGACAATTGTCAAAATGAGTGGGATCATTGTCCGACTAACCTGTGATTCGTGTGAAAATTTCAAAATAAGACTGAGAGGAATCAGTTTAGCAATACCTATATAAAACGTCAGTGAAATACATCGAACAGTTCTTTTTAATTATAGTCCAACATAAGTTCAGCTGGGAAAATAAGTGGTAGACTATGCCGCCATTGCCACAGTCACAGAGCCGGATTTCAGCCCCAGAGTTCTGGGGACGATGAGGGTTAACGTGTCGGTAGACTAGAGAGTTAAGTGTAGATTTCTAGGCCTTATTATAGTTTAATTTTTTTCTCTAATCTAATCATGAAATCTCTTCTCGCATCTGTAACATACACAGCTTAAATTCAAAATAAATATGACGTGCATATTTGACAGTAACACATAAATCAATATTTAATAAATAATATTTACCTTGTCTGTGTTAGCTTTCTCAAATTCACGATGTTATTCTTAGGGGTTAGAGGCCGAGCGCGAGGGCGCTACGTAACGCTAGAATGCAGCGCCGTGAGCGCGATGTCATTAAACACCCTCGTTTTGGTGCAATTATTTTTTATCTTTGAAAACGACAACGAGGTAGAAAAAATATCGTTATTTTGTCAATAATCAATTTTATAGGATGCCCCAAAGATATGAAGGAGAGTACTAATTTCTGGACGTCCTCGTTATAACCAGTTTTTCGGTTCTTTATGCATTATCCTGCAATTACTGATTAAAGATGACTTTTAAACACGAAAAATCAATCAAAAGTGATTTTTTTGTTTTTTTTCTTATATTTCCATTATTAAACAATGATAATTTCAATCCTTTCATACAGTAATTTCTGATTTATCTATCATCATATTCCATTAGTAAATTTTTAAAATACACATCTCTGTTTTAAAAAATAAACAAAACTTTGAAAAGGTACAACAAAGGCGAATTTGAGGTACATTGTCTATTTTGGGGTACTAAAAGGTCTTTTTTGTGGTACACGACAGTCCCATGTACCCCAAAAAGGACATGTACCTCAAAATAGACTTATGTACCCCAAATTAGACTTGTACCTCAAAAAAGACTTCATAGTACCACAAAATAGACTAATGTACCTCAAAAAGGACACAATGTACCTCAAAAGAGACCTAATTGTACCATAAAAAGGACCTCCGTAACCCCGAGAAAAGACCTTCATGTACCCGAATTTAGACTCATGTACCCCAAAAAGGACCTTTATGTACCCCAAAAAGGACATGTACCCGAAAATGGCCAGGTACTTAATAAATGTCCTTTTTGGGGTACAGTCTTTTTTGGGGTACAAAGAGGTCTTTTTTGAGGTAACACGGAGTCTTTTTCCTGAAATAAATATAGCCCTAACCCTAACCCAAACCCTAAACCCTAACCCTTAACCCTAACCCTAAACCCTAACTGTGTTTATTTCAGAGTTTTTTAGTAACAAGGGTTTACTAAAATTGCAATTTTAGAAAAGTAGTGGGGGGTTAAACTCAAACGTTAAACTATTTGTAGCCTAGAACCTACTCTACCCCTACATTGAAAATGAGGTCAAAGGTCAAAGGTTAAAGGTTTCAAAATCCAGTGTAAAGTCAAGAAAGGTACTTTTAGGTACATAAATGTCCTTTTCGGGGTACATGGAGGTCCTTTTCGCTAACCCCAGAATTTTTTTGGAAAAATGGTCATAATTTTTTATTTCATTGTTCTTTTGGGCTGAATTTTGAATAGTATGTAGGTATCACCCTAATCTAGTATATTTTGGCAACTTTCCCCACTTTTTTCCTCAAACGAAAAAGATATCTGCTAAATAAACACTTTGGGGTGCGCGCAGGTCCTTTTTCTAGTTAGCATGGTTCCCGACTTCAATTTTTACGCTGCGATGCGCTAGATGATACCTGTTCAAAACAGCGTTCTAACCCCGTATGTCTGACCTCTAACCCCTTCAAGAAATTTGTCGAAAATCGAACTTGGCCAAAAAATGAAGTTGTCTCATAGTAGGGTTTCAAGACAATTCGTACTTCCCTGCTTCAGAATGACGTCATGAAATATTCATCCAATTTTTTTTTCAATTTTTTGCCAGAAAGCTGATACCATTTGATACAACATATCCAAAAATTAGCCCTAACCCCCTATTTTTTCACTGAAATATGGCCATTTTTGTGATAAAAAAAACTAAGCTTAGAGGACCAAAAGCGGAGAAAACCCTAACCCTAACCTCATTTTGCATGGCTCTGATTTCTTATTCCTACGTTTAATGAATTTTTTTCTTTTTTTAAAATCACGATTAGTTATTTATCTACACACACCTAAAAGTATTATTGCTTATATTTATGGGAAAGGGGTTTAATATGACTAACCCTAATGGGGTCTAACCCTAACCGAATAGGCCATAATCAAGCAAAAGTCACCCTTGCTGCACTTGGACGTAGAGGGCAGCTCTGAACTTTACACATCGTCAATAGCCAAATATACTATAGTCAAGCGTAGATACATCAGCATATGACTTGGAAGAAAATGCAAGGTAAAACAAAGAAATACATAAGAAAAGACCAGAGGATATTCAAGGCAAAACAAAGAAATACATAAGGAGAGAAGAAATAAGAGGTTAAATGGAAATTAACACCTTCTAATTCTATACGTCTCCTCAGGAACAATGATTTACCTCATCTCAAACAAGGATTTTTCTTTGGGGGTCAGGCCTGCATGTGGATGCTTTGCAGTTTAGGGAAGGGTACCTAATGATTTTTTTATCGGGGGGGGGGGGATTGGGGGCTATATAGACGTAGCTGAGTGAATGGGTATTACTCTCACAATAATAATTCTAAATATTTATCTTGTCCTATGTCATAGAAGAAGAGCCTTTTCAATATTCTTATAATTTGGATGACTGCGGGGGGGGGGGGGTGCAACCGTTGCATTATTTTAGGGAGCACCGAATGAGAGTTTTTTATTGGGTCTATTGGAGGTAGGTAATAGCTTAGCCTTTTTAATGGGGTAGTTATCAATAATTGTTCTGAAATTCTTCCTTTTTCTACACGAAAATAGCTATAGGATTTTTCTTCAGAGCCATAGGTAAGGGGGATGGGGTGCAACCGTGGCATTATTTTAGGGGGCACCGAATGAGAGTTTTTTATTGGGTCTATTGGAGGTAGGTAATAGCTTAGCCTTTTTAATGGGGTAGTTATGAATAATTGTTCTGAAATTCAAGTTTTTCTACACGAAAATAGCTATAGGATTTTTCTTCAGAGCCATAGGTGGGGGGATGGGGTGCAACCGTGGCATTATTTTAGGGGGCACCGAATGAGAGATTTTCATTCGATATTGGAGGTAGGTAATAGCTAAGCCTCTTTAATGAGGTAGTTATGAATCATTGTTTTGAAATTCTTTTTTTTTTCTCCACGAAAATAGCTATAGGATTTTTCTTCAGAGCAATGGTCGTGTGGGGGGGGGGGGGGGGTGCAACCGTGGCATTATTTAAGGGGCACCGAATGGGAGTTTTTATTGGATATGTTGGGGATAGGTAAATTAGCTAAAACTCTTTAATGGGGTAGTTGGCATATCTTTAATTCTTTGGAAAATCTTCCTTTTTTTCCCACCCAAATTATAAGATGTAACAGTTGAGGTAGACCCCTATTTCTACAAGAAATCAAGCATACACTTTCCAACTCCAGTTAGTTCAGACCTTCGCCTGGACTGCTGGTTCAAATTTATTATGGTAAACGCTCTTCATTTGATCGGCCCAACTTATTTTTTATTTATTTTTTTTTTTATTTCAGCATGTCCAAAGAAATTAGAAAAAAAAAAATTCTAAAAGATTCCAAGGTGTCTGTCTTCCTCTCAAAGGTTTGATTGATTTGAAAATGGCATTTGTCTCCAGCAGAACATAAAACCAGTTTCTCCCGAAACTCCTGGCTTAGCATTTCATTGCTCGATTTTCTTTTAATTTTGTTTTCATTTTTTTTTTTTCAAAATTATTTTCCACGATGATTATAAAATATCAAGTTTTATTTACATGTTTGCAATTCCAAATTCCCTTTTTCCCCCTTTTCTATTAATCAAATCTCCCTTAACGGCAATTCACAACAATACAGATTCAAACTTTCAAATGAAATTAAATTTATTCTTTCCGGCCCTTACTATCCCTCCCTTCTCCCACTCCTTCTCTCTTCCTTTCTTTCTCTATTACCTGCACACTCACACATATCCACTTTCCCTTTTCCATTATTGCCCTTGCTCTTATCACAGAATTAATTGCATAATTTGTGTTAAGCTATAATGGATTAGGTTCATTTTATCACTTGTGTGTAAACGGGTTTACATATAGAATTGTTTTTAAAAGATTTAATAGCCATATCTTTTGGGATAAGAGTTGAGATTTCCATAGGACTATTCCATGGCCGTACAGAGATTTTTTTTCCTGGGGAGGGGGGGGGGGGGGGGGGGGGGGGGACGGACGCATAAAAATTTCAAAGAAGCTCAAAAGCGAGGGCACTTTTGCATTCTTTTAAGTGAAATTGAGGATTTGGAGCACACTTTTGTTGGATTTTGCAAAAATTGTCAGTAAAAGTGCTACATTTACGTACAATAAACACACAAATTATAACTTTACTATACTAAATGTGATGGGAAGTGCTACATTTACGTACAATAAACACACAAATTAAGCACATGATAACAAAATTTCGTCATTCTCTTCCTTTTATACATACTTTATCTTTTAATAAATCCATGAAATAAACAAATAATAAACAAGTTCTCTCATTCATTTATTTCCTTTGACATTCCTAGAAGGCTTTTTTCATAAATCATTCATGATAAAAATCAAACTTAAAATTAAGAAAATCAAATGAGATTAACTCTTTGCCATCTACGGTCGACCACCATCACCAGTGCTGAAACGTTACTGCCGACTAGAGTCGACACACCGCATGCACACAAACAATGAGCCTATTTAATTTTCACTTAACCCTATGTAGCCTGGGGGGGGGGGGGGCCTTATTAGCCCCCCCCCCCCAACATTTTTCGCGACAAATTTTTTATGCTAAATAATCACGCACTGAAATTTCAGGACTTTTTTCCTTCACATCTCGCGCATCTTTTGAGACCAAATTCGCGACCCCCGGGTATGCGGTTACAAAGTAACGCATAATTTTGTACTTGCATGTCAGACCGAAAATTGCTCAGAAACGTGATTTCATGTATAATTCCAATACAAAATGTGATAAAAGCATGGAAGGATATTAAAAAATTGAAAAATTAAAGGATACAGAGAAGAAAGGATAGATTGACAGAAGAGTGGACGGATATAGAGATGGGTGGATGAAATGATAGAAGAATGAGAAAATTGTTATGGAATATAAAGTTTTAGACCTCATTTCATGCTGTTGCCACCATTGAAAGTTCTGAATTGATATTTGGAACTTCATGGGATTCGAACCCATCCAACAGAGCACAAAATGAAAGAGTGGAATAAAATAACAAAAGGTGACAGAGATAGATGGAATGAATGAAAAAAGAATAGAAGGACAAAAGATGAATACAATCATAGACGAATAGAACAATAAGAGAAGGAAGGATAGAATGGCATAACAATGACAGAAGAATGAAAAATACATCAAAGAAAGATGGATTGACAGAAGAGTGGATGGAAATGGAGATGGTTGAGATGATCGAATAAAGGATATAAAGAGGGATGAAATAAATGACAGCAGAATGGAAGGATATTCAAATGACAGAATGACATAAACATCAAATCTTCTCAGGAACAAGACATTTAACTACTATTCTAAGAAATCAAAAGGCTAATTACTCTGTACGAAATTTAATTTTAAAATACACATTACACTCAGGAAATCATACAGTATCTAATCCCATCAATTACCGTCTTATAGGACTGTGAATTTCGGTTGGTTTCCTGTCGTACGCAAGAAATGTGCATACGTTCTACATGGATGACATCCAAAAATGAGCGTAATCATTGTAGGAATACCTGTTGAAAGATTGAATAAAGTACATGAAATGGTTATTAATTTCTCTTTGCAAAATATCTAGATCTCAAGTTACAGCACAGAAAATGGAATAGACATGACCTGTCATAGACTCGCAATTTTCTGGCATTTTCCTCTCTTACACAATTAATATATGTAACATTCTTCATGGATAGTGGAAATGATGGAAATGAACCTAATCATGGCTGGAATACATGATTTAAAATTCTTTGAAATACATTAAATGGTTCTTAATTTCTCACAGAAAAAATAAAATTCTGCATTACACTCTAGACTGAGATGGGAGTGCAGCCAGCATTCACCTGCAGAGTTCTGGGCAGATGAGGGCTAGAGATAGCCCTGATATTGATTAATTTCTTCCACTTAACATCAAATCCTTTCAAGTACAAGATATTTACCTACTATTCTAATATTCTAAAGCCTTCTATAAGTCTATATAAAGCTTAAATTCAAAATAAACATGGCGCATCGACATGTACGATAATTATTACCTGTCTTGTCGTGGGCTGCTGAATTTCGGGTCGATTTCCTCTCATACACAAGAAATGCACTGAGGTTCTTTATGGATGACGTGCCAAAATGAGCGTAACCATTGTATGAACACCTGCTTAAATATTCAATGAAATACATAAAAGGGTTGTTAATTTCTCAACAAAAAAAAAATTACGGTACAGAAAATATGATTATGTCATGAATAATCTACATGTACTCATCATGATCACTGACAGTCCTATGGTAGGGGACTTGTTCTGATGTATTGACGAACAACACTGAATTTCGATCGTTTTTTCCTTGTGTGAGAGGAAAACATGTACGTTCTTTATGGACGAAGTGTCAAAATGAGTGGGATCATTGTCCAACTAACCTGTGAAAATTTCCAAGAAATTAATAAATGTTTTTCAATTTATAATGAAGAAAAAGTTTTGCACAAGGGCAAGCTAGAGAGAGGTATGCCACAGCAGCCATTGTCAGCCCCAGAGTTCTGGGGGAGATTAGGGCAAGATAAAGCCTATGGTAGGGCAAAAGAGAGCCCTACATTATACTTAATTTCTTTCATTAAACATCAAATTGTTTTTAGGTGCAGCATATTTAACTATTATTCTAATCATTTCAGAGCCTTTATATTTAACAATACCTTTATTTGAAAATAAACATGAATAATCTACATGTACTCACCATGCACTGACAGTCCTATGGTGGAACGCTGAATTTGGTATGTTTACCTCTTGTACGCAGGAAATTAACGTATTTTTCTCCATGGATGACACCCCCCAAACATGCATAATCACTGCAGAACACCTGACTGAATATTAGAAAGAATACATTAATTGGTTATTAATTTTTCAAGGAAAATATAACAGCAAACAAAGGGGTAGGGGACTTCTTCTGCCGTCTTGTCAAACGACACTGAATTTCGATCGTCTTTTCCTTGTGTGAGAGGAAAACATGTACGTTCTTTATGGACGAAGTGTCAAAATGAGTGGGATCATTGTCCGACTAACCTGTGAAAATTTCAAAGAAATTATTATACGTTTTTCAATTGATAATGAAGAAAAAGTTTTGCACAAGGGCAAGAGAGAGGTATGCCGCAGCAGCCATTGTAAGCCCCAGAGTTCTGGGGGAGATTAGGGCAAGATAAAGCCTATGGTAGGGCAAAAGAGAGCCCTACATTATACTTAATTTCTTTCATTAAACATCAAATTGTTTTTAGGTGCAGCATATTTAACTATTATTCTAATCATTTCAGAGCCTTTATATTTAACAATACCTTTATTTGAAAATAAACATGAATCATACCAAAAAGTGTGTTGCATTCTCAACCATGCACGCGCGCGTATCACTTTCCCTCTACGATTCCCTCCATAGAACCCTGTACATTAATCATGAAAAACGTAAATTTCAACTTTTAGAAATACTTATATCTTTTTCACTTTTTAACAATTTAATTCAGTTAAAAAGGAATATGAATATTGAAGAAACAAAGAAGCTGCTGAGCATAAAAATGTAATCATCTCATATGTAGAATTCTGGCCAATTTTGTTTGAAAACAGCCTTTTCATGTTGCCTAACAAAAACGTAGAACACCCAAATTACACGTGTTTCTATGGGGAAAGTAATCGACTCGCAGTGACAAGGTAATTTTGTTAATTGGTTAGCAGTGCTGTTAATGGTGGGAATTAACCAGTTAAAAGGTTTCTTAAAAGAGTAAGAGTTCTAGGTTTGACCTTTCTTATTTTGACTTCTACTGGTTTTGCAGAATTCTGGCCTTTTTATGAATTAGTTATGAAATATTTTGTGTTTTTAGACTGATTCTGTGCGCGCGCACCACTGATCTCTACAGAGATCAGTGGCGCGCACGTGTCATTCTGATGACATTCAGGCTACGCGCAGATGCAACAAATTGCGCGAAACTTATTGACATGATCTACATGTACTCACCATGCACTGACAGTCCTATGGTGGAACGCTGAATTTGGGATGTTTACCTCTTGTACGCAGGAAATTAACGTAATTTTCTCCATGGATGACACCCCCAAACATGTATAATCACTGCAGAAACACCTGACTGAATGTTAAATAGAATACATTAATTAGTTGTTAATTTCTCAAGGAAAATATAACAGCAAAGGGGTAGCTAGGGGACTTGTTCTGCCGTCTTGTCGAACGACACTGACTTTTGATCGTTTTTTCCTTGTGTGAGAGGAAAACATGTACGTTCTTCATGGACGAAGTGTCAAAATGAGTGGGATCATAGTCCGACTTACCAGTGAAAATTACAAAGAAATTAATAAACGTTTTTCTTTGTACCCCAAAAAAGACTGTACACCAAAAAGGATATTTATGTACCTGGCCATTTTGGGTTACATGTCCATTTTGGGTTACATTTCCATTTTGGGGTACATAAAGGTCCTTTTTGGGGTACATGTGTCTAAATTCGGGTACATGAAGATCTTTTCTCAGGGTTTTTCTTTCCTTTTCTGCACAATACAATACATAAAAATATGACAAAAATAAAGTTTGCAATTGCAAATCTCTTGGAATCGTTAAATTACTCACGATTTCATTCCAACCAGGGCTCGGAAAGGTTCTCGATTTTTGTTGCAACGAAATCTTCGCAAGACAATTGTTGTCAAAAAACTGAATGACGTCATTACTAGTCTCAATAAAAGCACTTGCAATTTAAGAAATCGTGATAAACTGTTGGGTAAAGTTGATAAAACCTCACGTAACCTCACGTAGAGACATAATTATTCGTGGTTTACTGGCAGGTAAAATAGCGAAGTATAGACCCAACACTTCGTAAATGATGTTTTTCTACGAAAGTACTCGAAACATGAAATTGCACCGTGACGTGATTTCGTGAGTGCACGTTGCAAGCCAATTCGAACCCATCCAACATAGCACAAAATGCGACCAGAAAGAATAACAAATAAAAAATCGGTTGAAAGATGAATGGAAATGGAATACGCATATACGTACTTAGTGGATGACATGCCAAAATGAGCGTAATCATTGTAGGAATTCCTGTTAAAACATTCGATGAAATGCATTACATGGTTGTTAATTTCTCACAGAAAATAATTACAGCACAGGAAATGGGGGGAATGCTGCTGTCTTGTCGTACGACTCTGAATTTCCGTCGTTTTCCTCTCTTACGCAAGAAATATGCGTACCGGTACGTTCTTCATGGATGACATGCAACAATGCTGCAATGAGTAACTTGTAGTATACCTGCACATGAATTAATTTCAAGACTTTATTTCAGACTCAACTGCATGGCAGTCTCCCCCTATAGGTATACGCCATACATTATTGCATAATCAAAATTTTCTTATTTCAAAAGGATATGCATGTGGATGATGTCATTAGTTTAGGAATATAAAGCTTTAGATCTCATTTCATGCTGTTGCCACCAATGAAAGTTCTGAATTGATATTTGGAACTTCATGGGATTCGAACCAATCCAACAAAGCACAAAATGCGACCAGAAAGAAAGAAGGAAAGAATAACAAATAAAAAGATAGAATCGGTTGAAAGATGAGTGAAAAGATAGATGGAAAGATGGAATACGCATACGTCCTTAGTGGATGACACGTCAAAATAAGCGTAATCATTGTAAGAATTCCTGTCAAAACATGCAATAAACTGTATGAAACGGTTAATTTCTCACAGAAAATAATTACAGCACATGAAATGGGGGTATATGCTGCTGTCTTGTCGCTGGACCCTGCATTTCCGTCATTTTCCTCTCGTACGCAAGAAATATGCGTACGTTCTTCATGGATGACATAGCTGAAATGAGCGTAATTATTTATGTAGGAATATTAGGGGTTCACAGGGAATGTACAAATCTATGAACTTAAAGTTAGAGTCTATAGTTTTGTGTTCAAGACAGAACAAGTAGACTACTCTAATTATGCACAATAATGCAGGAATTCAGAGGCTTATTTTGAATTTTCCCTGGAATATTCTAGGTCAGGAATGCTAGTTTGAATATCGTTAATGGTTTTACATGCATAGTTTTAAAAATAAAACAATAAAGAAAAAAAAAGGGACATTCAAAGTTATCAGTACCAATACCATACCTTGCACAGCTACCCTCACCAGAAAGCAGCAGAATGTCAGGCCAGGAGTTCTGGGAGACAAGTGCCTGGCACTGCCTTGTTAATATGAAAGAGAAATTAAGACAATAAGGGGGGGCTAGATGAAAAGTTATGACACTGTCAGTATTCATCATAGTCTTAGACAGTGACAAGTAGGCTACGTTGGCACAGCAGTGCAGCACTGCACTGCACTGCAGGCATAGTCTATATCTAGATCTAACTTTAGGCCTAACTTTAGGCCTCGTAAGCTGTAATTACAAACATTTTCCTACCTTATGAAAACACATAAAATGTTCAATGATCACGAGTAAATCCTGAGTAAATCCAGATAGATCTAGAGAGTAGAGTGAAGCTCGTCGATAAAGTAAACATTAACTCCGGTGATCATAGCAACAGGCTTGAAAGGTTGTGACCGGACATACCAGCAGGAATTAACTGCATACTGTGTGGCACTCACAGTATGGTCAATATGTACAATATTCTATGCTGCCTATATGTACAGTGCACTGTCCATCCCAAACTAATTTAAAATTCAGTCATGTGGTTTTGGTGCACTGTTTTATGTACATTGTTAGCAGTTTATATGTCTTTGGGCATAAGCGTGTGCACAGATATTCAGATTCAAGCTTTAATTCATTTTTCGATACCGAATCATAATCATTTGAACATGGTGGAAGAAACTCATCATTCAAACATATACTACATAAAAAGTTTGTTTTTTATAGAATAGTACCCAGAGTAATTCTACATGTAACTCTGATACATTCATTTAATTAAGTTAAGAATAGGCACATTTCCCTAAGTTATAAGAATACAGCTATGAACTTCATGCATGCCTCAATTTAAAAATAAAAAAGGGGAATTTATCTCAAAACTCATAAATTTCTGTCTTGTCGTACGACGCTGAATTTCGGTCGTTTTCCTCCCATACGAGAGAATTACATACGTTCTCCATGGACGAGATGTCAAAATGAGCAGGATCGTTGTACGACTAACATGTTGAAAATTTCAAAGAAATCTATCAAGTGGTTTTTTTAATTTATAATTAAAAATAATTTATAGCAGGGGAAGAGGGGTATGCTGCTGCAGCCCTCGTTCTGCCCCAGAGTTCTGAGGGAGATAAGGGCTTCAGACAGGCATGAATGATAACCCATCCAACAAGCACAAATGCGACCAGAAAGATGGGACGACAGAGAGATAGAAGGAAAGAATAACAAATAAAAAGATAGAATCGGTTGATACATGGAAAGTTATATGGAAAGATGGAATACGTGTACGATCTTAGTGGATGACATGCCAAAATGAGCGTAATCATTGTAGGAATTCCTGTTAAAATATTCAATAAAATGTATTAAACAGTTGTTCATTTTTATAGAAAATAATTACAGCACAGGAAATTGGGGGGCATGCTGCTGTCATGTCGTAGGACTGTGAATTTCCGTCGCTTTGCTCCCTTACGCAAGAAATATGTGGACGTTCTTCGTGGATAACGTGCAACAATGCTGCAATGAGTAACTTGTAGTATACCTGCACATGAATTAAATTCAAGACTTTATTTCAGACTCAACTGCATGGCAGTCTCCCCCTATAGGTATACGCCATACATTATTACATAATCAAGATTTTCTTATTTCAAAAGGATATGCATGTGGATGATGTCATTAGTTAGGAATATAAAGATTTAGATCTCATTTCATGCTGTTGCCACCAATGAAAGTTCTGAATTGATATTTGGAACTTCATGGGATTCGAACCCATCCAACAAAGCACAAAATACGACCAGAAAGAAAGAAGGAAAGAATAACAAATAAAAGCATAGAATCGGTTGAAAGATGAATGGAAAGATAGATGGGAAGATGGAATACGCATACATCCTTATTGGATGACTTGTCAAAATAAGCGTAATCATTGTAGGAATTCCTATTAAAACATTCAATAAAATGTATGAAACGGTTGTTCATTTTTATAGAAAATAATTACAGCACAGGGAATTGGGGGGCATGGTGCTTTCTTGTCGTAGCACTCTGAGTTTCCGTCGTTTTTCATCTCATACTCCCAGTGCGATATATCTTCAGTACTCTGAAGCAGCAATTTTCTAGAACAAGAAAAAGAGGAAGAAATAAATTTATTACATTCTTCATGGACAAGGTGTCAAAATGAGTGGGATCATTGTCCAACTAACCTCTGAAAATTTCCAAGAAATTAATAAACGTTTTTCAATTGATAATGAAGAAAAGTTTTGCACAAGGGCAAGCTAGAGAGAGGTATGCCAAAGCAGCCATTGTCAGCCCCAGAGTTCTGGGGGAGATTAGAGCAAGATATAGCCTATGGTAGTTCAGGAGAGAGCCCTACATTATGCTTAATTTCTTTCATTAAATATCAAATTGTTTCAGGTGCAGCATATTTAACTATTATTCTAATCATATCAAAGCCTTTATATTTAACAAATACCTTTCTCTGAAAATAAACATGAATAATCTACATGTACTCAAGAACATGATCATGCACTGACAGTCCTATGGTGGAACGCTGAATTTGGGTTGTTTAACTCTTGTACGCAGGAAATAAACATAATTTTTTCCATGGATGACACCCCCAAATATGCATAATCATTGCAGAAACACCGGACTGAATATTAAAAAGAATACATTAATTGGTTATTAATTTCTCAAGGAAAATATAACAGCAAGCAAAGGGGTAGGGGACTTGTTCTGCCATCTTGTCGAACGACACTGAATTTCAATCGTTTTTTTCCTTGTGTGAGAGGAAAACATGTACGTTCTTTATGGACGAAGTGTCAAAATGAGTGGGATCATTGTCCGACTAACCTGTGAAAATGTCCAAGAAATTAATAAACGTTTTTCAATTGATAATGAAGAAAAAGTTTTACACAAGGGCAAGAGAAGGTATGCCGCAGCAGCCCTTGTCAGCCCCAGAGTTCTGGGGGAGATTAGGGCAAGATATAGCCTATGGTAGGGCAAGAGAGAGCCCTACATTATGCTTAATTTCTTTCATTAAACATCAAATTGTTTCAGGTGCAGCATAGTTAACTATTATTCTCATCATTTCAAAACCTTTATATCTAACAAATACCTTTATTTGAAAATAAACATGAATAATCTACATGTACTCACCATGATCACTGACAGTCCTATGGTGGAACAATGAATTTGGGTTGTTTACCTCTTGTACGCAGGAAATAAACGTAATTTTCTCTATGAATGACACCCCCAAACATGCGTAATCCTTGCAGAAACACCTGACTGAATTTAAAAAAGAATACATCAATTGGTTATTAATTTCTCAAGGAAAATATAACAGTAAACAAAGGGGTAGGGGACTTGTTCTGCTGTCTAGTCGAACAACACTGAATTTCAATCGTTTTTTTCCTTGTGTGAGAGGAAAACATGGACGTTCGTCATGGACGAAGTGTCAAAATGAGTGGGACCATTGTCCGACTAACCTGTGAAAATTTCAAAGAAATTGATAAATGTACATGTATTTCAATTTATATTGAAGAAAAAGTTTTGCACAAGGGCAAGAGAGAGGTATGCCGCAGCAGTCACTGTCAGCCCCAGAGTTACGGGGGAGATTAGGACAAGATATAGCCTATGGTAGGGCAAGAGAGAGCACTACATTATGCTTAATTTCTTTCATTAAACATCAAATTGTTTCAGATGCAGCATATTTAACTATTATTCTAATCATTTCAAAGCCTTTATATTTAACAAATACCTTTATTTGAAAATAAACATGAATAATCTACATGTACTCACCATGATCACTGACAGTCCTATGGTGGAACACTGAATTTGGGTTGTTTACCTCTTGTACGCAGGAAATAAACGTAATTTTCTCCATGGATGACGTACACCCTCAAACATGCGTAATCACTGCAGAAACACCTGACTGAATATTAGAAAGAATATATTAATTGGTTATTAATTTTTCAAGGAAAATATAACAGCAAACAAAGGGGTAGGGGACTTGTTCTGCCGTCTTGTCGAACGACACTGAATTTCGATCATTTTTTCCTTGTGTGAGAGGAAAACATGTAAGATTTGGTGCCCCATGTCTGCGCATATAGATCTATGCGTAACTGTGCGATTCTAACATCACAAAAGACGCAATGAACACAATCATCTTCATATCAATTTTAGTGATATGTATCAGCGAAAAAATGAGGAAAAACTGGTGAAGAACGTCTATTTTATGCATTTTTACTCACATGCCTTGAAAATGCCACCTTTCATGCAAAATATCCCGAACTGCGTGTTAAGTGAATGAGTGCGCAGACAAGGGAACCTTCCCTTTTTTAGTGTCAAAATGACAGTGTTGCCTATTCTTGTGAAAAGGAAATTGTTCTTATTGGAATTTTAATCAGATTTTCGGCACAGTTACACTCTAGGATATGAGGATTAAAATGAGGTCAGTCATTAGAGGAATACCAAAGGAAAAGCTTGTCAATTTCAACTGAAATGTTAGGTGCACAGACAAGGGGCTCCCCATCAAACGTTCTTCATGGACAAATTGTCAAAATGAGTGGGATCATTGTCCGACTAACCTGTGATTCGTGTTAAAATTTCAAAATGAGACTGAGAGGAATCAGTTTAGCAATACCTATATAAAACGTCAGTGAAATACATCGAACAGTTCTTTTTAATTATACTAGTCCAACATAAGTTCAGCTGGGAAAATGAGTGGTACTGGTAGACAATATGCTGCCATTGCCACAGAGCCGGATTTCAGCCCCAGAGTTCTGGGGACGATGAGGGTTAACGTGTCGGTAGATTTCTAGCCCTTATTATAGTTTAATTTTTTCCTCTAATCATGAAATCTCTTCTCGCATCTGTAACATACACAGCTTAAATTCAAAATAAATATGACGTGCATATTTGACAGTAACACATAAATCAAAATTTAATAAATAATATTTACCTTGTCTGTGTTAGCTTTCTCAAATTCACGATGTTATTCTTAGGGGTTAGAGCAATATGGGTTAGAGGCCGAGCGCGAGGGCGCTACGTAACGCTAGAATGCAGCGCCGTGAGCGCGATGTCATTAAACACCCTCGTTTTGGTGCAATTATTTTTTATCTTTGAAAACGACAACGAGGTAGAAAAAATATCGTTATTTTGTCAATAATCAATTTTATAGGATGCCCCAAAGATATGAAGGAGAGTACTAATTTCTGGACGTACTCGTTATAACCAGTTTTTCGGTTCTTTATGCATTATCCTGCAATTACTGATTAAAGATGACTTATAAACACGAAAAATCAATCAAAAGTGATTTTTTTTGTTTTTTTCTTATATTTCCATTATTAAACAACGATAATTTAAATCCTTTCATACAGTAATTTCTGATTTATCTATCATCATATTCCATTAGTAAATTTTTTAAAATACACATCTCTGTTTTAAAAAATAAACAAAACTTTGAAAAGGTACAACAAAGGCGAATTTGAGGTACATTGTCTATTTTGGGGTACTAAAAGGTCTTTTTTGTGGTACACGACAGTCCCATGTACCCCAAAAAGGACATGTACCTCAAAATAGACTTATGCACCCCAAATTAGACTTGTACCTCAAAAAAGACTTCATAGTACCACAAAATAGACTAATGTACCTCAAAAAGGACACAATGTACCTCAAAAGAGACCTAATTGTACCATAAAAAGGACCTCCGTAACCCCGAGAAAAGACCTTCATGTACCCGAATTTAGACTCATGTACCCCAAAAAGGACCTTTATGTACCCCAAAAAGGACATGTACCCGAAAATGGCCAGGTACATAAATGTCCTTTTTGGGGTACAGTCTTTTTTGGGGTACAAAGAGGTCTTTTTTGAGGTACACGGAGGTCCTTTTCCTGAAATAAATATAGCCCTAACCCTAACCCTAACCCTAACCCTAACCCTAACCCTAACCCTAACCCTAACCCTAACCCTAACCCTAACCCCTAACCCCTAACCCCTAACCCCTAACCCTAACCCCTAACCCTAACCCTAACCCTAACCCTAACCCTAACCCTAACCCTATGACCCTAACCCTAACCCTAACCCTAACCCTAACCCTAACCCTAACCCTAACCCTAAGCCCTAACCCTAACCCTAACCCTAACCCTAACCCTAACCCTAACCCTAACCCTAACCCTAACCCTAACCCTAACCCTAACCCTAACCCTAACCCTAACCCTAACCCCTAACCCTAACCCTAACCCTAACCCTAACCCTTAACCCTAACCCTAACCCTTAACCCTAACCCTAACCCTAACCCTAACCCCTAACCCTAACCCTAACCCTAACCCTAACCCTAACCCTAACCTAACCCCTAACCCTAACCCTAACCCTAACCCTAACCCCTAACCCCTAACCCTAACCCTAACCCTAACCCTAACCCTAACCCTAACCCTAACCCTAACCCTAACCCTAACCCTAACCCTAACCCTAACCCTAACCCTAACCCTAACCCTAACCCTAACCCTAACCCTAACCCTAACCCTAACCCTAACCCTAACCCTAACCCTAACCCTAACCCTAACCCTAACCCTTATTAACCCTTATTTCAGAGTTTTTTAGTAACAAGGGTTCACTAAAATTGCAATTTTAGGAAAAGTAGTGGGGGGTTAATTTCAAACGTTAAAACTATTTGTAGCCTAGAACCTACTCTACCCCTACACTGAAAATGAGGTCAAAGGTCAAAGGTTAAAAGGTTTTAAAATCCAGTGTAAAGTCAAGAAAGGTACTTTAAGGTACTTACTCACCCTAACCCTAACCCTAACCCTAACCCTAACCCTAACCCTAACCCTAACCCTAACCCTAACCCTAACCCTAACCCTAACCCTAACCCTAAACCCTAACCCTAACCCTAACCCTAACCCTAACCCTAACCCTAACCCTAACCCTAAACCCCTAACCCTAACCCTAACCCTAACCCTAACTGTGTTTATTTCAGAGTTTTTTAGTAACAAGGGTTCACTAAAATTGCAATTTTAGGAAAAGTAGTGGGGGGTTAATTTCAAACGTTAAACTATTTGTAGCCTAGAACCTACTCTACCCCTACACTGAAAATGAGGTCAAAGGTCAAAGGTTAAAGGTTTTAAAATCCAGTGTAAAGTCAAGAAAGGTACTTTAAGGTACTTAAATGTCCTTTACGGGGTACATGGAGGTCCTTTTTGCTAATCCCAGAATTTTTTTGGAAAAATGGTCATAATTTCTTATTTCATTGTTCTTTTGGGCTGAATTTTGAATAGTATGTAGGTAACACCCTAATCTAGTATATTTTGGCAACTTTCCCCACTTTTTTCCTCAAACGAAAAAGATATATGCTAAATAAACACTTTGGGGTGCGCGCAGGTCCTTTTTCTAGTTAGCATGGTTCCCAACTTTAATTTTTACGCTGCGATGCGCTAGATGAAACCTGTTCAAAACAGCGTTCTAACCCCGTATGTCTGACCTCTAACCCCTTCAAGAAATTTGTCGAAAATCAAACTTGGCCAAAAAATGAAATTGTCTCATACTAGGGTTTTTAGACAATTCGTACTTCCCTGCTTCAGAATGACGTCATGAAATATTCATCCAATTTTTTTAAAAATTTTTTGCCAGAAAGCTGATACCATTTGATACAACATATCCAAAAATTAGCCCTAACCCCCTATTTTTCACTGAAATATGGCCATTTTTGGGGAAAAAAAAATAAGCTTAGAGGACCAAAAGCGGACAAAACCCTAACCCTAACCTCATTTTGCATGGCTCTGATTTCTTATTCCTAGGTTTAATTAATTTTTTTCTTTTTTTTAAATCACGATTAGTTATTCATCTATACACACCTAAAAGCTTTATTGCTTATATTCATGGGAAAAGGGTTTAATATGACTAACCCTAATGGGGTCTAACCCTAACCCAATAGGCCAGAATCAAGCAAAAGTCACCCTTGCTGCACTTGGACGTAGAGGGCAGCTCTGAACTTTACACATCGTCAATAGCCAAATATACTAGTCAAGCGTAGATACATCGGCATATGACTTGGAAGAAAATGCAAGGTAAAACAAAGAAATATATAAGAAAAGACCAGAGGATATTCAAGGCAAAACAAAGAAATACATAAGGAGAGAACAAATGAGAGGTTAAATGGAAATTAACATCTTCTAATTCTATAGGTTTCCTCAGGAACAATCATTTACCTCATCTCAAACAAGGATTTTTCTTTCGGGGGTCAGGCCTGCATGTGGATGCTTTGCAGTTTAGGGAAGGGTACCTAATGATTTTTTTTTTCTCGGGGGGGGGGGGGGTTGGGGGCTATATAGACGTAGCTGAGTGAATGGGTATTACTCTCACAATAATAATTCTAAATCTTTATCTTGTCCTATGTCATAGAAGAAGAGCCTTTTCAATATTCTTATAATTTGGATGACTGCGGGGGGGGGGGGGGGTGTGCAACCGTTGCATTATTTTAGGGAGCACCGAATGAGATTTTTTTATTGGGTCTACTGGAGGTAGGTAATAGCTTAGCCTTTTTAATGGGGTAGTTATGAATAATTGTTCTGAAATTCTTCCTTTTTCTACACCAAATTAGCTATAGGATTTTTCTTCAGAGCCATAGGTGGGGGGATGGGGTGCAACCGTGGCATTATTTTAGGGGGCACCGAATGAGAGTTTTTCATTCGATATATTGGAGGTAGGTAATAGCTAAGCCTCTTTAATGAGGTAGTTATGAATCATTGTTTTGAAATTCTTCTTTTTTCTCCACGAAAATAGCTATAGGATTTTTCTTCAGAGCAATGGTCGTGTGGGGGGGGGGGGGGGGGGGCAACCGTGGCATTATTTAAGGGGGCACCGAAAGGAGTTTTTATTGGATATGTTGGGGATAGGTAAATTAGCTAAAACTCTTTAATGGGGTAGTTGGCATATCTTTAATTCTTTGGAAAATCTTCCTTTTTTCCCACCCAAATTATAAGATGTAACAGTTGAGGTGGACCACTATTTCTACAAGAAATCAAGCATACACTTTCCAACTCCAGTTAGTTCAGACCTTCGCCTGGACTGCTCGTTCAAATTTATTATGGTAAACGCTCTTCATTTGATCGGCCCAACTTAATTTTTTTTATTTTTTTTTATTTCAGCATGTCCAAAGAAATTAGAAAAAAAAAATTCTAAAAGATTCCAAGGTGTCTGTCTTCCTCTCAAAGGTTCGATTGATTTGAAAATGGCATTTGTCTCCAGCAGAACACAAAACCAGTTTCTCCCGAAACTCCTGGCTTAGCATTTCATTGCTCGATTTTCTTTTAATTTTTTTTTTTTTTTTTTTTCAAAATTATTTTCCACGATGATTATAAAATATCAAGTTTTATTTACATGTTTGCAATTCCAAATTCCTTTTTTCCCCCTTTTCTATTAATCAAATCTCCCTTAACGGCAATTCACAACAATACAGATTCAAACTTTCAAATGAAATTAAATTTATTCTTTCCGGCCCTTACTATCCCTCCCTTCTCCCACTCCTTCTCTCTTCCTTTCTTTCTCTATTACCCGCACACTCACACATATCCACTTTCCCTTTTCCATTATTGCCCTTGCTCTTATTACAGAATTAATTGCATAATTTGTGTTAAGCTATAATGGATTAGGTTCATTTTATCACTTGTGTGTAAACGGGTTTACATATAGAATTGTTTTTAAAAGATTTAATAGCCATATCTTTTGGGATAAGAGTTGCGATTTCCATAGGACTATTCCATGGCCGTACAGAGATTTTTTTTTCCTGGGGGAGGGGGGGGGGGGGGGGGGAGGGGCGGGACGCATAAAAATTTTCAAAGAAGCTCAAAAGCGAGGGCACTTTTGCATTCTTTTAAGTGAAATTGAAGGATTTGGAGCACACTTTTGTTGGATTTTGCAAAAATTGTCAGTAAAAATATGTAAGTTTTCCAAATTTCTAGGGAAGGGGGGCAACTGACCCTGCCCCTCCCCCCTCCCCCGCTGCGTACGGCCATGCTCTATTCTCAAATTTTGTTTTGCTTTGTTATCAGTTCTTTGTTAATACGCTAAAACCACTATCTCTCTGACATGGCAGTCACAAATTTTATTGGTGAAGTATTTTCCCCTCCGCAAAACACTGGGTGCATAAAACATGAGATTTATCTTCCATCTTCAATCGGGCAGGGGAAAACAAAGATTCCTTTTTTTTTCATATACGAATTTTGTCACGATTTATGTTATTTAAGCTGTATGTATAGTAAGGTTACAATTCCCTCGGTCTCATAATTCGAATGTGATGGGAAGTGCTACATTTACGTACAATAAACACACAAATTAAGCACATGATAACAAAATTTCGTCATTCTCTTCCTTTTATACATACTTTATCTTTTAATAAATCCATGAAATAAACAAATAATAAACAAGTTCTCTTATTCATTTATTTCCTTTGACATTCCTGGAAGGCTTTTTCATAAATCATTCATGATAAAAATTAAACTTAAAATTAAGAAAATCAAATGAGATTAACTCTTTGCCCTCTACGGTCGACCACCATCACCAGCGCTGAAACGTTACTGCCGACTAGAGTCGACACACCGCATGCACACAAACAATGAGCCTATTTAATTTTCACTTAACCCTATGTAGCCTGGGGGGGGGGGGGGGGCTTTATTTAGCCCCCCCCCCCCCCTCGACATTTTTCGCGACAAATTTTTTACGCGACAAATTTTTTACGCTAAATAATCACGCACTGAAATTTCAGGACTTTTTTCCTTCACATCTCGCGCATCTTTTGAGACCAAATTCGCGACCTCCGGGCATGCGGTTACAAAGTTACAAAATGTGATAAAAGCATGGAAGGATATTAAAAAATTGACAAATTAAAGGATGCAGAGAAGAAAGGATAGATTGACAGAAGAGTGGACGGATATAGAGATGGGTGGATGAAATGATAGAAGAATGAAGAGAAATTGTTATGGAATATAAAGTTTTAGACCTCATTTCATGCTGTTGCCACCATTGAAAGTTCTGAATTGATATTTGGAAGTTCATGGGATTCGAACCCATCCAACAGAGCACAAAATGAAAGAGTGGAATAAAATAACAAAAGGTGACAGAGATAGATGGAATGAATGAAAAAAGAATAGAAGGACAAAAAGATGAATACAATCATAGACGAATAGAACAATAAGAGAAGGAAGGATAGAATGACATAACAATGACAGAAGAATTAAAAATACATCAAAGAAAGATGGATTGACAGAAGAGTGGATGGAAATGGAGATGGTTGAGATGATCGAATAAAGGATATAAAGAGGGATGAAATAAATGACAGCAGAATGGAAGGATATTGAAATGACAGAATGACATAAACATCGAATCTTCTCAGGAACAAGACATTTAACTACTATTCTAAGAAATCAAAAGGCTAATTACTCTGTACAAAATTTAATTTCAAAATACACATTACACTCAGGAATTCATACAGTATCTAATCCAATCAGTTACCGTCTTATAGGACTGTGAATTTCGGTTGGTTTCCTGTCGTACGCAAGAAATGTGCGTACGTTCTACATGGATGACATCCCAAAATGAGCGTAATCATTGTAGGAATACCTGTTGAAAGATTGAATAAAGTACATGAAATGGTTATTAATTTCTCTTTGCAAAATATCTAGATCTCAAGTTACAGCACAGAAAATGGGAATAGACATGACCTGTCATAGGACTCGCAATTTTCTGGCATTTTCCTCTCTTACACAATTAATATCCGTACCATTCTTCATGGATAGTGTGCTAAAATGAACCTAATCATGGCTGGAATACATGATTTCAAATTCTTTGAAATACATTAAATGGTTGTTAATTTCTCACAGAAAAAATAAAATTCTGCATTACACTCTAGACTGAGATGGGAGTGCAGCCAGCATTCACCTGCAGAGTTCTGTGGGATATGAGGGCTAAAGATAGCCCTAATATTGATTAATTTCTTCCACTTAACATCAAATCCTTTCAAGTACAACATATTTACCTACTATTCTAATATTCCAAAGCCTTCTATAATTCTATATATAGCTTAAATTCAAAATAAACATGGCGCATTGACATGTACGATAATTATTACCTGTCTTGTCGTGGGCCGCTGAATTTCGGGTCGATTTCCTCTCATACACAAGAAATACACTGAGGTTCTTCATGGATGACGTGCCAAAATGAGCGTAACCATTGTATGAACACCTGCTTAAATATTCAATGAAATACATAAAAGGGTTGTTAATTTCTAAAAAAAATAAAAAATTACATCACAGAAAATATGATTATGTCATGAATAATCTACATGTACTCACCATGATCACTGACAGTCCTATGGTGGAACGCTGAATTTGGGTTGTTTACCTCTTGTACGCAGGAAATAAACGTAATTTTCTCCATGGATGACACCCCTAAACATGCGTAATCATTGCAGAAACACCTGACTGAATATTAAATGGAATACATTAATTAGTTGGTAAATGTCCTTTTTGGGGTACAATCTTTTTTAGAATTCAGTGTATATGTCAGTCAGATTATAATATCCAGGCAGTTATGGTATCGTTTGTAAATCTCATACACCCGAATAAGATCAGGCGTGATAATTATTCTTTATTTTTATCTTTATGATCTTTTAAAAATCTATATTTGTTTAGCCGATTATCTCACTACGTTTCTAATTGTGCCTATAACGATGTCTTTATTCTTTCTAACTGGAACAACCAATATTAGCTTGCTCATGTTGAATGAAATATGTTGAGAAGAGACATTTCTTTGAATATATGATGCATAACTTTAGAGGTATATTCAACAAATTTATGAATATTACAATCTACCACTCCGATAATATGTGATTTCTTTATCAACCCAATGTCCTAACCTCAGTGGTTTCAATGTACTGTAAGGGTAAGCTTTAGACACTATGATTTGAACCTTGAACTTGCTACACTGAATATTTGATGTGAACATAGTGGTTAGTGGACAGCATTGACAACAATGAGATTTCGCAATTTAAGGCTGTGAAATGCGATTAATTAAGAATAAAGTATTCTATAATAAATTAGGCTTGGAGTATAGACGTTGTACTTTAGAATGCATATCTTGCTGGTTACATTTTGTAGAGTAGTCATTAGATATCCTTGGTTATCATGATACTGTGATCTTTCAAAAAATATATCTGGATCTTGATAACAGTTGGAAAAGAATGAACAAAATGAATCACAACATTATAGTTGTAATAGTTCTGACCAATGAAAGAAATATCATTTTTATGATGCTTGTCGAGACAGTGGAGTATTCAAATAGAATAAATTACATTTACATGAGAATAACATACACCTGTTATTAATATCAAATTTACTGAATTGATAAAGAAGCATAAATACTGAATATAACTTGTGAATATTACTTTATCGCCTGTTTTTGTGTTTACATGTACACTTTATTTAATATTTTTATGACTTTTTTTTCATTCATATGGAGATCATGCAGCCTATCTCAAACACTGGAAGTTACTAGAATTCTGGATTTTGATCTTTACCTCCTATTTTGCTCTATTTATGTATGTATTGTGATATGATTTACATTACAAGAATTATCATATGACACATATTATATTATCACATTTAGAGCGCATGTATGGACGTCTATTTATGACGTCTAATGTATACAAGTAATATAATTTTGACAATGCTGAACTAACTTTGCTTTTCAGACGGTGGTAGAAGCTTGATTACATTCAAATTATTCTAATGTTTGATAAAGTTTTACAAACATGGGCCTATTTCTCTTTTTCAACCTCTAAACACAAATAAATAAATGTGACGAGATGATTTTGAAAATATTATCCAGTGGATCCAAATTTCTACATATCCATAATGAAATTGTAGTGTCCAAAGCATATTATGCTTAGGCATGGTACTAGAATAAGGCAGTTTTTAACACGTTAATTTTGTCATTTATTCACTGCATGATCGTGTAAAATTATTTGACTGTATACTAAATTCCTTATATAATACATAACATCATATTCTCTTTGTGTTAAGGCATTCAGTAATGGTATTTTTGGTATAGTCTTACCTCTCCTGTGCAAGTAAATTAGTTTTCTTGTTCAATATACAAAATGAAATTCGATACTTTGGTGATGACAAGCTGAAAGTTTGCCACAGCCAGAATAACCCTTTTAAGGTCTGTGTAAATTATACATTACACACAATAATCATATTTTACACTCGTAGAAATATTTTTCTCAGCATAATTCATTCAACTTAAAGTGAAAATTGGTTGCTCCAGTTGTAATTAATGAAGGTATCACTAAGAAAAAACGAAAACAACATAGTTTTGTGACATAATAGGCTAAACAAATAATAAAGAGTAACAATGATAACGTCCGATGTTATGTGGGTGTATTAGATTTACAAACAATGATATAACTTCTTTGTTATTATATCTAAAACACATTAACGCTGAATAGTCTCACTTTCAAATTTATTTCTGTTTGAGAAATTACAGAAATGAAATTTAAAAAATGAACATTGAATAACAGTTGCCATGGCTACTAAAAGTAACATGAATATATCTGTATTGTTCTAAAACACGTGGAATATCATTCTGAACAGAGTCTCCAGGTTTCATCGAATTGGGATTATGAGAAAGAAAAATTACAGCCTAGAAGGTAAAACTCTGTACGTTCAATGTGTTAACAAATATCAAAAAATCTGAAATTTCCACAAAACGGAGGTTTTCGTCATGATTTGCAGGGTACTCTGCTGATAATTAATATGTCTAATATTAATGTAGTATTAACACACATCAAAAAGATATATAATATCATTCTATAATGTTTGAATATTGTATTAAATATATTAAAACTAAAGTTAAAAAACCGAATCGATTTCACCCCCAAAGATTTAAAAAAAAAACCTTCTAAAAACCATGTTGATTTGTATTGAAATAGAGGGTTGCCATGGCAACAGTCAGTGAAGTGCATACGTTTGGTTGGTATCAAAATGTGCGGAATGTGATACGATGACCAAGTTTCAATGAAATCTGATAGTTAAATAAAGCTACAGGTTAAGATGTCATAAGGGTAAGGGAGGACCCCTAAAATAAATGTATGTTTTCGTCACCTTTGGCGCCATGTTGATTTTTTTTTTCCAGTTAAATTTCCATCTTAAATATTTTGAAGTACATTATAAAGAAGGTTAAAAAAAAAAAAAAAAAATCTCATATAAATCATATCACAATACCCAAATAAAGCAAAATATAACGTAAAGATCTTAACAAATTCTAGTAACACCCACAGTTTGAGATCAGCTGCATGATCTTCATATAAATGAAAAACAAGTCAGAAAGACAAATCATAATAGTGTACATGTAAACACAAAACAGGCAATAAAGTAATATTCACATAATCTATATACAGTATTTATACTCTTTTATCAATTCAATAAATTTCATGTAATAAAGAAAAATGTATGTTATTTTCATGTAAATATAATTCATTTCATTATTAAAACTGAACTCGAAAATACTCCATGCATTGTCTCGACAAGCGTTATAAAAACTATAAATATTTAATTGGTCAGAGTGACCTGCTATTCATGGGCGGAAATCCCGGGGGGGGGGGGGGACGGGGGGGGGACGCGTCCCCCCACTATTTGGAAGGTAGGGGACACAATATCAAATGTCCCCCCCACAATTTGTGGTCTTTTATTATGAAAAAAAAAAATACATCATTCAAAACCGAAATTACCTACATGTACATGTATCCTCAAATTTCGAAATATATAATTTTCTTTTTGTAAAGAACTTGTGTATAAAAAAAAAAAAAAAAAAAAAGCGCTTGCAGCGTACGACTCGAACTCGCTATGCAAGCCATGGGTATTTTACTCTATGATGCCAGCCAATTGATGAGTGACATCGATCGCCACGTGTCTAGGAGCTATCTATACAGTACGCTTACATCTACCTTAGACAAACTGATGAACATGCAAGAAATTTCTGTCATCCATTGAAGAAATAAAGAGCATGTTCCAGTGCCTGACTAGTTCTGTACTAAAGGATAAAAAACAATGAAATAGTACTACAAAGAGAAGAAAACATGGGATTGTGAAATGCATGTACTTTCACTGCTTAAACTTTCATACCACAATAACTAAGTTTCTGGTCATGGTTTCTGGTATATGTATTCATTTCGCAATTAGCATGTAAATGAAGAAAGTCAAGTGACTTAATGTGATACTATTTGACATATAAGATATTACTGCTAAAAAAAAAATGAATACAACCAAAATAGAGTATGTAAAGTGAACATGTGATAATTTGACTTAAGTTTTCATGTTTCTACTGACGGTGCTCAGTGCAGTCCAAGTACATACACCTACATGTATATATGACAGTGCATTGCAATGCTGCATTTCTGTGTCACATCTGGACATGAAATTTCTGTCATCCATTAACAAATATAGAGCATGTTTCGAGTGCCTGACTAGTTTTGTACTAAAGGAAAAAATGAAATAGTAAAACAAAGAGGGGAAAACATGGGATTGTAAAATACATGTACTTTCACTGCTTAAAGGCATTGATTAACATTGTTTCCAGTGAAAAAATCTGAGTTCTATGGTTCTGCTGCTTATTGGTGTCTTTGATAAGGTCTAAAAATGAAACCTGAAAAAATTGTGCTTCAAAACTTTCATTAAGTGCTTTGAAAAGCCGAAAATCTATTGAGTAACCAGATTTACAATGCATGTGTTCCCCCATAGACGGTCGTTTTAATTATTATCGCCTACTATAATAAATAATCAAACCTCTGTTTGCGATCAGTATCTATAGGGTTTTGTTTATAATTTTTGTTGGTTTAAGAGTTTTTGAGTACATATGCAAGTATTCATATACATGTCTCATCTTGACATGAATTATTTTTAAATCAGGTGCTCACAATGTCTGCCTTTAAACTTTCACACCGCAACAACTAAGTTTCTGGTATTTTTTTATATTCATTATGCAATTAGCATGTAAATGAAGAGGGTCAACAGATTGAATGTGAAAGTATTTGACATATAAAATATTACTGCTCGAAAAAAAAATGAATACAACAGGAATAGAGTATGTAAAGTGAACATGTGATCATTGAACTTAAATTTTCATGTTTCCACTGACGGTGCAGTCCAAGTACATATATCTATATCAATATCTCATTTGTTAAATGGGAGAATGGTTTGCTACATTAGTGATTACAGCTTTTAAGTACCTGATGTACTACATGTATGTTTTATATTGTAGAAAACTGTTCAAGACTAGACTGCAAACGTTGCAAATGCTTAAGTTGTGAACTTGTAATTGATAAGCCGACGCCTTGTCTGCACACAATATTATGTATGTATATGACGAGAGGTTATTCATGAAGATCAGGTTCTGACTTGTTCATTTCTACTATAATATTTAATTTGTAATAAAGTCGTACACTAATACAAGAAACGTGAGAGAGTTACAAGTGTATTAAGTATACAAATCTCATGCATGCTGCAAAGCTAAGCCTGGCAATAACTGAAGGTACTGGGGAAGAGTGCAAAACTATATGCGAAATGAAGGATTGTACGTCAGTTTCATTGTTTATGCATGGAGGAGAATCTCTGAAAATTTCATACCAATCTGATTCATATTATCCGAGATATGAGTGAAAATATAAACAAAGAAAATAAAAGAAAATGAAGCGTTACAGTAATGCTCTCACACTATTATCATTAAATATATTCTTTTTCCACTGACTATTTTTCCAAAGCTTTGCCATAGTTGCGCTTCTGTGATACTATCTGAGATATTTCTTTGCCATTTCACTTCATAACTGAGCACTTTTGCATTCTTCCCTCCTACACTCTTACCCAGGACCTTTAACTTATAATCATTGGTCTTTCAATCCAGAGTACTTTTCTATTTTGTATGTTAACTATAAAGAGACTTGGTCTTATAGTAGACACTGTTTTACCTTTTTAACTGTCGAACAACTTTGTACTGAAGAATACACAGAACACTGCTTTCTTGATTATATTGTCTTTATTTACTAAGCAGCAATGAATGAAGAATATTCGCAAAATTTTCAGAAGAAAAGGTATGGGAATTCATGACGGCATTTAGCTGTAGACAAGAAAGGCAATCTATGTGCATCGCCTATAAGGTATTGAAGGTCTACTTAAATAAAGATGTACAATTTGCTGACTTTATTCAAATTTTGTTGCATAGATTGTTTATTTATTTGTGAGCTTACGTTATGTATCAATCATTTTATTTATTTCTCATTCCTTATTTATTACTGATTCGTTTACTAATAAATAAAACAAGTATATAATAGGATGAATTAAGTACACTCAAGGAAGCAACTGTAATCAAACAAATTTAGAAAGGGACAGAATAATGAACTAAATGATTGTGATCGCTACCACAATCATGCTGACCAGGAAGAAGAACTGATTGTGTAGAGGCTGCCTTAAACATTGACAAATGAATATGTGGGAGAGAAATGGGGATGAAAATACCATGTTTGTTAACATTTAAAGTGCGACCGATGAGACTGAGCAAATGAGTAATAGAGACTCACAATTATTTTCTGGCATTCCTTTCGAGTTAGAATGTTTTCATTTATATTTATGCACGCACATTTATTCATGTACTGGAGTACTGATGGATCTAGGTAGAGGGGGGGGGGGGGGCGGTTACTCCCAATACCCCATGCGTGTGTGTGTGTGTGTGTGTGTATATATATGTATATATGTATATATATATATATATATATATGTATATATATATATATATATGTATATATATATATATATATATATATATGTATATATATATGTATATATATATATGTATATATATATGTATATATATATTTGTATATATATATGTATATATATATATATGTATATATATATATGTATATATATATATATATATATATATATATATATATATATGTATATAGGTGTGTGGGGGTGTGTGGGGGTGTTTGTTACTCTGCAGAACAGCAAAGTGGAAAACAAAAATGTGTCCCCCCCACTTCTGAGGGCAGATTTCCGCCCATGCTGCTATTACAAATATTATATTGTGATTCATGCTGTCCATTGTTTAATATTTTTCAACCGTTATCAATCTATTCTCAGAGTGGTAGATTGTTGAAAGAACACAATATCCTGATATCCGATATTTAATGACTACTCTACAAAATGTTAAATGTAAACAGGAAGATATGCATTCTAAAGCAAACGCAAACGCTAAATTTGTTAAAATATATTTTATTCTTGATTAATCAGATTTCACCATTATCTATATGAGCCTAAATGTGTGTAATCTCATTCTTGTCAATGATGTCCAAACACCACTGTGTTCACATCAAATATTCAGTGTTGTAAGTTCAAGGTTCAAATCATAGTGTCTAAAGCTTACCATCACAGTACATTGAAGTCACTGAGGTTACGACATTGGATTTTTAAAAATCACCTATTCTCAGAGTGGTAGATTGTATTATTCATAAATTTGTTGAATACCTCTAAAGTTATGCATTACATATTCATAGAAATATCTTCTCACAGCATATTGCATTCAACATGAGCAAGCTAATATTGGTTGTTCCAGTTAGAAAGAATAAAGACATCTCAAGGCATAGTGACATAATTGGTTAAACAAATAAAGATTTTAAAACGATCAATAAGATAAAGATAAAGAATAATAATCACTCCTAATCTTATTTAGGTGTATTAGATTTACAAATGATATCATAACTGCCTGGTTGTTATATCTAACTCACATTTACACTGCATTCTCGACGTTCAAAGCAATATCTGTTTAAAAAATATTGTGAAAAATTACATTTACATAAATAATGGTTGCCATGGCAACGGAAATTGATACAAATATATTTTTGTTAATTCAAATCATGGAGAATATCATTCTGAACAGATTCTCCAAGTTTCGTGGAATAAGAATCATGGGATAAAAAGTTATGGCCTAAAAGGTAACTGTTTATGTGTTCAATGTGTTGACAGATGTCGAAAAATCTCAAATTTTCCCAAAACGGAGGTTTATATAATGCTTTGCAGGATACTCTACTGACAAGCAATTAAGATAACCATTATTAAAATGGTGTTTATATATACCAAAGAAGTGTACGATATCATTTTTCTGTCTAAATATTGTATCTAACCCATATTAAAACTAAATTTTAAAAACCGAATCAAATTTCACCTCAAAATATCAAAAACTTCTCAAAACCATGTTGGTTTGTATTGAAATAGACGGTTACCATGGCAATAGTCAGTAAGGTACATAGGTTTGGTTGGTATCAAAATGTGTGGAATATATCTATTAGTACGATGACCAAGTTTCATTGAAATCGAAAAATCATGCAAAAAGTTACAGGGGAATATGTGAAAAGGGTACAATGGGACCCCCTAACAAATTGAAAAAAAGCCCATTTCGTCACTTTTGACGCCATCTTGATTTTCACCCTTCGGGGCCACTTTTTTTTCTTGTTAACATCTTTAATATGTTAAAGTACGTTATAAAGAAGATAAAAAAAAGTTGGTTTCGTTTAGTCCTGGGGGGATGCACGGAAACCCCTCTTAGATACCCTACTAATAGGATTAACTGCATGTTTTTCAGTGAGTGCGAGTGTCTGGGGGTGGTGTGGTTTTGTGTGTAAAGGTGATTGGTTGATGTATTCTGGTTCCTGTTCACATTCAAATTTAGCACCTGTTAAGTTCTACTTAAATTCCAGATATTCTTGCATGACTGAAGAAGTCCATGTGTCTTTTATGCATGTATATGTAAATGTCACATTTAAAGTTATTGTAATTTCGGGTTGTTCCAGGTTATATGGATAGGTCACTTTTTAGCATGCTTTCTGTAAATGTAAGAGGAATAAGAGAAAAGACTATAGAGGAATAATATTTTTGAATGCTGTAAAGGTAGTGACGTCATTTTTCTACAAGAGACTTACATAGAGGTAGAGAAAAGATGGGAATCAGAATGGAATGGTCCAATATTTTTTAGTCATGGATCAAATCACAGCAAGGGTGTTTTCATTTTAATATCTCCAACCCTTTTTGAAAATTGATAATGTTGCAATAGATAAGAACGGACGGTACATTATAATCAAAGTAGAACTGCAAGAGACCAAATTGGTGTTGTGTAATTCCCACAAGAGATTAAAAAAAGATGCAACTTGAATTTTTAGAAGAATAGACCGGTTCGGTAATGTATACAAATTTATGCACACTTCTTCTCTGAGCACCTAGTGACGCGCTATTCCAATAACTTGCTTTTTATAAATGAGCCTCAATGCTTGGAATCCAGTTTGCATACATTACTTGTTGCTATGTCCGGCAAGCCTCTGTAAGATTTTAGGTTGTCAAGAACAACCTTTGTTTGAAAGGCATGTATAAAATTTGCATACATTACCGAAGCAGTCTATTGGATAACTGCATTTCAAAATTTCAAAACACGGGACAGTTATTTCTGTTAGGAGGAGATTTCAATACAATAATGGATGGGGACTTAGATTATATGGGACCAAAGAACGTTTCAAAAACCAAGTTTAATGAGAACTTTATAGATTTTCTTGACAGATTTAGTTTAGTAGACATATGGAGAAAAAGAAATCCACATAATAAATAATTCACATTCAGACAAAAGTGGCCAATTATACAGAGTGGTTTAGACTATTGGTTCGGCTCTTCCAGTTTACAAAGTTTTGTTAAAAATTGTGAGATTTTGACATCAATTACACCCGATCACTCTGCTGTTCTGTTGCAACTTAGGACTTTTTTTAGAGACACCTAACTTTGCTAAATCCTATTGGAAATTTAATAATAGTTTGTGTGCAGATCAAGAATTCTTAAATAGTTTTAAAGATGAAATAAGTGAATTAAAAGAAGAGTGGACACCTAAAATACCTGACAAATTAGTATTATGGGACTTTCTTAAAATGAAAATGAGAGAATAATTATTAGTTATTACAAAGAAAAAGGCGAAACTTAAAAAACATGAAATTCATAAATTAGACGAAGAAATCAAACATCTTGAAAATCAGCTTTTGAATGTAGCGTCTAGAACTGTAGTTGTTGAAATTGAGGAAAAGAAATCCAGGTTAAACAAACTTTATGACTATTCTAGACAGGGTTTAAAAATCCGATCTAGGGCTGAATACTTTGAGGAAGGAGAAAAGAAAACACAGTATTTTGAACAGTTATTAAAGTCCAATAAAAGGAAAAGTGTGATAAAAGAATTATATAATCAAGATGAAGAGGTAATAAAAGACCGTAAGGAAATATTAAAGATTATGAAATCATATTATGAAAAGTTGTATTCAAATAATGAGGCAATCACTGATCAAAATGATCTATTTCTTAATGATATTCCAAAATTAAGCAAAGAAAATCGAGAGTTTTGTAAAGGAAAAGTAACGAGAAATGAATATTTCAGTGTTTTAAAAGAAATAAAATTCAATAAATCTGCAGGGAATGACGGTTTCACGGTAGAATTTTATTATACTTTTTGGTCAGTTTTGGGAGAAACCTTCAGTAGTAGAGGTAATGAATGAAGCATAATGATAGGGGTAATTTGTCAACATCGCAAAAGCAAGGTGTAATTACATTATTGGAAAAAGAGGGAAAGAATAACATGTATGTTCATAATTATAGACCGATTACACTTCTAAATGTTGATAACAAGATATTATCGAAAGTATTACTATCTATTAGCAAAAAAGAATAAAAGAGGTTTTAAGTGAGATAATCCATTATGACCAAGTAGGTTATATTAAAGATAGAAATATAGGAGAAGCTGTAAGACTAGTTGATGATATGTTATTTCATTCGTTTGATCAAAATATTGGATTTTAGTCACAGTGGACTTTGAAAAGGCATTTGACTCGGTTTCTCATGATTTTTTATTTAATATCCTAGAATTATTTGGATTTGGTCATACGGCTTCGTTCATGGGTCAAGGTGCTTTACACAGATATTATTAGTTGCATAATGAAGGGGGGATATTCCACGGGATACTTTATCTTGAAGGGAGGAGTAAGACAGGGAGATCCATTGTCGCCATGTTTGTTTCTATTAGCTATCGAAACTTTAGCTCTGGAAATAAGGAATGATAATGCCGTAAAGGGAGTTCAATTTGAAAAAAAAAATGAAATAAAACAAATTTTGTATGCAGATGATATTTCCCTTTTTGTGAAAAATACGAATTCAATTAATAGGCTACAATATCTTTTTGAAGAATTCAGGAAAGTCAGCGGTCTTAAAATCAATCAAGGAAAAACAAACTTTTTGTGGATGGGCAAGGATAGGGTTAGGGTTAGACCTCATATACCTTTGTTCAGAATCCTAGTTCAGCAAGTTAAAATATTGGGTATTCATTTTTCTGCAGATGTTAGAATAAAAGAAGATCTGAATTACAAAAAGATACTTAGTAAAATACAAAGGCTTTTAGGGTGGTGGAAAGAGAGGGCTTTAACACTTATGGGTAAGATACACCGTCCTGTTAAAAACATATGCACTGTCAAGGTTGAACTATGTCTCATCTCTTATAGTTTTAACTTTTGAATTTTTATGGGCAGGAAAAGACCGTATAAAAAGGAAAGTAATGTCAGGACTACGCTTACGGGGGTTGAGAATGATGAATTTTAGACTCTTTGTTAAGACACAACGTATAATGTGGTTAAAAAAATTATTATATGGAGAAAAGAATGCTGGATGGAAAATGTACTTTGATTACTGTTTTCGAACCGTAGAGGGGAGATTTTTGTTTTTATGTATACTACGATACGTCCAAATTAACACTGAAAATACCTCCATTTTAATTAGAAATGCTGAAGGCTTGGCAGGATATGGGAAAACTCATATACTCTGAAAATGAAGTGAATCCTATGATGTTTAATAAAAGAAATGTATGTATGAAAGTTATAATGATTTTTGATAAAGATTTATTAGATAAAGGCATATATCATGTAAACCGTATTTTTGATAATGGTCATTTGAAACCTGTTGCCCATTTCCAAAATATTGGGTTAAACGCGAATTAATTGCTTCAGATTATCGAAATTGCACATGTTACTTGGAAGAACGCCACCCCCTCTGTTAAATTTCAGCAAGTTGATTTGTTTGATTTTCACATGAACCAAAATATTTCTGGTCATATAATAATGTTTCAGGCTACAAAATCAAAGAAAATTTATGACTGTTTTGTCAAAGATTTACGTGAATCATATAACTTGCAAGTAAAGGATTGTATAGTAGTAAATTTGACTTAACGGATAAAGAAATAAGTGATCTTTTCGTAACAGCAAGATGCACAACACTTTTCAGAAAACAGAGAGAATTTCAGTTCATGCAATTACACGGAGTCATATATACACAAAAGTACAGCTAATGAAGTTTGGTTTTGTTGAGGACGATTTCTGTTCATTCTGCAAAAAGGACAAAGAAACCTACTAACACTTATTTTCCAGTTGTGGGAAGGTCAAAGATGTATAGCAATTTACCATTGAACACTTTGATTTAGTTGAATTAAGGGATATGAAGTGGCGAGATATATTTCTAGGATTACTGGGCAACTCAAATAGAATTAAGTGTGTGAATACCATCATAATTTGGGTGAAATATACAATTTTTAAATCAAGGACGGAAGGTCATTTACATCAGTATCAAGATACAGAAAATCATTACGGATTTTATAGAGGAAGAAAAGGAATTCGCTATACGAAAACCTGTAGATTGTCAGTACACTTACAAACTTGGGAAGAACTAAAGGTAAATGTTGGGTGTGTGTGTGTGTGTGTGTGTGTGTGTGTGGAGGGGGTGTGGGTGTTTTGGGGAGGGTATAATTTGTTTTTACTGATTGCATGATTTCATTGTTTTTTTCTGACTCATTGTAGGCCCATAATTATTATGTCGGGCCTAATTTATGATATTTTTATTTAATGAGTGTGATTGATAACCTATGAATTGTATCGTTTTTGTAGGAAGTCAGTCTGTATAAGTCAGTTCCATGTTGTAATGAAGAATTATTTTTATTATTTATACATGTATACATGTATATACATGTGTATTATTTCCCTTGTTCATAGGGGGGGGGGTGCTATTTTATGAAAAGATTTCATTCAATGTTTTCTTTAAATTTTTGAATTTCAGTTATTCATTTATAGAAAATGTTACATGATAATGTGTTTTATTTGTTATATACATGTACTTTCATTGAAATGTTGAACGATGATTTATGTACAATGTATAATTATTGAGTGGAATCAAAATAAAGATCATTGGAAAAAAGTGCGTGTGGGGTGTGTGCGTGTGTGTGTGGTGCATGGTGCATGTTTAAGGTAGAGATCGATGGTTGAGAGGATTTAGAAAGAAAAGAAAAAGAGATGTGAAGATGTAGCACAAGTAATTAAACTTTAAGACGTAACTGAGTGAATGATCATGAAAATAACTGGCCCATTCTAATTAATTTTGTTGTTGTTATTGTGTTTTTAATATAAAATCGAATTATGTTGAAAGTGAAAGTCGATTTACTAAGGATTTACTTAGGATCTTATCCGGACATCGCTGTACAGCATCGTCATCCAGAGATGGTTGCGGACTAAAGCAAGATATGCAGCCTTTTTTTTTTTTTTTTTTTTTTTTTTTTTTTTTTTTTTTTTTTTTTTTTTTTACAGCTATGTCACATTTAGATAAGTTTCTCCTTACTACACCCAAAATTTTATTGGCATCATTTACAATCCGGTTAACATGGTTACTCCATGACATATTACTTGAGAGGTGGACTCCAAGATAGCGACACTGGTCCACAACCTTGAGGTTAACTCCCAGTAGATGATAAGTGAATAGTTTGGGTTTCCTACTCCTTGTGATTTGCATGACTTCGCACATCTGTGGATTGAAGCTCATTTGCCAAGCATCTGCCCAAGTCTTAAGGTCATGAAGATCCTTCTGAAGTTGAGTTTGATCTTGGGATTCTCTGATGGGACGGAAAAGGAGACAGTCGTCCGCGAAGAGCTAATACGGGTGTTGTTATCAACCATCCCTCCGATATCATTCACGTAAAGCGGGAACATCAGGGGACCCCTGAAGTGACTGGTATGGGATGGGAAATCTCTCCATCGACTGTGACCCGTTGTGTTCTATGAGTTAGCCAGTTGTTGATCCATTTGAGTGTAGAACCTCTAATCCCATAGTGCTCAAGTTTCCTTAGAAGTTTAGCATGTGAGACTAAGTCAAATGCTTTGCTGAAATCAAGCACAAGCATATCAATTTGTACTCCAGATTCTCGGTCAAAGGTGTGCATGATTTCTGCAACTGTATTAATTAACTGCGTGTCACAGGAATGGTTTTTTAAGAAACCATGTTGACATGACTTCAAGATGTGGTGCTCTATGTGAGCCATGATGTTACGAAAGATGATATGCTCGAGCACTTTACATGGTATTGATGTAAGGGAAATTAGTCTGTAGTTACAAGCTAGAGATTAATTTGTTACCCTTTTTGAATATAGGGCACACATTTGCAGAAAGCCAGTCCAAAGGAAGCTGTCCTTCTTCCATAGATTGTCTATAGATCCCAATAAGTAAAGGTGCAATATCTTCTGCACATTCTCTCAGGATGAATGTAGGTAATTTATCCGGACCACAGGCTTTGTGAGGTTCCAGGCCTTTAAGAAGTTTAAGGATACATGCAGAGTCTAAGTCACACAGGGGCATATCCGGCAGGGGGTTAGACAACTCGGGAACCATGTCCGGGTTATTTTTTGTAAAGATTGATCCATATGTTCAGGATTTCAGCCTTTTCTTGGTTATCACTGATGGCCTTTCCTTCTACCTGAAGTGGGGGGGGGGGGTACCAGATCGGTCCTTCCTCTTATGAGCGATGAAGGACTAGAACTGGGTGCTGATCGAAGATTCTCAGCATTCAGTATTCCCTTGATGTATTCATCTTGAGCCTTATCCAGATCCCGTCTGACAGTATTTCGAAATCTGCGGAAAGCTGCCCAATCGGTGGACTTTCCTAATCTTTTAGCTTTGTTGTAAAGCCGTTTACGTTTCCTAATGTCTCTTTTGATTTTGACTGTTAGCCATGGGACATTTTTACCATCCTGCACTTTCTTAGAGGGGATATGAGAGTAGATTGCTTCCATGATGGTGTCACGTATAGCATCTTCCAGTTTTCCTCTATCGACCTCTTGTTGAAATCTGTTCCCCAGGTACTATTTAGGTGCAGGGGCGTAGATAGCGGGGGGGGGGGGGGGGGGGGGGAGGTATGCATCCCCCAACTTTTCGGGTGGGGGTGGTGTGTACAAACATCCAGGTTTCAACCCCAGGTTTCACCCCACCACCAAAAAAAAAAAAGGTGGAAAATATACATTTCTACATTATGTTGTAAATAAATATAATTTGATATATTTTATCTATTAATTTTATTTTATATACTGGTATTCTTTATTTAAATATAAATGTTATATATATATATATATATATATATATATATATATATATATGTACAATATTGTATATTTATATGAATTTATTAATATTTATCTATGCTGTCATGGCTTCTGATTTTTCCCGATATGTTTTTACACCATTGGAAAGTCAAAACCATCTACTTCAAATTATACAACATGGGTGTTGATCTGGGAGTGATATGGAGATATAATTTTTTTTTTTAATGAAGTGGGGGGGGGGGGGGGGGGTGTTGGCCTGCATGTGTTACCATCCCCAAATATATTTAGAGGTGATTTTTTTTTTTTCGAAGCCACAATGCAGAAAAATTATTTAGATTAAAAGTACATGTAATTATTCTGGATTTATAGAGGGTTCAGTCGGTAACTTTCCTTTAAAATGCAATTCTGCAAAACTGAAATGAAAATATAGTCACAGGAATCGAATGTGGTGGAGAAAGAGGGAATACATCACACCCAATATTTATCGAGGATGATGATGACGTGTGTCATCATCACCCAACTAAGGCAACTATACATAGAAGAATTATGAAATGACAATCATAACATATAGGCCCGGTCAGAAGCACCGCTCCGGGCGTTGCATGTGGGCACAGTACCGCTTCATTTCCCTTTAACTTCAGATAAGTACCCCCATTTTTCTTTCGAGTAAGTCCCAGTTCCATATTCTTTGAAGTGCCAATTTTGATAATTACACCTCATCCCTCACCTTACTTTTGATAAATGCTCCTATTTCAACGAAAGCATTTCCCCCCTTTCTTTCGTTGAAATAGGAGCATTTATCAAAAGTAAGGTGAGGGATGATAACAAGTCATTTTTTTTCTTTGTAATATATAGACACTGATTTTATTTTTCTACTTTATATAAGAACATTTTCCCGTTGTTATAAATGCCCCTATTCAGGTGTTATAAGTGCCCCTTTTCACTTGTGATGAACTGTCTTTTCTACCTTTTCTCATTTATCAAAAGTAAGGTGAGGGATGATCCCGGGGGATGATCCCTTTTATTCCTTTTAATGTAACAAGTCATTTTTTTCTTTGTAATATATAGACACTGATTTTATTTTTCTACTTTATATAAGAACATTTTCCCGTTGTTATAAATGCCCCTATTCAGGTGTTATAAGTGCCCCTTTTCACTTGTGATGAACTGCCTTTTCTACCTTTTCTACACATTCATTTATTTTTCTAATAATTTAAGTGTCCTTTTCCCCATGATAAGTATCACGTATATACCTTTTTCCACAACATGTGCCCCTAATCCAAAGGGACTTAGAGCCAGTATTCCCAAATGCTCGCTCGCTACGCTCGTTCGTATTAAAAGTATAGCTTATTAAATAAATTTTCATTGTGAAATTTTGCAATTACAATGTAATTGCTATTGTGGCTCTCTGGCTTCGCTCGCTCGAGCGTTCAATATTCAAATCATACTACAAAATTGCAAAGCATGATGCTCAAGTTGTATCTTGGATATGTAAAGTGAAAAACCATATACATGTTTACACACCCTCACCCCCCCACACACACACACACACACACACATATATATATATATATATATATATATATATATATATATATATATATATATATATATATGGCCCTTGGGGAAATCATACCCCCCAGGTATGAGGACCTGTCTAAGTTTAGGTGTGTCAATTTATCTTTGATTGCTTAATTGGAAGTTACATTTCTTGTAGAGGAAAACTTCCCTTGGTTTCTTCTTATTATATATGATACCCACGTTGAATTCTACGACTACTACCTGGTGGTCACTCATACCGGGTATTACTGATATTTTCCCAAAGTGGTCGGAATATGTAGTCAGAAGAACATCCAAAGTGTTTCCCAGTCTTGTAGGTTCTCTTACAATTTAAGTTGACTAAGGCTAAATCTTTCCATCAATTCAACAAATTTCTGGTTGTGGGTTTGACGAGAAAGAATTATCTTCCCAATTAAATCATGAATTGATTGTGCCCATGATTGTGCCTAGTTTCAAAAGTGGAAATGTTATTGTATTTCCTTTATTGGTCAAAAAAAGGTGATTTACAAAAAAAAAAACAGAAAGAAGAAAAAGAAAAAGAAAAAAGACAACGCTTGTCGTAGAGGGCCAAGTGCGTTTGAAAAAACAGCGCCAGCGCTCGGAGGATGTACCGTAACTGATATGAGGGCTGCGCTTCAGGCTCACCCACAGTACAGTACCCCCGGCCCCGGCCGGCCGCCACCGGCACCGGCACCATGCCCGTATACCGATGCTGATGTCATATGTGCTGGAGATGTCGAGGAATTGAGCCTGAGGTTGTCGATGACGCACTGCACTAAGTTGAGTTATTATGACTTGTTAGTCATTGACAGTATCAATTCATGTCTTCAAGATTTCATGAGTTTCAACAATGGCCGGAGCACTGTCACCTGAGAAAATTACCGAGCTGAAACAAATTATACATAACCAGCTAAATCAGGTAATTTTTTTTTTTTAAATGACACTGGCAGTGTCACTGTCAATGTCAATTGTCAGTAGAGGCGCATGGCCGACATCGGAGACTCTCTCCCATTTGGGAGACTGTCTCTCATATTGGAGACTTAGCTTACAAAAGGATAAAAAAAACAACACCAACAACAAGGCAGTTTATCCCAGCCAAATTTTTGCCTGACTGAGGTCAGAAACCCATTTGTTTTGTGTGTGGGTCATAACAAAAATTGTTATGAAAACAAAAGTAGACGGTGAATCTTTGAAGTAGAAGGTCAAAAGGGGTAATTTTTCATGAGGAATCTGCTTATCACATTTTCATTTTGCGCCGAGGTAATCCCTTTGCCGCAAATGTAAACAAAGAAAATCAATCTCCCAAATGGGAGACTGTCTCCCACATCGGCTACCAAAAATATTTATGAAAGTCTCTGATAACAGAGACAGTCTCCCAAATGGGAGAGAGTCTCCAATATTGGCCGTGCGCCTCTACTGATTGTCATGATCATGTCAGTTGGTAATTGAAGGGGCGGGGGGGGGGGGGGCACTCTACCCAAATAGTGGTGGGTATGTGCCGCCGGCAAGACAAAAAAGGGGGCTTCGGAACGAGCGTATCATGAAATTTGAAAAGGATTGTCTACGGGACTAGAAATCTAGACTACTAACATTTTTGAAAACGGAGCTCTTTGGAACTGGATTATGGGATAGCTAGTATAGTCAAGTATTGTAACTCCGAACAGATTGTATTACCGAACGTGTAAAGTTAAGCGCCTAAAATGGGTTTTCATACGCGTGGGATTGCGCGTATGAAAACCACACTATTGATACCAAGGTTGTGTCTTTTTCCCATAGGTTTCACACGTTCGGAATTACGGTACCTTTTTCAAGGGACCAAAACGCCGCGTCGTTGGGAAGGGGTTCACTCGGATGGGAATATCGTATTAAATCTACGTTGTCTTTTTAAAATTCCATCAACTTCTTTTTTTGTAGGACTTTGAGCATTCAATATGTATAGTTTGACAGATATTCGTTTCATATTTTATTTGCTATCGTTGATTTTCTGAAAAGTGTTCGGACACTGGATCAACCACCATATGGTTTGGTGCCCCATGTCTGTGCATACAATGAACACAATCATCTTCATATCAATTTTAGTGATATGTATCGGCGAAAAAATGAGGAAAAACTGGTGAAGAACGTCTATTTTATGCATTTTTACTCACATGCCTTGAATGAAAATGCCACCTTTCATGCAAAATATCCCGAACTGCGTGATAAGTGAATGAGTGCGCAGACAAGGGAACCTTCCCTTTTTTAGTGTCAAAATGACAGCGTCGCCTATTCTTGTGAAAATGAAATTGTTCTTATTCGAATTTTAATCAGATATTCGGCACAGTTACTCTCTAGGATATGAGGAATAAAATGAGGTCAGTCATTTGAGGAATACCAAAGGAAAAGCTTGTCAATTTCAAGTGAAATGTTAAGTTAGGGAGAAGGGGCCCCCCATCATATATAAATATGATGCTACGGAACTGGGCATCGTATCACCAAACCGTCATAAGGGTGACACGACATATGCTCCGCCGACATATGCTCCGCCGACAACTGCTCCGAAAAATGCGACAATTGCTCCGGGCCAATTGCTCTGCCGATATTTGCTCCGCCGACACTTGCTCCGCCGACACTTGCTCCGCCGACAGTTGCTCCGCCGACAATTGCTCCGCCGAAATATGCTCCGAAATTGAGACATTTGCTCCGCCGACATTTGCTCCGCCGAAATTTGCTCCGCCGAAATATAATAATAATAATAATGATAATAATAAGAATAAGAAGAAGAAGAAGAAGAAGAAGAAGAATGTATTTATATAGCACATTTTCCATGTGCATGTTCAAATGCGTTTTACAATGAATTATCAACGGAACAAGTGAGTTTTAAGATTTTTTTTTTTTTTTTTTTTGAAGACAATGAGGGATTGCTGGTTAGGAGAGTTTGGGGTAGTTGAAATATGCTCCAAAATTACGACATTTGCTCCGACGACATTTGCTCCACCGACAATTGCTCCACCGAATTATGCTTTGAAATGACGACATTTGCCCCGCCGACAATGGCTCAGAAGACATCTGCTCCTCTGAAAATTCCTCCGGAAATGCTCCGGGACAATTGCTCCTCCGATACTCAACCTATATTTCTTCCACTGATAATTACTCCGCCGACAATTGCTCCGCTGAAATTATGCTCCGAAAATAGCTCTCGGCCTAAATTTTCTCGTCAGCTAGTGACACTTTTAAGATCGATAATTATTGCTTTCTGAATCCTAAAATGATGTGATGAATTACAGTTTGAAGTAATTATCTTTGTAAAGTATATAAAATTTCAAATAATGTTAATGTCATCCTCTGTCGAGTTCTCAAGTTCTAGAAATTTTCATATCTGTTTATATCGTGCAGTGAACAATGAGGGCTTACTACGCGCACATTTTTTTTTTCTGCAAAAATGACTTAGTTTGCCTGCATGATGTAAGTTATTGATTTAATGATATATTGCAAACGGAATAGCTTTCGCAAGAAGTAGAACATGAAGACATGGTTGTTGATTTGTTTTCGTGGTTGGGGAGATGGAATATCCTCGAACGCCGAGCAAAGCGACTAAGCGGAGAAAGCGTGTGCGGTTCAAACGGGAAGGATAGACTATAAGAATAGCATGCCATTAGATAGAAAGACAAGATGCGAACCGATTTGCTTTCATAAAGATAGTAGGCCTATTATCAGTAGCGTAATGAGCTAAAAATTTTGAAGGGGTAGAACATGGCATATGGGGCACAATTTCTAAATAGTTGCGAACGAGCGAAGGGAGCTAGCGGAAAAATGACCTTTTTAATGAAAATCTAGCTAATTTTGTCATAGATCCTAGCATATATCTGGTAAATAATTTCATCTTTTACCTTTTTTCCCCTTTCTTTTTCTTTCCTTTCTGGATAAACACAAAGAATAACAAAAGGAAATAACTAAGAGAAAATATAAAAGAAAAGCAAATAATAACATAAGCAAAGATAGAACGAGAGAAGGATAAAGCAAAGAATAACATAAGAAAAGAGAGAGAAGAAGATAGAGGGGGAAAAAAGAATAACATATTAAAGAAAGATATATATTGGAGCATAATTCGGCGGAGAAATTTTCGTATTTGTCGCGGAGCACTTTTCGCATTTTTCGGAGCAGTTGTCGGCGGAGCATTTGTCCGCGGAGCATTTGTCCGCGGAGCATGTCATGGAACCCACGGAGCAAAAAGAGCAAATGTCGTAATTTCGGAGCATATTTCGGCGGAACAACTGCCGGCGGAGCAACTGCCAGCGGAGCAACTGCCAGCGGAGCAACTGTCGGCGGAGCAAATGTCTCAATTTCGGAGCATATTTCGGCGGAGCAATTGTCGCCGGAACAACTGTCGGTGGAGCAAATGTCGGCAGAGCAACTGTCGGCGGAGCAAGTGTCGGCGGAGCAAATATCGGCGGAGCAATTGTCCCGGAGCATTTGTCGCGGAGCACTTGTCGCATTTTTCGGAGCAGTTGTCGGCGGAGCATATGCCGGCGGAGCATATGTCATGGAACCGTCATAAGTACAAGTTCGCCAACATCACATTGAAACGCATGTTAATTTTGATACACGCGTTTCAATGGGAACTTGTGACCATTTGATGAAACGCTACCCTGGTTCCCACACACACGCTCCCATTCGCTAAAGTAAATACACTATGTGTCATGGCAAGTCTATTTGTCTTTGAAAAGGGCCGGGGCGGGGCGGGCCAGAACAGCCGGAACGACGGAATGAAATAAAAAGGCGGTGCTTTGGAAGGGTCTTCTCTCTTCAAATTCTCAACAAGAAAAAATGGTATGCTTTGGAACGGAAATTTGAGTGTAAAAATAGGGGTCTACTCTGTGGCACATACCCACCACACACTGGTAGTGGATCCTATTTCCGAACACTTTTCAGAAAATCAACGATAGCAAATAAAATATCAAACGAATATCTGTCAAATTTAGATAATGTATGCTTAAAGTCCTACAGAAAAAGAAGTTGGTGGAATCAAAAAAAGACAACGTAGGTCTAGATCTAATACGATATTCCCTTCCGAGCTAGCCCCTTCCCAGTGACGGGGCGTTTTGGTCCCTTGAAAAAGGTATTGTATTACCGAATGTGTGAAACCTATGGGAAAAAGACACAACCTACCCCGAATGGGGCCAACGGGATGACGACTGGGGGTGACCAGAGAGCAGTTCCTAAGATATTACTTGTTTTTTTGCCTCATTTTATGATCTTGTACCCTGTTCTTTGTTTCAATAGTGTGGAGAACATACGCGTAGTCCTGCGCGTATGAAAGCCATTTTATGCGCTTAACTGTAGGTGTTCAGTGATACCATGCTGTTCGGAAATTTACAATCCTTGACTAAACTCAGTATAACCCTAACCCTAAACGATGCCCCCTGTTCATCCAAGCGTAAACACATAACACACGAAAATGGTACCAAATGATGTGGGATAAGGTACTTTTTCAAAATATGTATAATGATTTTGTGTTCATAACATAGTTTTAAACAAAATAGCAATATTCTAAGTATACTTTTTTTTGACTCACATGGTAGTGTCAAACAGACACCATAATTGCTCTAAGCCTCTAAGCAAGATTTAATTTAGACTTAAATTTGCTTGATTACCTGATTTAGGGACGGCTTATCTCAAAAGGGTGCAGCATTGTGGAGCGTTCAATGCACCCTTTCGAGAAAAGCCCTCTGCTTGTTTCGAAAGGGTGCGTTGTGAACGGAGTGGCGCATTAACGCACCCTTTCGAGAAAAGCGGGGGGGGGGGGGGCTCTTCTCAAAGGGGTGCGTTAACTAGTCTTCCACATCAGTCGTTTATAATAAGATTAAAAATAACGAAATATGTATGGTATTTCGTTTTTCTAACCGTCTAACTGAACGTTGAATTCAATTTGCATGTTTTTAAAAAGATATACATGTAGAGTAGATGCTGCGAAGTGCGGCCGGTAGCCGATGTGCGGCCGGTCCATCATTTACATTGCAAAATCTCTTCAAAATACATCACACACACAGGGTACATTACCAAAGTCAAAGAAAAACAGCAGTGGCCATGAAAAAGTATCCATATCACATTTTTAGCGATACAATTGGCGTTCCTTCTACGAAAAATTGAAAATTTTGAAAATATGCCTTTTTTAAGCATGTTTTTAAGGAAATAGGGTTTTGAAAAATAAGCTGAATTTCAACAAATTTTCAATTTTAGATCTGGATTTTTCATGTGTCGCAAGCTGAAAAGTGTCCGATCGCTAGTTGCAGTCATCGATAAAGTGACACACTGGCGTGATATCTCAAGACAGGAGTCTATCTGGCGCGCGCCAAACGTGAAATTTTGCCTACATCAAACATTACATTACAATAAGTCTACTTGGCATTGGAATTGTTGGATAATCGTATTTGGTAAGTAGAACGTATGCTAAATATTATATAATTATTCTTTTGAAATTGTCACCCCTTACCAGCTAGCAGCTTGGCTGCAATTCATCCCCCCGACCGTGTCAAAACTGCCGAGCCCTATCAGGCAACCAGGATCTGGACATAGAGGCATCACTACCTACGTCAAGAACTCAATCTCAAAGAACCTTAAGTAACCTTCACCTCATAGACATAGCCTGATCTATAATTTAAATACATTTTAAATAGCTGTCTGAAACAGAGCTGACGGTCCTCAACTTGAAATAATATTTCAGCCATCTCTTGGCAACCCTGTACAGCCTCTTAAGTTAGTCCGACAAAGGAGCTGCTGTTCGCGGGGAGATATTTTCCCACGCTATCATCTTATGAATCATAAACTAATGGCGAGAAAAGTAGTTACGTTCCGCGCATGTGATGATTAAGCACCTGGCCATTTACAGCGCTGTGATTGGTTCAATATCGGCAAATTTGGTCTATAGCTTCGCACAGCAACCGAATATTAAGTCACGTACTGCTTAAAGGGGGTTAGTTGGGGCGATGTCGCATGTTCGCGATGTTATTGGCTGCATGGAATTGCACAAGGAATAACAAATTAACAGCATCACATAATATGTATGGAGCTCTCACTAGCGTTCTAAACTTCTAACTTCGATCTCGTTCACAACCTGATCTAATACAACGCTATTTCCCTGAAATGAGTGCGAATAATAAATGTTCTCCTGAATATTGAGTACGGTATGCAATGAGGTAACACGCACGTAAATAGTAGGCCTACTTACATTTGTGGATTTTCTTTTATTGCAGTGATTATTGGAATACACACAATTACTGCCAGGTTTTCTGAAAATGATGTTTTACTGAGAAAAATTGTTCTGTATTATTCACTTCAAAAAATCATACGTGATCCCCCTTTGATCTATCGGGAGAACACTATAGGCCTAATATTCTGTGATATTTTTTTTCTTTCTTCTTTTCTTTATGTTGCATTTAGCTGTAATCTCATCCTTCCATTATTGCTTAAAGGGAAAGTTCACCCTGAAGATCACTTGAGTTTAAAAAATGCAGAAAAAAATAAAGAAAAATATTGGCGAAGGTTTGATGAAAATCGGTCAAATAATAAAAGAGTTATGAGTATTTAAAGTTTTGGATTCGTGACGTCACATGCGAGCAGCTGCCCATTGGTCATGTAATAAATATTCCATATTCGCTTTTTTTTTTACGTTCCACGATAAATTGATATTGTTTCTTTTCAGAATCTAGAATTGAATAACATTTCATATCAAATGCACAGACGAAAATATTCTAAATTTTCTGAGAAAACTGTATTTTATGGAATATTTATCACATTACATCATGGAGGAGCTGCTCGCATGTGACGTCACAAAATCAAAACTTCAAAAGTCCATAACTCCGTTATTCTTTAACGGATTTTGTCCAAACTTTCGCCAATATTTTTCTTTATTTTTTCTGCATTTTTTAAACTCAAGTAATCTTCGGGGTGAACTTCCCCTTTAAGTTCAAAGCTACTGACCTATCACGTGAGAACCAAGTCGTCTAACTCCTTAAATGATCTCTGGGAAATAATGAATGGTAATTATGTTTAAAAAATAATTTTTTAATTATATCTTTTTAATTTTATTTTATTATGAACGACTGATGTCGAAGACTAGTAAACGCACCCCTTCAAGAAGAGCCCCCCTCCCCTCCCCGCTTTTCTCGAAAGGGTGTATTAACGTGCCACTCCATTCTCAACGCACCCTTTCAAGACAAGCGGGGGGGCTTTTCTCAAAAGGGTGCATTGAACGCTCCACACCGCACCCTTTCGAGATTAAGCCTTCAGGGACGATCTTCAACTCTTAATAACTTAGTCTTATTCGACAGAAAAATCTGTCTGTTTGGCCTTTGGATGAGTTTTATAATAGTCATTTTCTGTAGGAGAGGTTTGTGTGAACATAGTGATGCTACACGTAGTCTCAGCGGAGCATATCTCTGAACGAAATAGACTGATTTTTTTGTCGTAAATCTAACTGTGCATGCCATGCTACAAAGTTGGGGTTTCACTCTCAGAGTTGAAAGTGAAATTTTATATAATTATTTTCCTCCCATGTGCGATTGATCTAGACTGGACCACTAACACATGTATGCGAGGTTATTTATATACATGTACCCTCGCACACTGGACCTCTGTACTGCCGGGATTACCTCCCGTAGGCAAGTGTGTGTTATCGATCTCAGTATGAGAGCTTCACAATCGCAGGAGCAAGATCGCCAGCCAAAAAGCCACGAAATTTCATTTTATCAAGGTGATAGAGATTTTATCAAGGTGATAGAGATTCAATTGAAGGAATTGTCTGGAAATAGGATCTGTTATCGTCCTAAAATGTAAAAAGAAAGTATTTCCCCAGAATTTTGCCTATTATTCTGGTGTTCTTACCTCTTATAGTGTTAAACTTAGAAGTCAACCAACACAGCCCCACACAGGGATGGTTCTTTGAGTGGACCAATCCCACTAATACACACAAAACCTAATGAAGCCTACACATATGTTCGCTCATTTCATGCGCGCGGACATTTTGAATAGTTTGCCCGGACATTCTGAATAATTTCCCCATTGGTATGGAAATGAAAATGAAGCACCCACACCGAGTTACTACCCGCAATGTAAAGGCTTACCTCCATGATAAGAAACTCACCGTTTTCAGCTTTTTTTTCCGTCAAAATGTACACATGTTATTAATCAATTTTGTAACAAGCGCGTAATACATCCTAATATCCATATCACACATGATTAAACTTCAACAAGTTATAGGAGGAAAATAATCCATGTAATAGACTCTAGTATTATTGATGAATAAATAATTAATATTTTTACAAATTCTTCAGATTTTGAAAATCTGGGTAACCTTTCGTATTATGACGTAGCATCATACCTAAAAGAACAAGATTCATACGTTAACATGCGTCATGGTATATCGCACGGTATTGAATATGTATGAAATTACAAGACATGGTTTTTGCTCATAATAGAGGAAATTTTAAATAAGAAAAATATTGGTCTTGTAATTAAAACTTCACCCTCTTAATGCCATTTTCTGACAAAATGTACGCATGTTATTAATCAATTTAGTCACAAGCGCATAATAGATGTATCCTATTAATCATACTAAGATTCAACTTTAATAACTTACACAATACAGGAGGAAAATAATCCATGTTATAGACTCTAGTATTATGATGAAGACTTGAATTATTCATCCAGGAATGAAATCATGAAAATAATAGCTAAATCTGTCGTCTAGACACTTACTTGTAAAAAGTAATAGAACAGTTTCGGTACTCATCCGAGTACCATCCTCAGCTAAACTGACGATTTGGCGGGAACGAAGATCGGCCGTGAAGTAAGCTGGAAATCACTGGTCCGTGTCTCTATTGTCTCTTTTCTTAGAAATTCGGCGAGGAAGCTTTCGGATTATCGGATTGTAAACAAGGGACAGGTTGTGGCGCAACCCCCCTCCCCTGTTTAGTGAAGGGTTTTCCGAATTCACGTATATGGCTTCTTTAACCCCTCTCTCAAACCAACGGGGTTCCTTATCTAAAATGAGGACCTCTTCGTCTTGGAAATGATGGTTTGATTGGCTAAGGTGTGTGTATACTGCAGACTCGTTTCCTGCAGACCCTGCACGTCGATGCTGATAGAGGCGTTTGTGGAGAGGCTGCTTAGTTTCTCCAATGTAACTTTCCTCACAGTTATCTCCTTGGCAACTGATAGCATATACTAGATGCATACCAGATGCATGGTTGTTCTTAACAAATCAGACTACAATAAAAAAGTAATTAAACTTCTCAGTGATAAGAACACTTATGAATGCCTGAAGAGGGATCCGTCAGCGGTTTATAAGAAACAGGTATTAGAAGTCCTTCAGAAACTTGAAAAGGAGGAGGTGATTGTAAAATCTACCTACTACAGACTATACCCGGGGGATGACATCCCAGCTTTTTATGGTCTCCCCAAGATTCATAAGCCAGACGTCCCTTTGAGACCTATAGTCAGCAGCATCAACAGTGTGACTTACAACATAGCGAAATATCTGACTTTGGTCCTTAGTCCGTTAGTCGGCCTGTCTGAACACCACATCAAGAATTCTCAAGACTTCATTGAACAGATCAAAGACATTAAGGTTGAAGATGATGAAACAATTGCTTCTTTTGATGTGACAGCTTTGTTTACTAGTGTTCCTCCTGAAGAAGCCGTAGATGTGGTCAGGAAGCGCCTTGAGGATGACCCTACTCTACCAGCGAGGACTAAACTAAATGTCGACCAGATCTGCAAACTTTTACAGTTGTGTTTGTCGACCACCTACTTCACCTTCAACGGAACATTCTACAGACAGAAGCACGGCTGTGCTATGGGTTCCCCAATTTCACCCATTTTAGCGAACTTGTACATGGAACATTTTGAAGTTTCTGCTCTATCTACATTCCAAGGCACCCCACCATCACACTGGTTTCGCTATGTGGATGACACGTGGGTTAAGATAAAGACAGCAGAGCTTCAAAGGTTCTTTGAACACATTAACAAATGTGATTCCAGTATCAAGTTTACGCTTGAAGAAATCAAGGACCGCAATCTTGCTTTTCTGGACTGTTTGATCTCAGTTGGTGAGGACGGCTCTCTCCACTCGTCTGTGTACAGGAAGGCAACTCACACGGACCAGTACCTGTTGTTCAGCTCACACCACCCCCTCATCCACAAGCTTGGAGTGGTCAGAACTCTCTACCATAGAGCATCTTACATTCCTTCATCAGAAGAGGCCAAAAAGAAGGAAGAACAGCATCTACGCCAAGCCCTTGGATCATGTGGCTATAGGCAGTGGAGCATCCAGAAGGCTCTTCGCCCTCGCAAGAGGAATCCAGAGAGAACTGACTTATCAGACACGAGAAGATCTGGGGCCTGTATTCCGGATGTCAGAGGTCTTTCGGAAAAAGTTCAACGAGTTTTCCGCAAATTTAGGATACCAGTTTACCACAAGCCTGTTAACACCTTAAGGCAAAAGCTGGTTCACCCAAAGGACAAGAGACAAAAAACTAAACAGAACAATCTAGTATATGCTATCAGTTGCCAAGGAGATAACTGTGAGGAAAGTTACATTGGAGAAACTAAGCAGCCTCTCCACAAACGCCTCTATCAGCATCGACGTGCAAGGTCTGCAGGAAACGAGTCTGCAGTATATACACACCTTAGCCAATCAAACCATCATTTCCAAGACGAAGAGGTCCTCATTTTAGATAAGGAACCCCGTTGGTTTGAGAGAGGGGTTAAAGAAGCCATATACGTGAATTCGGAAAACCCTTCACCTAACAGGGGAGGGGGGTTGCGCCACAACCTGTCCCTTGTTTACAATCCGATAATCCGAAAGCTTCCTCGCCGAATTTCTAAGAAAAGAGACAATAGAGACACGGACCAGTGATTTCCAGCTTACTTCACGGCCGATCATCATTCCCGCCAAATCGTCAGTTTAGCTGAGGATGGTACTCGGATGAGTACCGAAACTGTTCTATTTAATACTTTTTACAAGTAAGTGTCCAGACGACAGATTTAGCTATTATTTTCATGACTCTAGTATTATTGATGAATAAATTATTGATATTTTTACAAATACTTCAGATTTTGAAAATCTGGGTAATCTATCGTAATATGACGTAGCATACCTAACAGAGCAAGATTCATACGTCAACATGCGTCGCAATATATCTCACGGTATGAATATGTATCGAATTACAAGACATGGATTTTGCTCATTATAGAGGAGATTTCATTATAAATAAGAAAATATTGGTTCTGTGATTAGAAATTCACCCTCCTTTTGATGGCATTTTCTGTCAAAATGTACGCATGTTATTAATCACTTTTGTCACAAGCGCGAAATACATGTATCCTATTAATCATACTAAGATTAAACTTTAATAACTTATAGGAGGAAAATAATCCATGTTGTAAACTCTTGTATTATTGATGAATAAATTATTCATATTTTTGCAAAACATTCTAAAGTTTGATCTTTTTGATAATCTGTGTAATAGTTATGAGATATGACATGGCATGAACTAAGGACTTGATTTAGTCATTATCAAGCATCTTGATTAGTTCAACCGTTTCCAAACGGAACTGAAATTTCAGGAGTTTTTAGACGGGGATTTTTGCTAATTACAGATGATTGCCGTGTTAGGTGTTCATGTCAGTGTTGCCGTGACTCACTGAACCGGTTGATTGACGTCATCAAAAAAGATGTACATGTATTATATGTACGAGCAATCAAGAGAGAGGAAAAAATACTTATATCCAGAATTTATTAAGAGGCAGCATAAACAACAGGTCCATTAAAATAATAATTTCAAAAAAAGAGAAAAAGTGTAATTAATCATAACATCAATAATTGAACGCAGATTTGATATTAAACAACAACAACATTCAAAATGGTTCCAAGCATGAAAATAGAGTCGCGAACATATGTGCCTATTCAACAGGTAAAACTATGTTGGAGTTAACTCCAGGGAGCTCCGCCGCTGCTGTTAGGTGCCTAACGATGGTGGCGGAGCTCCCTGGAGTTATGTTGGAGTACAAGCTTCAGTTATTAAGCTGTAGATCTATACCTACACGTCGTGTGCCTGGACAGGTTGGTTATCCAAACAGGTCACTTTTATGGTTAGGGTTAGGGTTAGGGTCAATTTAAACAGTCAATTGAACAACTTTTCCTGCAAATTGACATGAATCTTTCACAAGATAGGTTGACATAAGTATGAATTGCAAATATTCACCAAGTTTAGTGTTTTAGCGTTACTTGACGCATATTTTTCATAAATCCGACAGCAAAATTGACCTGTATTTTGTTAAGTGTCCGGACACACAACCCTCATCATATGTATAAGTTGGAGGGGGAGGGGCATGGTGGTTCCTTTTTCACGATAATGCCGACTATTCAGGAGAAAGCCCATTTTTTTTACTAATCTCACTTACCTCGGTGAATTTGGTGATATAGAACAGATATTGTCATGCATGGATGATTATGAGGGAATATCTGGGAAATTATGAAAATATGCAAAAACAAAGCAAAAGAAAAACAAAAGAATGAAAAAAATGAAATGCCTTAGCATGTTGCTTAGTAGTCACTTCAAACTCCAAAATAAATTTGGTGATTTGACAAGGAGTTACACTTTGTTTAAATGTATTGCAAAACCTCATAGGTGAAAATCAACATTTTAGAAAACATCAGTCAGTCAAATAGACATGGAACTATCCTTTCTATATTTATTTTAAATCTTTGTAGCAGTTTCTATAGTTAGTCAGACACTCAAGGCTTTGTATTGGTCCTTATGATTATTTAGTAAGGGCATCAGGCCAACTCTGCACCAAGGCAATTTCGGCATCGCATGGCAATTATCTTAAAGAGTTGAAGTGCAAACTTAACATCAGACTTCTAAGTAGCCATGGATTTAATGTTTTCAGAAGTTCACTTCTTGAAAATTTCGCCATTAGAAGATTTATCTCTCACACCTTGGGATGATATAATCTTGAAAATGGGTGTTTTAAGAGACGTATAAAATGCAAAAATTAGCGGTACACCATTGCTTCCAGTCTCTTGATCTCTTGGTGCTGAGATAGCCTGGTTCTGGAGTGTGTGGGTTAGTCATACTTGTCAGTTTAGATTCCTGATGAAACCAGCTATTAATGTAGCTGCTCTCATCGACATCCACCATTCCCATAAAGAATTGGCCTATTGATATATAAGTTAAGATTTTAGTTGAAACTGTTTTCAAGTAACTAAATAATGATTCCCATAATCATTGATATTAACATTAGATGGATGTTCAAGCTCGCATCCGAGACATTCTGTCTGAATCTTTACAAGATGAACAAGAGGCAGGAGGGACTGAGTTTGGAGAGACAGAGTTACTGGATGCTGTCCGCCAAAGAGGCTTGGTAGAAGAGATCATGGACAGGCTTGATATTGGTGGAGCAGGAAGAGGCACTGTGGGGTCAAAGGTCATGGGTCAGCCTTCAAGGGGTCGGGTCAAGCCAGCCACTCATTTTCTAGATAAAGAGGGTCCAGTGACTACAGTGCCTCTCAAGAACGGTTTGTAGGCTGTTTTTTTCTTTCTTTTTGCCAATAAGGTTTTGAAGAAAATATCAGTGTTGAAAATGCCTGATCATTTTATAGACAGCAAGCTATGTTCACAGTATAAAGTTTAAAGAATGCATTCTTGAAAGAAATGAAAGGTGGTTGTTCTGTGAAGTGTGTAACCTTTATCATCTAAGACTTAAGAATGTGATCTACAAATTTTGTCAGGATTCTGGAAAATGTTTGATTTCAGGAGATGTCAATGCAATTTGATTGGAAAAACAAAAATGGTTTCAAATTCATATTTCGCGAAGTACAACCATTTGCAACCTTCAAATTGTAGTTTATTTTTTGATTTTTTTATCACAATAGGCCCTATAAAGTCGAGACTGTATTTTGATGATATTAAACATGATTTCTTGAAAACCAACATAGACCCCACAAGAAACTACCTATATGTCCAGGTCCTTGATAGAAATGCACTACTAGAGCACTTAAGCCTGGGTCAAATTTGTCCAATAAGGATATCAATAACGAGATTTTCAGTTAAAGGTAGGCCTACACCCTATTATATGGTGTGTATGCGTGAGTATGCTCATGTCTGTTAATATTACGGCAACTCTAGGGTGTAACTTCAATGACAAATTTTGTTATCAAAAAATGAATGTTATAGTGATACCAGTCCCTACTTGTATATTAGTAACAAACATAATAGTCCAGTTTATTTCCTTCATCTCAAATGCTTTCATTTCTTATAGCCAACATAGACCCGACAAGACGCCAACTGTACTTCCAAATCCTTAGTGGCAAGGCATTCCTAGAGCACTTGCAGGAACCAGAGGCCTTACCAGGTCAAACAACATCAACATTCACAATCCATATACACTTCAGAGGTCAAAGGTTCAAAGCCAGACCTGTCCCATGTGCCTGCGAACCAGACTTTCAAGAGGGCTTTGTATTGGAGATGCACAGGTGGAGTGGAGGTAAGAATGAAAAATCACTAATTTTGGGGCACCTGTGAGACTCAAAAATCTTTCTGTTATGTAATTTTATGAAGTATTGGAATGGTATCCTCAAACGTGATTGTGTTTCATTTTTCAAAAGGATTGTGTGTGGTTTGTATATTTGCAATTCTTTGAACTTCAGGTAAATGTAATGAGGGTTGATATTATTTGAGGACAGGTTGTTGATGTTAATTATTAAGTATGATTATTTAGTCAAAGTGCTGCTGGACATCCAAATATCATCCTGAATGATGCCATAGAGTATAAGGCATTAAATTGTTGTAGTGCCAGTATTTAGAGCTATCTAGAATAATGTGTCCCAAACAGGGCAAGTTGTATTTGTGGTCCCATAATTAAATACATGTATCATGTCTGGGACTATGGGTACCCCTTCCTGTCAAGCAGTTCTGTTACAAGTATGTAATCGTATCTGTACAGGAGATGCTGCAAGGATGGCTGATGCTGGGACCCTCCTATCACTCGCTGATCCTATCCACCTAGTACTCATCAAGACAGATCCTTCAGGAGAAACGTCTCTCTTGTCATCACACTATCTGGAGTGGAGAACGGTTCTAAGCACAACCGCTGGCAACCAGAGCATTCCCGTAGAGCTACTAGGAGTAGGTAGGTTCATAATGATGAGGATTTCCTTGGTAGTCTAGAAATTCCAGTGGTAGTTTGACAGTGATATTGACTAATTCTGGCAGTCAGAGATTTCCCTTACCGTTATAAGGAGTAGGTAGGTGACAATGATTAGCTCTGGAAGTCAGATTATTCCTGTACAGCTTTGGTTGATAGTGACAAGGACTTCTTCTGACAGAACACTTCTGTAGAACTATTAGGGATGAGTAATTTGACAGTGGTACAGAATACTTGTAGTAGTACTGTACCTTAAGGCACTAGGAGTAGGTAGGTTAAGTGACAATGACTAATTTAGGTAGTAAGAACATTCCTGTAGAGCTAAATAGGAGTACTAGGTTGGCAGTGATGATGACTCTTTTAGTGAATCATGATGTAGAACAGAGATCAAGTTCTTGGCATCTCAAGGTAATATGTTACAAAATCTAGACACAAGTCATTCAAATTTGAGAATGTAGGGCAATTAATATGTAGCCATTGTTACATACTAAAAATAAATAGAAGAAGAGATACCGTATCTGTTCAGTCAATTAATCAAATTTGACATTGTGTTTCACTGTCACTGATTATTGACTTTTGTAATATTGACTATAAAATTTGTGTCTCATTTTTGTGTAGGGTCTGAGTCAAAGGTTCCAGTGGGGATTTTAGAAATCAAGTTAGAATTGCTCCCTAAGCTAGATCAGCTCTTGACTGACGAAGTTGTTTCTACTCAGGTAAGATACTTCCAAAATATAAGTAACTATTTACCCATCCCCCGTTCTCTTCATCCTCCCCCTCCCCTTCCCCCTTTCATGGGGATATAAATATTAATGGCCTATCTAAATTCATAAGCACATAGACCTGTAGAGAAGACAGTTGAAAGCTGAGAAACAAATACTGGTAGTTACTTGTAAATCTTTGTAGACAAGGTATGAGATTGGTTATTAAAAATACAGATGTCACTGCTTGCAGTTGAAAGTGGTTTTACCCTTTCAAGCATTCATTGAGCCATATATAACTTATTGGAGGATGTAGCAAAATTCCACCAAATTTCTGGTTATTTGGGATAGACACTCATAATCCCGATGGTGTGAAGTGTAAGCTTATTCTAAGAGTTAACACTGGTCTTTTATTAGGGGAAGGGAGGGGGCATGATGGATCCCTCAAGATCTTGGCTAATAAGTGACCGGTTAGTGCAAAATTTGTAAACTCATCCAAAATTATGTAAAGAACAAGTCAACATCTTTGACTTTTTGCCAAATTGCTAATTTCACATTTCTCATAATTTCGAAAATTATATTTGTAAATATATAAAAGTATTTGAACATTGATATTGATGCCAAGATTCAGTATTTTTCTTCACTCCATGGTCAAGATCCCAGGGTTGAGCTTTCCCCTTCTGAGAGACGGCCAATAACGTGGTCTTTTTAGGGTTTAATAAATCAAGCATAAATCTAGCTTTTGACTTTAAGAATAAAGGCCAAAAGGTAATGATACTTCCACCTTTGCTAGCCGTAAGTGTTCTGAAATATTGATTTCATTTTAGTTAACTTTGGAAAGAAACCGTATTGCTGAGCGAGAGCGTCTTTTCCTGGTGTACGCCAAGCAGTGGTGGAGGGAGTTCCTCCAGATTAGATCAACTCATCAGAACAGGCTTGTCAAAATATTTGCTCAGGTAAGGTTTCACCTCAGATATTTCTTCTCAATTACCTACTTCCAAGTAAAGTTTTCCATCTTTTAATCATTATGAATAGTTTAACATGCATAGGGTAAGAGTATCCTCCATCCTTGAATCTTGAGCCCTTCCTTATCGTAGGCAGAGGATAAATCTTGTCCAAGTATTTATATGGTCTACTTACTGTGAATCTACAGGTATATAGTATGATAACTCCAGAGAGACAAAATTTTGGGCCTTTTCCGAGCATGTGTTCTTTCTGTGCAGGTAACTTTAGTACAGCTTTCAATCACAAATACTTTTCAAGGGAATCAAAATATTGGGTATTACTAACCAGATGGTCGCTAAAGCAGGATATTTTTGGATTATGAAACAGCAAAAAAGAAAGAAAAAAAATCTTCATTGTAAAGTCTATGCCCAAGGAAGATGTTTTGTTCAAATCTAACAATAAAAAATGAATTAGAATTAAAAGTTTTATTCTTGAAAATCTTTGCTTTTGCTAAATGTTTGTAGACTGGAAGTACAGGGATTAATTTTACATTCATGAGGGATATACGTTATTTTTCCTACTAATTGTGTCCTACATTTTTCATCTCAAAACACAAAGGGGTAAGTCATGCCATAAAATTTATTGACATTTCCCTACTTACCTATATTGCACTGGGGTTATTTTTATGCCTCCGCCCACCGAAGATGGTGCCGGAGGCATGGGCCTCATAGGTACATTTTTCCAGTGGCGCTAGCGCCACCCCTTTGGGACTGTGTCTCTCTCAGTGCCACTGGTTATTGATTTTCAACAAATAGTGCCTAAGAAAATCTCTACACGTAGTAATAAATCACTATTTTGGTCTTTGGAATGGAAAAAAATTACAAGACTTGACAGACCTGAAATGATACAATGAACAGGTGATTTTTTAGGTGTGTGTCCAACTCCAAGTATGTCTACATGTATTTATGAATGGATGTGATTGTTTGTGCTATCTCAAATAAAGGGTTATTTTTTTCTTCCTCTCTCTTTCTGATCTCTCTCCCCCCCCCCCCCCCCCCCCCCTCTCTCTCTCAGTGACTGATAGTGATAAGTGAGGACTACCATAAGTTTTGTCTTGACACTGTAATCTGAGGTTGATAAATAAAATTCATTGAAGATAAGGTCAGACGGTCCAATACAAGTGTACCCCTGAGAGAGAGAGAGAGAGAGAGAGAGAGAGAGAGGGGGGGGGGGGGGGGGGGGTTACGGCATTATTGTGGTTAGGAAACCGCCATTCACTCCGCACAGAAGAGTTTTATTGCGTTACACACAATGGTTTCCTCATTCCCCGTCCATAGACTCTGCACTGATGAGCGAGTGGTTTCCTCAACCACAATATAGCCCTGGTTAACTAGTGTTAGTAGGAATTCAGACCATTAGCAAAATGAATTGCTAATGCTAAATGTATTTTAAATTCTGTTCTTTGTGGAAGTATTTTAAAACTAATTCTTGGTAAAATTGTCAATACACAACTGTAGAATGAACACTGCTTGAAAGACCCCCCCCCCCCAACCCCGCACTTTGCGCGCGCCTTGGTGGACACTTGTCTTTGAGTCTGAGCAACAGAATAGCACCATGCATTCTATTTAGCTTGCTGAGGGCCCTGGCTGGAGGCATTATGTTTTCGAGTTGTCCTTCCGTCCATCCCGCTTTCTTGTTCTCACGATAACCGAAGAACTACATGAGATATGAACTTCAAACTTTGTGCTTATATGTGTCACTATAGGATTTCAATCTGATTAGATTGTGGCAAATGTAGGTCAAAGGTCATGGAGGCCATTTACCATGAAATTGCAGGTTTTTGCCTTGTTAACACTGTTAAACAATTTGAGCCATTAACTTGAAACTTGGAACTAGTATGGCATCACCATAGTGGGATGAACTGATTATATTTTTGTTCTCGTCTAGGTCAAAGGTGACAGGTCATAGAGGTCATTATATTTGAAATCAATGTTTTTCTTTAGCTTTGTTATCACCTTATCTCAACTATTTCGTATTCATGACTAGGAGGAGATAAAGTGATCAAAACTTTTGTGTTATAAGGTGTATTAAACTGTAAGGTCAAATATCAAAGATGTCAATTAATATGTAATTGTAGGCTTTTTATTCTGGTTATCACAGTATTTCAAGAACAGTTTGAGCCATTAACTGAATTTAGGCAGAGGGATAGGAGACTCAGTCACATTCATCTTGTTGACCATGTAACTATATCTCCATCAGGAAGTAAATTCCATCCTGTATGAAGGAAATTTTCTAACTTTACTCGTTCCTGCACTAGAGACATCTTGCAATCATAGGATTGATCTTGATCTTGATGATGAAATACATGGCAAAAAAGTAAAGAACTCATGACGCCATGGGGTGCAGATGTTTTATTTGAATTTTAATTAATTCAAAGGGCATTTATGAAGCTCCTTGGAGAAGGTTGGGATGCTGTTGAAAGTGGTAGTTTGTTCCAATCTTTGATTGTCCTTGGAAAGAATGAATTTAGATATTTGGTTGTTTTGGCTTCAATTTGCTTGTATGCATTGATAGTAAAATGGCAACAGGTATAGTTTGAATTCCTCTGCTCTAATCTTGTGGATAACGCCAGAGAAATTCCTTTGTGGATCACGTAAAGCTGACACAATCTTGCTTCTTTGCGACAATCACCCGATGAGCCCCATTGGAGGTCTTCCAAGATTTTGGTTACAACTGAACTCCACGAATAATCATTTACAACAAATCTGGCAGCACGTCTTTGGATTTTATCTAGCAGTCGGATGTATTTTGCTTGATGTGGATCAGTCGCTGCTGCAAAATATTCAAGGTGAGGCCAGACCAGTGCCTTGTATGCTTTAGGTTTTGTGTCTTTGTTGCATTGATGAATTCATATTCCTTTGGAGTAACCCAAGACTCTGTTAGCTTTATTAACTTGTTGTTGATAATGGGACTCTCATGACAAGCTGCCAGATATAGTTACCCCAAGATACTTGTGTTCCTTAACTTGTACAAGTGTCTCACCAAGCATAGTTTATTGATGGATGATCTTGTTCCTTTTTAGTCCAATAATCGTGTTACATTTTTGAGGATTGAAGGTCATCTGCCACTTCTTCACCCACTCATAGATGTGATCCAGATCTTGCTGCAGCTTGAGATAATCTTCTTTGTCCCAGATAGTGTTGTACACTCTACAGTCATCTGCAAACAGGCGGATATTACACCGAAGACCTTTAACGATGTCATCGATGTATATCAAAAACAAAAGCAGTACCAATAGTGTTTCCTGTGGTACACCAGATATGACATTACTCCATTTTGAAGCCTCTCCAGTAGTGACCACCCATCGTTTTCTCTGTGTTAGAAATCGAGTCCAGTGTTCTACCCCTTATTCTGTAGTAATGCAATTTAGATGAGAGGCGTTCATGAGGGCTCTGTGAAATGCTTTGCAGAAATCAAGAATCGCAGCATCAATTGGAACAGCATCATCAGCACCTTCCATCCAGTCATTAACGACTTGAATTAGTCGGGTGACACAGGAATGTCGCATTCGGAAGCTGTGCTTGAATGGTGATGATGACGCTCTTTAAATTGATGCTGCAATTCTTGATTTCTGCAAAGCATTTCACAATGCGCTCATGAATGCCTCTTATCCAACTTGCATTACTATGGAATAATTGTCCTGGTGTTCGCTGATTTGTGAATGAAGAATGTGCTCCAACAATTTGCATATCATGAAAATCTGATACCAGACGATAGTTTTCTGGATGTTTTCTTGAACCGTTCTTGAACAAGGCTGTGACATTGGCTAGAAGCCAATCACTAGGGAGGACTCCAGTTTCTAGAGATTGCTGAAACAGTGATGCCAAGATTGGCGCTATTTCTTCTGCTGACTCTCTTAACATTTTAGCCGATATCTCATCAGGGCCTGTGGATTTTCTGACGTCAAGATTTCTGAGTAATATAAGAACCCCTTCAGCAGTAATAGCTATACTTTCCATAGCAAGGATAGTACATAGGTTAAATTGATTTATCATTAGAGACAATAATTTTGTTTCATCCTGGCATTAGAACTGATTTTGGAATGTTTTTTTTTTTGTTGCTATCCAACCAGGATGAGAATGGTGTAAACAGGCCTGTATGTGCCTTTGTAAAGCCGATGCGAGGGGGCCGTCTCCTGGACTCATCTCGGCATGCAGCACGCTTTGTCAGCATCATAGGCTATGAAAGGGTGTCTGCTGTAGGGGGTGGCCAACCTAGAGAGATGTGGAGCAGTATCCATGCCTTCCTTTCAAAAAATAAAGGGGTAAGTCTTACCGTCTTTACCTAGAGTTCAGTTTCAGAATACAATCATATTTGCCCACTGTGAAGTAATTTTGAAAAAAAATGCTGATATAGAATCAAATCGTTATTTGTCAAAATAACATGTTTTTGAGGAGGAATGTGAAATGTAATTCCCAAACATGAAGTGTCATAGAGGTCATAAGCTTATGTGCTGATAAAGTGACAACTTAATTAATTTTATTTACTTGCTTTTATGTAAAAAGTGATTTATGATTAGATATTATTGATTTTGTTCTAAAGTCAATATTTTGTATGTCAGTTCATCATTCTATTACTTCATCTAAAGAATGTTTAAACAACTATGTTTTGTATTACATAGATCAAGCAAGTTTAGCAGGAGTACTTTTTGACTCCTACAAAATAATGAGCTACAATTCCCAAAGCATTTATTTTATTCTAAGCCATTAATGGCTTCAATTAAACTATTTTCTTTTCTTACATCTATTGACATCAGGACTGTGAGGACCATGCTGTTCTACTGTGCAACTTTCTTCTTGGCTTTGGTCTTAACGCTTTTATGTGTGTGGGTACAAAGGGCAAAGGTCAAGCTCATTCTTGGATCATGACCTTAGGGTCAGATGGACTAGTCACATTTTGGGAAAGCTTGACATGTCAGAGGTATGTGTTGAACGCTTGCTTCTGGGCAGGTCCAACCTATTCTCTCCTTTGGTGTCACAATTTCAAACTTGTTGAAAGATGTCAAGATTTACCTCATTTTAATGCTAAAAGCTTGAATATTGAATTACTCTTAGTTCACAACATATGACAGAGAGGAAGCTAGTAGGATTGAAATATGACATTTCTCATAGATTTGTACATGAGTGGCCCATGTACACGTCTCTGGGAATTATCACTCTTTAAAGTAGATATTCAATTTGAAAGCAAATCACAAATATGCTCAATAATGTATCTCTAGAAACTAGAAAGCTTGCAGATGGTAATCGTATAAGTTTTACGTTAACTGCGTGTTTGATGATTAAAAAATGGCACAAATAAAAACGCTTCTCAGCATCTGGGATATCCGAGCGATTCGCCAGAAATATACCCATGTTTTCATGACGTCACATCAGGTACCAATCCTGCCTAAGCAGACGACGTTCTATATCAAGTGAACGTAACTGCAATGCAATTATTTTTAAATTATAAAGAGTTTGGTGTGTTTCACCATGACCGTATTTCACATCATTCTAAAAGGGAAGTGAAACCGTTTCTAGTAACTAAAATCTTTTGTTTGTAAAAAGTCATGATAAGGGTCAATGATCAATCAAAGAAATCACACTTTCGAATTGTAAAGCCCGCTGAATTATAGCATGGATGGTATTCGTTCCCTCTTGAAACGCCGACATGCCGCGGTGCATGCAGCTGAAAATACAATGGCATCTTATTTTGTTTACAAGCGATTGATTCCTTTATTTTTTTAACGCTGCATTTTTCATCAAAATAATACCATGCAGGAAATTTAGAGTGAGGCAACAAATAAACATTTATACTGACGCTAGCGAAGTAAGAGAAATAAGTGAAGATGAGATGACAAAACAGGCACTGAAAATGTGTAAGATGTTATGGGGCATCGTCTGCTTAGGAAGGATTGCTCCCCGGTATGACGTCACATATCTCAGCAGCTTTCAAAGAGCTCTATAGGTGCTATAGCGGGGCTGTGTTATATCATTTTATAATTGATAATAATCATTACTTCAAATGTTTCCAAGCGTTGAATTTTGATGAACCTTGTTCAATCTAAGCTTCACCTATGCAATAATAAAAATTAAATCAATATTCAAAATCAATGAAATTCTACTTTAACCCTTTCAGGACAGGGATTATTTAAGGGCTAAATTGATCACATTTTGTTCTTCAAATTGGCAACAATAATATTTTTCTTTTAGTGCTACATGGTTCAAATAAGGTGTAATGTCTTTGAAAACAATATACATGGTTAGAAATTTGTTGAATAGTTGAAAGAAATTGTCAATTTTAATGAAAAACAATGATTTTAAACCTCTCAATGTGTTGCCAATTTAAGGATCTCAACGCTTATTCTTGTTTTTAAAATTCCTGGCATCAAACGCAATATGGTCACGCAATAAAAATGGACATAGTGTGTGCAGAAAAATTTTGCTCTTTCTACTCATGCATGTGGTATATTTTTTAGAGCTCTGAATCAAAACTTATTAAGCCAAACCACAAAATGTGGTCACTTGTCTTGAAAGGGTTAAAGTTTTCTAGCTTCTTCCCCTTCACAAAATGTCAAGAACTTTGAATTTTTGTTTTTACCAAATATTCTAAGACATATTATTTGTAAAGTACATGTACATGTAGTGTTAAATGATAAAAATTAATATTCCATGGTATATTGATAATGCATTTTTACAGAAATTACCTGTTTGTGTGCAATTTTACATAGGGACAAAATGTCCTGTTTGTCATGTGTCCGGTATGTCACATATCTGTACCTGCCCTTCTTTGATCTATAGTGGGTAAATCAGCCATGTCCATGGGTACTGGGGAGAACATTGGCATAGTGGTTCATTAATTTTGACTCTCAGTCAAGAACGTGAGAGGTTGAATCCTTACCTGGTACATTCATATGACCTAAAAAGTGTCTTTTTATTTACAATATTCTCATGACCCTGGTGTTGTAAGATAGGTCTCTAGCAGTGGTAATGCACTTTGTGCTGATAATGGCTGCTGATGCTATCTGAGCTAATTTCTGGAATGCATACAGCAACAGCCATATGTTTTAAATAAGTAGCAGTTTAAAAAATAATTTTTTTCCTGTATTGGCTTATTAGACAAATTTGTTTAGCCCATCGTAGAACAGAATTTTTCAAAGGTCAGAATGATTAAGCTTCGCCTGGTCGATGTAGTATCAGTTGTTGTATCCATGGAGGAGGATACTTCAGATTGAGGGACGTTACACCACCACTGTGTCCACTGTTGTGTTTGCTGTTTTATCATGTGTCTTGTGTGCACTCTACTGGCTACATTTCTCAATGGATTTAGTTCAAATTGGCTATTATACTATTAATACATGGTTGGGAGTGCGTTAGTGCGATCTGGCAACACAAAGGTTTTTATCATGGTGTACTAACACACGAGACGTAGCCGAGTGTGTTAGACATCACGATAAAAACCTGTGTGTTGCTGGATCGCACTAACACATGAACTCACAACCATGTATTAATAGTTTTATAAAACGGGTCTACAATCTTAGTGTTTTCTTACAATCTTAGTGTTTGATCCGGATTAGCTGTGCGTTAGTCCCCTGGCCGTGCGTTAGTACTTTTTTTTTGCACGGTCACGTGGTGTTATTTGACCAATCAGGATGGCTACATTCTTGAACCCGTTTTATAATGTGCTTTGTGATGGGATAGTCCTAGTGGTGCTGCCGCCTTCATTGTTCTGTCTTGTGTGGGGTCAAAGGTCTATATGCATGGATATACTTGTGGTTGTATGCTCATGTGTACATGATAACTTTGTCATTTACTGTTAGATTGAATTCAAAATTGGTAAGGAGGTGTGTTATGGCAAAGTCTAGATGTCTACTGATTTTGGTGTTGCTGCCCCTAGTGTTTCTATCCTTTGTGGTCAAATGTCACATTTTAATGGATGTGTTGAGGAAACTCTACATGCCGCATTTTTTGCCAGATTATGTTGAAATATTCTATCGAGGTGTTTCATGAATAAATTCAATTCAATTCACTTCAAATTAACATTTATTTTCTTCCATTGATTTTGACAACATTCAACATCTGTTCAAATAGTACAATTTACATGCATATAAAATAATATCAGTACAATCAAGAACTTGCAAAGTTACAGGGAAGAAGGCGCAGTCCCAATAAGCCAGATCTAGAGGTGCTTTGTTTTTAGTGATGCTGCCCCCAGTATTTTGCCTTTTATTGAATTAAAGGTCATGCAGTTAACTTTGCATAAGTCAAATCTGTTCGACTTAAGCAAAATTTGACTTAAGAAATCTAAATAACACATGTTTCGCATAGTTTGGTCCAAAAAATTTATTCGACTTAGGTAAAGTTGGACTTATGCGACTTTGAGTTACGCAAGGTTAACTGTAGTTTGATGGATGTCTTCTGTACTCTTGACAGTCCACATTTGTTGACAGATATACTGTAGTTAAAATTTCAATTTTTTCATGCAAAATTTCTGATTTTGAGGAAAAGTTTTCCCAGTTCTGAATATCATAACAAAACATGTACTACAGAACTAAATTTGTCAAAATTGTAAAAATACCTCCCCAAGGTCCTTTAAAAAAATATAACACTGTTTCCAACTGCATAATAACTGAAACGCATGCGGCGTGATGTGTTCTTGACATAATTGTGAGAAATGAAAATGAGAGAATAATGGTTGCGTAGCTTAAATCAAATTTCCCCAGAGCTGTCCTCCCTTTATAAATTTTTGCAAAGGTTGAAAAAATGTCTCCGCCGGGAATCGAACCCGGGTCGTTGGCTTAGAACGCCAATGCCTTAACCACTAGACCACGGAGACGGGCCAGTGATTTCGGCGACACCAGATTCAATTGACCGACATATTGACAAATCTTCAACCTTATTAATTCTTTTGTCGGGGGCAGGTGAGTTTTGAATCACTGGCCTGTCTCCGTGGTCTAGTGGTTAAGGCACTGGTGTTCTAAGCCAACGACCCGGGTTCGATTCCCGGTGGAGACATTTTTTCAACCTTTGCAAAAATTCAAAAAGGGAGGACAGCTCTGGGGAACTTTTATTTAAGCTACGCAACCATTATTCTCTCATTCTCATTTCTCACAATTATAATTATTTCCACGAGAGTTGCCAAAGCTGTTGTATATGTTATTTCCTTACAATTATTTGGTGTAAAGGGGAATTTTTTTGATTCGCCATAACGTTTTCGGCACTGTTTTTTCCCATTTCCGTAGGGGTAGGAGGCATTCTATCGATATAAACGTAGAGAGTGCCAAAGGACAAAGTTTTGTTCGGTAGGGAGAACTCATTTTCGTATAACATAACGTGGAAAATCTATATATGTATAACTCTTGGGGAACTAACGTCCTGAGGTTGGACTTCGGGCGATGTCTGTTTTTCTTGATTATATCAATAGTTTGGGGATTTACTAAAAATACCTTATCGCACACAAAAGGTAGTTATTATACGATTCTTTTTGCCATAAATACAAATTTAATCAAATTAATTCTAAACATATACTAACATTTTGAATCCATGGATTAATTCTCTGTAACGTCATTTCATGCTGATATACATATGTGACCCGGCACCACAAAACCACAAAAAAGTCGCAACCCGTAATTCTGTGTAAACAGCTGAAATGGGAATTTGGGTTGCATTACGAGTTTCTGCCGTCAGAGACCATCCGAGTTAGAGCCCCAAAACTTGGATTTGACGCATTGAGATTCAGAATGTACAGCACGCGCGATTGAGCTCTTATCATGTGTCTTAAGCCATGAACGTCCTTGAGCGTGCTTTAGCGCTGATAAGACTCGCCAGCAGAGCTTGACTGAAGAGATTATGAGAACAAAAAAATCTCTGCATTCAAAAAGTATATCCCTTTTTTGAACTCCAAGTTTGCGAACGAGGATTCGTATACCAAAATGGCGTTTAAAGCATGAAAATCGGGCAGGTAATGCCGGAGATATTATATTAAAATACACAAAAATATTTCAGATGCGACTCGTGTTGGAGACATTTGCCCCCATGCGGTATAGAGGTACGTTTACAACGACAGCTGTTTATCAGCTGCATGAGATTAAGGGCTGGCCTTATGCCTTGAAGGTCGTCTGACTGCGACTTCATTACACTAATATTTCTTTATTTCATATCTTCATTTTGCTTTTGATGTTATTACCAGAACTTCGAAAACGAAACGCTAACCCGAATACAACTTCAAATGGTAGAAGCCGTAGAAAGCGAAGATAGGTATTATTCAGTATGTTAAAATTGAAACATTGAGATCCGAGTAACTGAGCGAGAGCTACAACGAGAGATCGACGGACGCGTATTGCCTCGTTGTAGAAATAGGCCTAAACTCGGAATTCAATGAGTCAATTTACGTACAGTGCGCATACGCAGAACTAGGTGTAGTCTCGCTCCCTAGACTGCAGAGTTGTCAGAGCCTTATGAAGAAAAACAAAAAAGACGAGAGACAAAGGCTGGCCTACCTTTAGTACAATGGGGGGGGGGGGATCTTTTCTGAAAACTATTCTGTTACCTAGGCCTAATAATAAAAAAAATAAGAGCTATTGGGCTATGTGACCCCACTGAATAAATTTAAATTACGGACAGCAAGATAGCCAAGGAAAAAAAAGTATAGTAGGCTTATGTTCTAACATGCATTTTTAGGCCTATATTGCCAGAAGCGGACGTAGAGACATGTTAGGCACATTTCTATTTCACCCCATTAACGATGATAATTGTAATTAAAATGTTTGATTCATTTTCAAGCATTTTCAAAGAGATTTATACACGATACTGAAATCACTTTCTTTTTAACTTGCACATGTGCAACATGTGCAAGTATGAGTAGAGACTAACTAAACTGTATGACGATGTGCGCGAGCTAGCTCCACCCTGGCCTGTGCTGATGCTCAGATTACTGGCCCAAGGCCTTGTGTTGACTGAAGGATTAACTTAAAGATAACCATCTCCAGGGGGCTAGGGCCCCCAATCTGAAAGGCAATGTTTCAATGCTCCAACGAAGGAAATTCATCATGTGGAAAATTTTATTTTGGGATTTTTGGTTTTTCTGAAAGATCGTTCTTTTCTTTACCTGATATCAAAATCTGGAAGCTTAAAACACAGTAGAAGATGAATTTTTAAGTTTTTCTAGACCAGTTTTTTTCGCACAGCTTCGGTTTCTTCCTAATTCTTCGCCTTCCCGTATGATCTTTTTTTAATCGGTACTGCTCACCCTCGTAAAATCACCGCAATCTCACGGGCCTTAAATTACCTTTTCCCTAATAATTTTTTATATTGATAGAAAGAATAAACTCGCAGCAATCTCATCATACTGATATTACAGTTCACCAATAGTCGCAAAAGCAAATTACAGAGCAGTTTTAAGTTCCATTTCGATGACAAAACAGAGTCTGAAAAAGGACGAACGATCAAGTTTATTCATGTGAGCAAGGAAAGAGTATATAAGTTCTACGTAAAACAAATTGCATAGGTTAATCAATGTGAACAAGAAAAAGAGTAGGTCTTATTCAAGTTAATTATAGGCTAAATTACAAGTTCAATGTATGATAACAGAAGGACTACACAGATACCAGTATTATGTAACAGGGAACAAAGAAAGACACCCCAAAGGAGTGAATAGGCATTGTCTAGTGCAGGTGTCAGGCCACCGAGGTGCGCTTAATCTCCCATTAGAACACTCTCATTTGCATCATAATAACTTTCGAACAACTAAAGTTCACAATTTGGAGTCTTGGCAATAGAATGAATAAACTATGTTTAACACTCCTACCAAATATCAACCTAATCCGACAATTCATTCATAGTGGGTGCTATGGCCTTTTGATTCACTCTCCATTGATATTCTCTCTTGTTTTCTTACTCCGCACGCTTGAATAGGCCTCAACTTTAGAGCTCATTTCCTCCCTATTTAATACCAGCAAATCTCTCTTACAAGCTCCTTTCATTCGCTGAATTAAAAGGGTTAGAAAGTTTCAATTATAATGAGTCATATATCATTTTAAAGCTGAGACTTTGTTCTATCCAAATATGATAAAATCAGAAAAATTATTTTTTGCGACTTTTTGGTGGTTTTGTGGTGCCAGGTCACATATATACAATTAAAAAAAAAAAAAATTCGCCCCTTCGTTGAATCTAGGTACATATATATATATATATATATATATGTATTATATGATCTCACAATTTTGATACTACATGTTGTTCTCTCACTACCTCTCCCTCTTTCACTAAACATTAAACTAGTGTATGTGTGTATCCTCTAATCTTCCCCAACACATCCCCTAGAAATTAACCCACTTTTATGGATCATTCCAAAAACCTACACACATCCCATAGAAATGAACCCAATTTTATGGATCATTCCAAAAACCTACACACATCCCGTAGAAATTATACCACTTTTATGGATCATTCCAAAACCTACACATATCCCATGATAGAAATTATTATTTATACCACTTTTACGGATCATTCCAAAAACCTCACCCTCCCATTTCCACCTTTCGTTTGAACTTCACCATCCAATAAATCTTACTTGAATGGGATTTAAGTTATACAAATAGGGTACCTGGCCCACACGGAAAGGGGGGGGGGGGAGGCTCAGGGACAGCAGCCCTTAAGTGCCCCAACCTTCGATTTTTCACCAAGCGAAAATTTTGCCCCGAAAATTGCGTGATGCAGGCGAGACTGCCCTGGGTATTTCCCTTGGTTTGTTTTATCCCTCCATCCATCGAAGGTGGTGCAAGAGGCATTTTTTGTCCTTCCGTCTGTCCTGCTCTCTTGTTATTGCAATATTTCAAGAAATCGTTTGAGGTATGAACTTCAAACTTGGGGATAGTATGTATCGCCACAGATAGACGATCTGATTAGTTTTTGGGGTAAGTGGGTGAACTGTCATAGAGGTCAATTTCTGAAATTTCAGATTTTAGCCTCGAGCCTCATTATCGTGATATCTCTTGAACGATTTGAACCATCAACTTCAAACTTGGTACTAGTATGCATCACCATAGTGAGACAAGCTCATTAGATATTTGGTTAAGTAGGTTGAAGGTCACAGGTCACAGAGGTCAATATACCTGAAATTTATGGGTTTTTTTAGTTTTATTGTCACCATATCTCAATAATTGTTTCAGCTGTTAACCTCTAACTTGGTGCTAGTATTCATCACCATAGTGAGACAAAGTGATTAGATTTTAGGTTTAGTAGGTCAAAGGTCACAGAGATTACATGAAATTAAAGATTTGTTAGTTTAATTGTCATCCTATCTCAAATGTTTCATGTGCATCACTGTGGGGAAACAAAGTGATCAGATTTTTAGGTTGTTAGATCAAAGTCAAATATCATAAAGGTCAATTAACATATAATTATAGGTTCTTTATTCTCGTCGTCACAATGTTTCAAGAAAAGTTTGAGCCATGAACTTTACTGAATTTAGGCGAAGGCATATATATAGAGATGCATTCGCATTAATCTTGTCTTTTGGTCAAATTGAGTACTAGCAGCTTTGTTTTAAGGTGAGCACTAAGAAAAGCCACTGTATTTTCTGTGCTACTGCCCTCAGTGTTCTGTCTCTTTAATAGGGTGTTCTATGTATATGAGCTCGCCCCCAGAAAGGATGGTTTTGTTACACTTTTTGGTTTCAAACTGAAGTAAGTTTTTTTTTTTTCAGAACCATAAAAGCTACCATAAGAAATTTGGTATCATTTCAAAGCTGTATTAATATTCAATTCGCCTGCAAAGTTTCATTGTTGTAGGTTATATATAACAGGAGTTACAGCATTTTAAAGTTAGAAGGTCAGGGGTGGTGGTGGAAGCTGCATATTGTCTAAAACTGAAATACTGGGAATTTCAGGTCAAAATTGGCATTGCCTGTACAAAGTCAAATTTAGGGAAATTGAAATTTTGATCAATTTGGGGAAAATGTTAATATTTTGGTCAAAACTTAATATATATAAATTCAAGCTATTATACCCAGCTTTACTGTCTCATGATTGAAAAGTACGTATGGCAATTCAATGATATATTATGTAGCACTAGTATGGTGACTCATAAAAACATTTGCATTTTAGGCTAAAATTTTGGTGATTTTTAAAGTTATTATATGATCATAAACATTACGAGTTTCTGCCGTCAGAGACCATCCGAGTTAGAGCCCCAAAACTCGGATTTGACACATTGAGATTCAGAATGTACAGCACGCGCGATTGAGCTCTTATCATGTGTCTTAAGCCATGAACGTCCTTGAGCGTGCTTTAGCTCTGATAAGACTCGCCAGCAGAGCTTGACTGAAGAGATTATGAGAACAAAAAAATCTCTGCATTAACTCCAAGTTTGTGAACGAGGATTCGTATACCAAAATGGCGTTTAAAGCATGAAAATCGGGCAGGTAATGCCGGAGATATTATATTAAAATACACAAAAATATTTCAGATGCGACTCGTGTTGGAGACATTTCCCCCCACGCGGTATAGAGGTACGTTTACAACGACAGCTGTTTATCAGCTGCATGAGATTAAGGACTGGCCTTATGCCTTAAAGGTCGTCTGACTGCGACTTCATTACACTAATATTTCTTTATTTCATATCTTCATTTTGCTTTTGATGTTATTACCAGAACTTCGAAAACGAAACGCTAACCCGAATACAACTTCAAACGGTAGAAAATGACCCCGTAGAAGCGAAGATAGGTATTATTCAGTACGTTAAAATTGAAACATTGAGATCCGAGTAACTGAGCGAGATCTTCAACGAGAGATCGACGGACGCGTATTGCCTCGTTGTAGAAATAGGTCTAAACTCGGAATTCAATGAGTCAATTTACGTACAGTGACATACGCAGAACTAGGTGTAGTCTCGCTCCCTAGACTGCAGAGTTGTCAGAGCCTTATGAAGAAAAACAAAAAAGACGAGAGACAAAGGCTGGCCTACCTTTAGTACAATGGGGGGGGGGGGGATCTTTTCTGAAAACCATTCTGTTACCTAGGCCTAATAATAAAAAAAAATAAGAGCTATTGGGCTATGTGACCCCACTGAATAAATTTAAATTACGGACAGCAAGATAGCAAAGGAAAAAAAAAGTACAGTAGGCTTATGTTCTAACATGCATTTTTAGGCCTATATTGCCAGAAGCGGACGTAGAGACATGTTCGGCACATTTCTATTTCACCCCATTAACGATGATAATTGTAATTAAAATGTTTGATTCATTTTCAAACATTTTCAAAGAGATTTATACACGATACTGAAATCACTTTCTTTTTAACTTGCACATGTGCAACATGTGCAAGTATGAGTAGAGACTAACTAAACTGTACGACGATGTGCGCGAGCTAGCTCCACCCTGGCCTGTGCTGATGCTCAGATTACTGGCCCAAGGCCTTGTGTTGACTGAAGGATTAACTTAAAGATAACCATCTCCAGGGGGCTAGGGCCCCCAATCTGAAAGGCAATGTTTCAATGCTCCAACGAAGGAAATTCATCATGAATCCTAGAAATTATACATTGCTGTAGAGATCTGGATGTGTTCTGTAAGAAAATAACATTAATTAGCAGAGAAAATTGTGGTGAAAACAATGTGATAACAAAAAATATCTAATCTTCCATACTGAAGTCCATGTAATTCTTTTGTCTTACACCTTGTACTATTTTTTTGTGCATATTTAGATTTCTTGTGTAATTTCCTTTATTAAAGAAAATATATATTTTTGCTATCATCGGGTGTCTACTTAAGGAGATATAGGTTTCCAAAGTTAAAAGTGCACTATAGAAGGTAGAATCACCATGTAACGCAAAAGGGGGCGACCTCATGACACATGACCATTTGCGTTGTGCAGCAACAAACATTTCTGTTCTTATTTATTTAATATTACATTTTTATGCCTCTGCCCACTGAAGGTGGTGCCGGAGGCATTATGTTTTTGGGTTGTCCGTCCATCCGTCCGTCCCACTTTCTCGTTCTAGCGATAACTCAAGAACCACATGAGGTATGAACTTTAAACTTGGTGCTAGTACGTATCACCATAGGAAGAGGATCTAATTAGATTTTGGGGTATGTAGGTCAAAGGTCACAGGTCAATTTCTGAAAATGCAGGTATTAGCCTTGTTAACGCGATATCTCAAGAACCATTTGAGGTATGAACTTCAAACTTGGTACTAGAATGTATCACCATAGAAACACAATCTGATTAGATTTTTGTTCACATAGGTCAAAGGTGACAGGTCATAGAGATCATTGTACACGTGTATGTGAAATTATTTTTTTTACCTTTGTTATCACCATATCTCAACTATTTTGTATTCATGACTGGGAGGATATAAAGTGATCAGACTTTTGGGTTATAAGGTGTAAGATCAAATGTCAAAGAAGTCAATTAACATGTAATTAGAGGCTTTTTATTCTGGTTATCACAATATTTCAAGAACAGTTTGAGCCATCAACTGAATTTAGACAGAGGCATATAGGAGACACAGTCGCATTCATCTTGTCTTTTTATAAAATGAAAGGCATATCAAAAATCAGCTGTATGAATTTAAAAAAGAAAAATTACATAATACAATAAAATATTGCAACTTTGTGTGTGTAAATTTTGGTTTAAATTCCATTATGTGTTGCCAATTTATATCAGGTTAGTGCTTATTCCATTTTAAATGTTCTTATCCATTAACAGCCTAATATTGTCTATCATACAGTTGTACCATGCATAAACATTGAAAGCCGACACTAAACATTGATGGGGTAGTATGTGTGCTATATTCTTTTTATTTCATGATACTACTTTTGTTTATTAATAAGGTACATTCACCATCAAGTGAATCCAAATGATCCTCCATCTGTAGAACAAGCCAGACCACAGCATCCCTACAAGACAGTGGGCTGTGTCTTCAACCACAAGGCATTCTTTGCCAATTGTCAGGTAAGCAGAGCATATACATGTATCATAGGGCAATGGGTCTTTATATTATGGTGTTGTGACTTTCATTTATGAAATATGTGTATGTCTATATTTTTTATATTATTTTGTTATAGTAAATCACAGAAAGGCAAAATCCTGTTTGAGATCGATGTTCAGTTGCATAGGTATAGAATAATTGTCATAGGATATATCCATGTGGCATTAGATTCTCATGCAACCTGGTTTTATAGCCTGATGTGATCACGTTTCATTAAATTATAATTTATATGTCCATTCTATCTTTGTTCATTGTTACAGGAAGTGATGAAGGTTTAGGAATTCGATCAGATGGTCATAAACTGTTCATTTAACAGAGACCAATTGAAAAGTAAAAATTAAAAAAAGAAAGTAAAAAGGAGTAACTGTTATGGAAAGAAAAAAAGGAGCAGATGACATCTTTACTCCAGAACAGTTTGAAAGAGTTTATGTTAAAGTGTACCAATCATCTAAAAAAATTGTCTACAGCTAGAAAATATAAATTCAACCTCAAAGAACTGTACCTGTCATTCTATAGGTCAATAGTTAAGGAGTATATACAAAGGATAACATAAAAATATGCGCCGAACCCAACTTCAACTTCAGTTCCACGAGGGCCCTATTTTCATTTTTTTTTTTTTTTGTCTACTCACTTGTCGCTTCTTATTTGTATGGAGAGTGTAGTAAAACTTGCAATATCTCTTTGTAGAAGTAATATTTGAAGCCCATATTTGGAATACGGTATTAGTCTCACAGCAAAACTAAGCCCAAGGTTGTTTTCTCGTTGCAGCCATCAGACAATGTTGAACTATGCTGCTTTGATCTACAAGATTCATCACTATGGAAGGCCATGAGTGCTGATGCTCTCTCATCTGTCTGTGGGCCATCATGCATTGTAAGATATATTTCTTATGGGCTTTGAGAAGTTCATTTTGTGAGCTATAGCAGAAAATAAATCAGTGTTGATTTTTGTTTACAGCAAGGCAGCCAATAAAACAAATACAAAGTGTATTTATCTTGTGAAAAAAATGTCATGTTGTCTTAATCACTTGTTTTACGCATTTATCAAGTTTTGAGAAAAAGGTCAAATTTCTTCAATGATTTTGGATAATCTCTTTGTCATAAATATTTTAGTATATGTGCATGGCTCTGATCATTGGGAAACTTAGTGCTCCTTAACTTCATCCCATGATTATTTAATTTTCATTTGTTTTAATACAGGATTAGGCAATCGTATTTTGGGAGAGTGAATGGAATGAGGAAGCATACCAAACCATAACTTTTTAACCCTTTCAGGACAGGAATTATTTAAGGGTTAAATTGATCACATTTTGTTCTTCAAATTGGCAACAATAATATTTTCTTTTAGTGCTACATAGTTCAAATAACTTGTAATGTCTTTGAAAACAATGTAAATGGTTAGGAATTTACCGTAGAGTTTTAAAAATTACCCCCCCCCCCAAAAAAAAAAAAAAAAAAAAATATTTTGAACCTCTCAATGTGTTGCCAATTTAAGGATCTCAAAGTTAATTCTCGTTTTTAAAATTCCTGGCATCAAACGCAATATGGTCATGCAATAAAAATGGACATAGTGTGTGTAGAAAATTTTGCTCTTTCACCTCATGCATCTGATATATTTTTTAGAGCTCTAAATCAGAAGTTATTGGGCAAAACCACAAAATGTGGTAAATTGTCTTGAAAGGGTTAAATAAATAAGTTCATTTTTTCTTGGTACACCACAAATCATGAAAAATGTTACATAGGAACCACACTTATTTTTGTTGTCTCACCATCAGGAATTAAAAAAAAAAAAAATTTTGTCAGTAAAATTGACGAATAAACTTCTGTGAGTGTGTCCAATGTATGTATCTTTGACAAAACCCTGAGATATTTCTTTTAATGATGATGTTCACTTTAGTTTTGCATTTATAGTTTACCTTCATAACATTTGGTGTCAGCTTCATGACGTTTGTTTTGAAGAACGATTTGATACTATTAATAAAGAAAAGTTAACAAAACCACACTAGATTTGTTAAATCTGATGCAAAAAGTACACAAGGTATGATATTTCTGGGCAGAAATAAAAAGTGCATGTGAGAGCCAAGTTACAGTTTTGGTTTGGACATTTGTCCAAATTTGCAGGTGCTACTATGTTGTTTCTTGTTAGCATGTTATGAACGTTAGATGACCTCGCGGTGTACATTGTGGTGTCAGTGTTATGAACGTAATCATTCACAAGAACAGTTATATTGCTGTAATTGTATGACTTCAAGAGTTATAGGAAGGTTTCTGTTAATGGTTTAAATGACCCTGGATTTTGTCAGATTTCTTAAATGCATATCCTTTTTTCAATTTTAATTTTCCCCCTTTCATTTTTCACTACATTCATAATGTGAGTTTGAAATTTTACCTCATATGTAACACTAGTGTACCCTAGAGTAGAGGCATGCACATAATCCATGCTTGATCCCCCCCCTCCCCCCCCCCCCCCCCCCAAAAAAAAAAAAAAAAAAAAAATGAAGGAAAAAATATAGTTTAGAAACATTACTGATTTATGAATTTTGACATTGTCTTGAACAAATCTTTCTTTCTGTTTTTGGTTTGTTTGTTTGTGTTATGTTTTGTTTTGTTTTGTTTTGTTTTGTGTTTTTTTTTTTTGGGGGGGGGAGGGGGGGTAGGTAGCTGTACTACACCCCCCCTCCCCTTCAGTAATTTTCTTTATAATGATAAGAATATCACAATTTATTGTTTTGTAAACTGATTCTTGGATGAATGGTAGATGCCTCAACAATATTCCTATCATTCTCCGAAGTTTTCTAAATAGATTTCATGTTCGTTTGTTGTTGTTTTTTTCCATTTTAAGGCCTTTTGTGTAAGACCTAGTTTGTTATCTCATCAATGCAAAGCTGATTTTGCCTTACTAGGCAGTTAATGGCTTCTTTTGGGGGAGCAAATGAAGCTTGGTTAGCTGGTTGCGCTGATTAGATTTTGGGGTCATGAGGTTAAAGTTCAAGGTCATATAGTTCAATAGAATACATAAAAATGGTTCGTTCTTGCGATAACTTAAAAACCGATTGACTGATCAACTTCAGACTTGGCTGGAGTGTGCATATGGGAGGGGCAATGCGCTGATTAGATTTTGGGGTCATGAGGTTAAAGCTGAAGGTCACAGAGTTCAATAAAATATATTAAAATGGCTTGTTCTTGCAATAAATTAAGAACCATTTGACAGATCAACTTCAGACTTGGCTCATGTATGCATACGGGAGGGGCAATGGTCTGATTAGATTTTGGGGTCATGAGGTTAAAGTTCAAGGTCACTGAGTTCAATAAAATATATTAAAATGGCTTGTTCTTGCAATAAATTAAGAACCATTTGACAGATCAACTTCAGACTTGGCTCATGTATGCATACGGGAGGGGCAATGGTCTGATTAGATTTTGGGGTTATGAGGTTAAAGTTCAAGGTCACTGAGTTCAATAAAATACATAGAAATGGCTTGTTCTTGTGATAACTTAAGAGCATTATTTATAAATATGCAAAGTCATGCGTTGCAGTCAATGGAAAATGTTCAGATTTCTTTACATGTAACATAGGTGTACGTCAGGGAGAGAACCTCTCCCCCTTGCTATTTGCTATGTATTTGAATGATTTTCAGCAACATATAGGGACATTCTATGAGGGGCTGGGTTCCTTGGCAAATGATGTTCATAGCTATCTAAATGCTGAAGAAGTGGAAACTTTTTTAAAACTATATTGCCTTTTATATGCAGATGATACTATAATTTTGTCAGAAAGTCAGGAAGATTTGCAATCAGCATTGAATGGCGTGGCAAATTATTGCAATACATGGCAGTTAACTGTAAACACAAGTAAGACTAAAATTGTTATTTTCTCCAAAGGGAAAATCAGAAAAATGCCAACCTTTACTTACGATGGTAGTGTGATGGATGTAGTTGATGATTTTATATACCTGGGCGTTAGATTCAATTATAATGGTAACTTTAAAAAAGCAATCTCTAAGCAAGTAACACAGGCTCGGAAGGCCTTATATAGTATGTTGGTGAAAGCAAAAAGATTACAGCTATCAATTGATACACAATGCTACTTATTTGATCATTTAGTAATACCTATATTATTGTATGGTAGTGAAGTCTGGGGTTTTGAATGTATAAAACAAATTGAAGTTTTCCATAGAAAGTTTTTAAGGACAATTTTGCATGTAAATAAGTGTACGCCAGACTGTATGGTGTACGGTGAAACTGGTCGTGGATTGATATTAAACTACGTAAAACGTAGAATGGTCGGATTTTGGTTGAAGATAGTTAAAGGGAAGCAGCAGAAGTATTCAAATATTTTTTATAACTTACTCAGGTACATGCATAAAGACAAAGATTCGCCATTCACATCACTTTGGTTTCAGTTTATTGAAGATACTTTTCAATACGCAGGCTTAGGGAACGTCTGGCTAACTCAAGGCAGTGGTTATAGTTCTCAATGGATACTTAATGCTTTGAAATTGAGACTCTCTGACATGTTCCAACAGGAATGGAGATCAGCAATGTGGACTAACCGAATCTGTACAAATTACAGAATGTTTAAAAATGACCTTAAGATTGAAAGATACTTTTTTGTCCTAGGCCAAAGAGATATTATTACTCTCAGCAAATTCCGTTGTAGTTCGCATGCATTACCTGTAAATAAGGGTAGATTTGATGAAAGTTTGTTAGATGAAATGAAGTGTTCACTCTGCGTATCTTCAATTTTAGGAGATGAGTTTCACTACATCTTCGAATGTCCTTTTTTTCAAAAGGAAAGGCGCATGTATTTATCAACAAAAATATATAACAGTAGACCAAGTGGGTTACAAATATCCCAATTATTCAATTCTGCTAATACTTGCCAGCTGAAGAAAATAGCAAAATTTACCAAAACTATTATGATGCAATTTACTCAGTCACCAAAAGAGAAGAGTAAAGAATACCATTGTACAGAAAGTAAGAGAGATAGAACTGTATGTACTCGTAGTGGTAGAATAGTCAAACAGCCAGAATGGCTAGTTTTGTAAAAATGTTTTTATACAATGTTTTATCTACTATATATATTCACACTTATAATGTATGTATAATAATTGTAAATATGTTTCTTTGTTTGTACTCTCATACCCCGAGAGGGGGTCGATAGAGTCAATAAATCTTATCTTATCTTACCATTTGACGGATCATCTTCAGACTTGGCTCATGCATGCATATGGGAGGGGCAATGATCTGCTTAGATTTTGGGGTCATGAGTTTAAAGTTCAAGGTTATGGAGTTCAATATTTTTTTTTTTTTTTTTTTTTTTTTTTTAAGTGTAAATCTGATTTTCCACTGCTTTCACCTTCTAATAACTGAGTTACAACTCCCAGAATAGGGATTAAATTGACTTGGCTTTATGCATATGGGAGGGGCAGTGATCTGATTAGATTTCGGGATCATGAGGTTAAAGTTCAAGGTCACAGAGTTCAATATTAAAAAAAATGTATACTTTCAACACTAACCAAGTAACCAAAGTAACCAAAGTGTACATATATGCCATACATTTCCAATCTGTTGTTGGCGGAGGCATAAATTCCGACCGTGCGCGGTCGAAAATTCTTCTAGTTCTGATTAATATTTTTTTCTCTCTTGGGTGGAAATACATGTTTATGAACAGAATATTGATGTAAATCAATGATGTTTAATAAAATTCAATTTGATTCATGTTGCCTCTAGACAGATGGGCTGTACAGAAGGTTTGACTGTACTGGTAATAAACAATTAGTCCACACAGTTCATGTATAGAATCACACAAATGACCTTTGCATTGACTCCACTCATCTACCCCCATGTCTATTCCTTCCATTTCAGACTCACTGGCCCAACAGCCCACCCTTAGTCCCATCTCACTTGGATGCAGCACTGGTCAGTAATGAGCTGGAATTGCAGCTTAGAGCTCTAACTGTAGACCACAGAAAGGTAAGCTTTCATCTATTACATGACACCTCACCCTTTGACATGTTAAAGATGCTCAGTTGTGAGTTCCTGTGCGTAATGCATTACAGTTCGCCCACACTGCACACCTTGGAGCGACTTTGGGGGGGGGGGGGGGGGGGGAGGCCGAGCCATCGAACTCCCGAACCCCTAGTCTGTACGGCCTGTATTTTGTGTGAAGTTGGGGAAAAGTATTGCGAATGTCTCCTTGTACCCTCACTGAGTTTTGCCACTCATGATTAGGCATTTACAAACCTTGGAATTTAACCCCATTGTTTTTGTAATAATGAATAACCAAATGATATCTTTTATATATTTTATTTTGTATTATTTTTCTGTATTCTCATGTATGTTTCATTAAAACTGGTTCTCAGATGCATGAATTATGAATAAAGTTGACTCCTACTAATTCTTCATTTATTTCATCTTTTCTCTTTATCATTCATAATCTTAGTCTCCTTCCTCTGTCCAGTTTCTGCCACTTATTCAGCTTTGTTATTAATTCCACCATTTTTCCTTCAGACTCCATTTGACTCCTGTTTTTCATCATTTGACTCCTGTTTTTCATTCTTCCAAGTATTCTCCTCTGATCATGGCTCTCCTCCTCCCTTTTTTTGTGCCACAGTAATCTTTTCTTCATTTTATAATTCATCTTCACCCCCCCCTTCTTTCCTTTCTTCTTCATTTCTTCTTGCCCTCTTTAAAAAAAAAAAGTTGTTAGGCCCTTTAAGTATTTCTTCTTAGGAACAAGAAACAAGTAGTTTATGAAAGCATAGTCCTTTAATGCCTTCACGTAAACATCGGTTTTTACGTAGCCAGTACTAATAATTCAACATGAAAGAAACATTTTATATTTACAATTAACAACATAATTATTCATACCCTTACCAAGTTTTTGTTTTGTGAAAAATTGGTTTGTCATGATTTGTGTTGCTTGTTCATGCAACGAATCAATTGTTAAAATAATTACACAAGACAATTTACCAAATTTTGATGGTTCAGAGGTAATTTATTCACTTTTTTTTTTTTTTTTTTTTGATGGCTTGTCTATAACTTTTCATACCCTTTCTTGAATAGTTGCAAAACATGCACAGGATCTTAGGAATGTCTGACACGTGCATTTTCATAAAAATATGTCTCGATGCCATGCCTGGACCAGAATATGAATATTTCTAGAAATGCCAGGAAATTAATATATTAGCATTTCCATTGTTATGCAAATGAGGTGAAACCACAATTATTGTAATTCACCTCAGGCTTACAATTAAAAGTATTCAACCAGTGCCCAAATTCCACTAGTCCACCTTTCATTCTTAAGAAAAACACAAAAGACTTCAAAGTTACAAGGGGTATGAATAATTTTGTTGTTAACTGTATATATATATATATATATATCTTTGTATATATTACGCTAAGAATTTGGGGCCTTTTCTTTGGCTTGAATTGGTTCCTCCCCTGGCTCTTTAGGTCCCCCCCTTTTGGTACCCACGGGCGGGGAATAGTCCCTAGATGGTTGGGAGGCACTTTTTAAGTGCTGAAGTGCCGTCCATATTTCATAAATTCATTTCTAAACATTGAATTTCCGGAGGGAGTAATATTTCTGTCGATGGAACAGCTCACTGTCGTAGCATGGAAAAGTACCTTCTGTTATGCCCCCAACCCATACCAATTAACTGTGAAGGGGAGAAACTTCATTGGTGTATTGCCAAAGAACAACGTGACGTATTCTCCAAGGCCATATTCGCATGTGTATATTGGCTTCAGTGTGCATGTGTACGGCGCAACAACACACGTTATTCGTTCGCACAGCGCACGTGCACATGTACATGTACTGCATGTACTATTTGTACTATTTGTAGCTTCATGGTTACATACACAATTTAGGGCATGTCTCATTGAAGCCAGTACATCATCCACGTACACGAAAACGGATAAAAAGGGTACCTTTTCAGCAATGAGCGCATAACCCGGGTTACGCGGTTAGGGTGTCAAAAAAAAGAGCAAAAATCAAGAAAAAGGGTATCAAATTCAGAAATGATAGATCCGCGGAAGGGGGGGGGGCGGGTGGATATAGATCGGTAATGTGTTCCAAATTATTTTAAATTTCTTTTACGGTTCCTTTTTGGCTAAAAAGAGGTCTATGATGATGATGTAATCCTCAAATAAGATGTAAAATACCAAGCAAGATATAAAATCACCGTTAATGGTGTAAAAATCAGAGATAGATAGGTTTCCTGTTTAGGGTACCAAAATCTGCTCCTACTGCAATCTGCTTTTTAATTCAGCAAGTAATTTATGCGGATGATGTACAGGTCTCAATGAGACATCTGGGGGGGGGGGGGGGGTTGTCGTGATTAATTCAGATTGCTTCAGGTGCCCGTAAACTTTTCTGCCTTTTATTTGTGAAAATTCGGCTCCTTTGGAAGTTTGATTTATGTAAGCATTCCATTACTTTATAAATTGAACTTTCAACAGGTTTTTTGTTTGTTGGTGTTTTTTTTATTTATTTTTTTTTTTTGGGGGGGGGTTTTCTTAGTTGAACTTAATTCTTTCTGTGCTACAATTGTTTGTTTTATTGTTGGGGTTGATGTTCCATGAGACAGGGTGAAGGGGAGGAACATGTAACTGTATAGATATAAAAAAAAAGGGGGGAGGGGGATTTCGGCCACTTCATATTTTAGGACTCTTTATTTCAATTTATTTCTACTTTTTGCTCATATCATGGAAGCATGGAAAATGTAAACAATACATAGGATTAGGGTTGGGGCCGGTTAGGGTTAGGGTTATGGTTAATGTTTAGTGTTAGGGTTTAGGGTTATGTAACTGCACATTTGGGTGGCTGTCGCATAAGTCATTCCTATTATCAACAACTAAATTGACATGAATGGGGAAAATGGTCCTCATACCATTGGAAACATGTTATTCTATATATCGCCTCAAATATATTATTTATTCCCTTATGACAGACTAAACCGATCTGTAGACATCATTCGGGGGAGGGGAGGTGTAGGAGATCACGTCACTTATCGGTTGCCATGGTGTAAAGAAGGAGCCCCCCCCCCCCCCCAACCAAAATTTCTTTCGAAAATATTTCCTCTATGATATGAATACGTATAGGATATTAATCCTGTCTCCCCTCATGCTGGGGGTGATGGGGGTGGGGTACGGTAGGGAAAGGTCAATCCGTCGGTCCTCCCAAGACTTATAAGGGGGCCATAATCCCCCTGAAAAGAAAATGACAATAAATTTTTTTTTTTCTCATTTTTGCATCCTTTACAAGGGACGTAACGCTAATTATACATGTTATGTTTTGATGGCCTTAATTTCTCTGAGTATTAAACCACAGAAACATGGCAAGATCAAATCCCTCCCTCTAGCTCTATGCATGGATATATACTATTCGAACATAATTATATCCATGCTCTATGTGCGAGAATCCCGCCAGGTGTAAATGAGATCGTGTGTCTCCGGCGCCGACCACCGTAGTGACAACGCTGGCTGTGCGTTGAATTTTACTGGCCAGACATTCGATATCAAATAATTATTACGATCACTGATGATAGCCACTGTATCAAAATTGTATCCTTCTAATATGGCAGGTGTGAGAGAGCCGCGATATATGACTAATGACAGACAGAGAATTGTAAGAATTGAGACAAAATTCAGATGTTAAAGGGATTGATTAACTTTGCCCAGGATTGAAAAAAGAAAATCACCATTCCAGTTCATGCTGTAATCATAATTGCAAACCTTAAGGTCAGACAAGAATCACCTAAGTTTTATAAGCTGATCGGTCGTTTATATATATATCAAGATATTTACGATTGAACATTGATGTCGGGATAGAGTACCACCGAACCCTAAAGAACTTTAGTTTACGGTTCTTTCATAGAACACTGTACAATGAACGAATTGCTATTTCTTCTCAGGCTGGAAACCCGCTCTGAAATCGCCAAGTGCTGGTGCTTGGTTTTTGTGACTGCAGCGCGGCGAAGGAGCCGAGCGATTTGCTCTAGCGATCGATGGCTATACCTTTCGCCTGGCTAGTTTTTCTCTCTTTTTAGGATAGTAAATGGGTTCCATTTTCTCTCATACTTTCACATATCCTTAATTATGTAGATAAAGGATTGCACACAATTCACTGGCATTTGAGCTGATTTCACAATTTTTCACAAAGTTAATCAATCCATTTAATGATAGTTGACTTCGGATTCTGATGGTAAGCCCAATAAAATCCGATTGTAGGTAAATTTGCCATGCTTCGGTAATTACTGACACTATGTATTACAGAACGGGTCAAGAAATCCCTGCAATCTCATTGGTCGAGAGCTGTGTGTAGAATTTTACTGGCCAGACATTCGATATCAAATAATTATTACGATCACTGATGATAGCCACTGTATTGAAATGATATTCTTCTAATATGGCGAGTGCGAGAGAGCCGCGATATATGACTGTTTACAGATGGAGAATTGCAAGAATTGAAACAAACTTCAGATGTTAATGATACATGTATTTGACTTCGGATTCTGATTAGCAAGCCCAATAAAATCCTATTACAGGTCTACCTGTTAAAAACAAAACGAGATAGAATGAAAATCTTAAACAATACCTACTTCCTTGTTAGTTTGATTTCTTATTCTATTTAGTGTGATCTTCAAGTCTAGAGCAACTTAGTTACTCATAAGACTAATTGTCCTGAAATCTTCAATTACAGTTGCCTTAGGTTTTTTGGGATTTGCACAAATATATATCCCTTTTCAGATCTTCAGGAATATGTCCTGTGTTGTATATAATCTGACATATGTTGGTCAAATGTTCGATCCCAAATTCTGTTAGGCTATCAAGTTCTTCCTTTGTTATCCCATCTTGGCCTTCAGCTTTTGAAGCTCTCAGTGAAAGCGTATGGTCATACGCTTTCATAAATGGGAGTATTCAGTCATAGATATCTTAATAATAGCATTATTTGAAAACCTTTCTATGCCTGGCTATTTGTTTATCATTCTGAACATCATTATACAAGACAGATATCAAAATGCAACAATTTATTAAATCAAGCCTCCACAAAGTTACCGAATCCATTTAATGTCTATTATTTATTGATCGGCATTAATGCTATGTGGGCGCAGTGTCTTGAGTTAATCCAGAGTGATTCTCTGTGAAAGATTGTGTTGTGTGATTTGTTGTTGGGTTAGTTACTCGACCCAAAAAGTGGTGGGTAGGTGCCGCCGGCAAGACAAAAAAAGGGGGGCTTTGGAATGAGCGTATCATGAAAATGATGGTCTTCGGAACTACAAACATTTTTGAAAACGGGGCTCTTTGGAACTGGATTGCAATATAAATATGATGCAGGAACTGGGCATCGTCTCACCAAACCATCATAAGTACAAGTTCGCCGACATGCCATTGAAACGCATGTTAATTTTGATACACGCGTTTCCATGGGATGACGGCGAACTTATAACCATTTATACTTATAATGACCGTTAGATGAAACGCTACCCTGGTTCCCACACACACGCTCCCATTTGCTAAATACGCTGTGTGTCATGATGGCAAGTCTATGCTACATGTATGGTGTCTTCGAAATGGGTCGGGTGGAGCGGGCCAGAATGGCCAGAATGACAGAATTAAAAAAAAAAAGCGGTGCTTTGGAACGGTTTTCTCCCTTCTTTTTCTCAACAAGAAAAAAATGGTATGCTTTGGAACAGAAATTTGAGTGTAAAAATGGGGGTCTTCTGGGCAGCACATACCCACCGCACACTGTATACTGAGTGCCCCTGGCACAAGGCCCCTTGACATCATACGCCCATGCCAGCAAAAAAAAGAACACTTTTTTATAGGCAACGTCAGATTTGTATGCCATAGTTGTCATCCCCAGCTGATTGTGATTATGCTAAGCCACTCTTGCAAGTCATCATGTAGTGTCTATGTTTGTATTGTTTGTTGTTGTTTTTGTATTTTTAACACATTGTGTATGCTTAATATGTTATTTTTATGCCTCTGCCCAGCAAAGGTTGTGCCGGAGGCATTCTGTTTTTTGGGTTGTCCGTCCTTCCGTCCATCAATTTCTGAAATTTCAGGTGTAAGCCTCGTTCTCGTGATAGCTCAAGAACCATTTGAGTTACGGTATCAACTTCAAACTTGGTTCTAGTACATGTATGTATTACCATAGGAAGACTATCTGATTAGATTTTGGGGTGTGAAGGTAAAAAATCAAAGGTCACAGGTCAGTTTCTGAAATTGCAGGTGTTAGCATAACATGATATCTCAAGAACCATTTGATCCATTAAGTTCTAACTTGGTTCTAGTATGTATCACCATAGGAAGACGATCTGATTAAATTTTGGCAAATGAAGGTCAAAGGTCATGGAGGTCATTTACCATGAAATTTCATGTTTTTGCCTTGTTAACAATCTTGAACAATTTGAGCCATTAACTTCAAACTTGGGACTAGTATTCATCACCACAGAGAAACTAACTGATTAGATTTTTGTTTAAAAGATGACAGGCCATAAAAGTCATTATATGTGAAATTATTGGGTTTTTGTCTCACCTGCGTAAGCAAAAAGCGAGACATAGGCGCCGCTTTTCCTACGGCGGCGGCGACGACGTCAACAATTTTGGAAATGCTCTCATTTCAAAAGTACATATGTCCAATTTCCACGAAACTTGAACACAAGTGTTGTAGAGTAGCACAGATAATTTGGAATAAATTTCAGGTCAAAAGTCAAGGTCAAAGGTCAATTAAGGTCAATTGAGTTAAATTGTGTTCCAAAAACTTAACCTGAGGTTAAGTTTTTGATCTTTTACTTTATTTCAAAAGTATTTGTTCAAATTCTTTGAAACTTGGCATCATTCTTGGTAGGGATTGTCTTAATGTCACCCTCTTTCAAATGAATACCCAAATCTTACATTGTCGTCACATTAAAGGTCACTTACTAACAGTTTAACTTGGTTAAGTTTTGGGTAAATTTCAGTTTTTTCTCTACATACAGTACATGTATAGTATGTACATGTATTGTACTCATGCATTTGACTTTTTCTCAAAACGTTGCTGGTAGTGGATTTCAACCAAAATTGGTAGGGATCATCCTTAGGCAAGGAGGATCTTAATTTGTATAGATGGGTGTACCTACCAATATTGGGGGGGGGGGGAGGGGGAGGGAGACTTGGGGGCACCACCCCCAAGAGCACCAATAATGGCAGTAATTAGATTCATATTTGCTTCTTCTTTAAGCCCTGTTGCAAGATTGTTAGCAAAGTTGGTACATGTAGGTATCATACTTAAAGGAAGGAGACCGCAATTTCTGAAATATGGTACCTTGCCTCCAAGGGGGCTCAGGGGCAGCACCCCTTACATGTAAGTGCCCCTATTGTGAAAATGAGATATTTGTTAAATGCATGGCTGGGTTCTAACCAAACTAGGTAAGAATCATCCTTAGGCAAAGAGGATCTAAATGAATGCAAATAGGGTACCTATCCCTTAACCCTTTCAGGACAGGAATTATTTAAGAGCTCAATTGATCACATTTTGTTCTGCAAATTGGCAACAGTAATATTTTTCTTTTAGTGCTACGTGGTTCTAATAAGATGTAATGTCTTGAAAATAATATACATGGTTAGGAACTTTGTCGAAAAGTTGAAAAAGTTGCCAATTTGGACAAAGAACAATGATTTTGAATCTCTCAATGTGTTGCCAATTTAAGGATGTTCAATCTTATTCTCCTTTTTAAAATTCCTGGCATCAAACGCAATATATGATCATGCAACAAAAATGGACACGGTATGTGCAGAATTTTTTGCTCTTTCTGCTCATGCATCTGGTATATTTTTAAGGCTCTAAATCAAAAGTTATTGGGCCAAACCACAAAATGTGGTCAATTGTCTCGAAAGGGTTAAGGAGGGAGTGGAGTGGGGGGGGGGGGGGGAGCCCCCCCCCCCCCAAGAGCCTGTGACACCAAATTGACATTTTTCTTTCTTCTGTAAAATGTTTTGCCACATGTAGATTGTAAGCAAACTAGGTAGGAATCATTGTTAAGGGTAGGAGACTTCAAGTAGTTCAAGTATTGTAGACCATTATCTTCAAGGGGTCTGATGGAGGGGCACCACCCAAAAGTGTCCTAATGGCAGTTATTTCATGTACACATATTCTGCTTCTTTAAAACACACAGCTTGATTTCAAATGAACTTCACCATCCAATAAATCTTACTTGAAGGGATTTAAGTTATACGGATGGGTTACCTGGCCCACAAGAAGGGGGGGGGGGCCTCAGGGGCAGCACCCCTTAAGTGCCCCAACCTTTGATTTTTCACTAAGCAAAAATTTTGCCCCGAAAATTGCGTGATGCAGGCGAGACTGCCCCGGGCATTTCCTTTGTTTTTTTTTTAGCTTTGCTATCACCATTTTTCAACTATTTTGTATTCATGACTAGTAGGAGATAAAGTTATCAGACTTGGGTTATAAGGTGTAAGGTCAAATGTCAAAGAGGTCAATTAATGTGTAATTGTAGGATTTTTGTTTTTGTTATTGTAGTATTTCAAGAACAGTTTGATCCATCAACTGAATTTAGTTAAAGGCATATAGGAGACACAGTCACATTCATCTTGTCTTGTCTAATCTGGTATTGGAGATGTAGAAAGAATGATCAAACTCCAAAGGATCACCAAACAAGCAGGGAAGGTTACAGGTGAAGTTCAAAATCTGAAAGAAGCATGTGAATAAAAAAACAATCTTGTAGTAAAAATTAGATTATGCAAAATGAAAGTCACCCACTGTCACCATATTATGTTTTTTATACTTTCTGGTAAATAAATTTGGTCAGTAAACTGCTGTACTCAATGTGTTCTGCATTCCTCTTTTCCCGTTTCTCTCTGTACACAATCAAACTGTTACTTAATTTTATGTTCCTCTGTATTACCCACAGTCATATATTATACAAATATACAGGGCCCGAGGAAATCTAGTGCGATCTATGGGGTCAGTCGAAGTGACTACAGTCATCTATTTCCTCGAGGGGCGAGAGCCCCGAGAGAAATAGACGATTGACTGTAGTCGCTGAGACCGACCCCGTAGCTCGCACTAGATTTCCGAATAAAGGCCCTGTATATTTGTTTTATATCCGGCCCTCATCAACAATTAAATATATTTGGATTTAACTTTGATCTAGATATGACAAATTAATGTTAGATGGTATAAATCTCGCGTTCTTGTTAAAATCTGTATAGGCCTACGGTTAGAGCAAAACACAGTGGATGCTAACTAACTTAGAATAGATTGATGCGATTGATAGTCGCTGAGCCTGAGACCGACCCCATAGATCGAAGTAGATTTCAGAATAAAAGCCCTGTATATCAATTTTCTTTTATAGGCCTCTAACTTTTAGGACTAGGTTGTCTATAACATCAAGTTAATTTTAATCCTGTTATAAAGTGTTAAAGGGTAGTACTAGATCTAGATCTATACTGTAACGTAATCGGTGAAATTCCGAAAGTGAAAAGTATGTGGCTAGTAATGAACTGCACAGGCACAGTTAGATTGAATAAATAAAAAATAATTTAATACTAGGCTAGGCTAGGCCTAACTTAGTCTTCGGGTCGGCTAGCATTTAATTAATGTTAATTACTACTACTGTTAGAGTCTGGTAGGCTAACGTTAAATAGATCTATATTTAGGTCTAACTTTGTTACTAGGCCTAAATAAAAAGTAACACAAAACAGTATTATTATAATAATAAACACTTAAAAAGGGTCAAACGACATAATTATGACAGTTTACACTCAAATGAAATTTTACCTGATATAACTGAACACGGTAGATAAAGTTTACCTGATAACTGAATTTAGGCTACTTCATTTGTTTCCAATCCTGGTTTGTTTTTGGTCCTCGTCAATCAAAATCATTTTTTTTTCCTTTCGACGGACACTAGGCTAGACATAGGTCGCCATGTTTTGATTTCGACTGATGCGCGTTACGACGCGCATTTAGCTAGTACGATTGCGCATGCATGAGAAACAGTACAGCTGATCTACTGACCTACATCCAATTACATTTGCATAACCAACACGTCATGTGTCCGGACAGGTCACTTTTAAACAGTAAATCGAACACAATTTCATGCAAATTGTCAAGAATCTTTGACAAGATAAGTTTACAGAATTATTAATTGCAAATATTTACTGGGCTTAGTGTTACTTCATGCATATTTTGCAAAATTGACGGCTATTTTTTGTTCAGTGTCCGCCCCCGCCCCCCTCACTTTTCTTTATATGGATTTATGAAAATTCTCGGGCTCGGCGTAGTTTCACTGGTGCCCGCGCCGTCCCATCGCGGGAGTTACCCGAGAGAGATTACTGGCTGCTCGCCGTACACATCAAGAGAAATGATTCTAGGGAGCAAGGTAGTCTGCAAGCACAGACACTTTATCAGAAAATCATTGTGTCTTGAGAGGAGCCTAATCCAGCTACCTATTGGTCGTGTCAATATAGGTCAGGAGCAGCTACAGTACATGGCCTATAGTAGTCTTACAGCGCAGACTCTCTTGTACGACTGACCAGGGTTTGTGCCTGCAAACTAGGAGCAAGGGGCAGTCAGAGGCATGATAGTAAAAAAACTATCATACTCTGAAAAGTTTGACGTCACTTAACCATTTTTTCTCCCGGAGTAATTTCTTTTTCTGGTAGAATTATGATTAATCACATGAAGTGCTCTCAACCAATCCAAGAGCAAGAAATTTTCAATGAGGGATATAAATATTCACTTTTTTCTCCAAATGCTAGTCAATTAAAAAATATTGAAGCATATGTAATGTGAAGTATGTGATGGCATCTATATGATTTGATATGTGAGCAAAGCCAGTTTTCAAGAAAATTTCCATTAGATAATAAAAGTTATATTGAATAAGCAGATCAATGCATGTTTACATTGTGTTGTCCCTCCCCCCCCCCAAAAGAAAATCTCTCTCTCTCTCTCTCTCTCTCCCCCCCTTCTCTAACTGAAGTTAGCTCAGATAATTCTGCCCAATTTGCTTTTTGTTGGAGCAAAATACATCCCAATCTTTTAGCTGCTCAAAATTTTTGTTTTCTGCATCAATTATAATTTTTTTCCCCCTTTTTTTCACCAGGTATTTCAGTGTATATATATATACTAGCTGAAGCAGCCCGTGGACATATCATCCACGGGCGCTAGCGGTGTTTATGATTAATCACAGTACCGTATATTTGTCACAATTATCAAGTGAATAAAGAAAAAAGTCGGGTAATGTGTTATTTTTTTTACCAAGAAGTATTTACAACATGTGAGTATGTGTTATTCATCCAAATCTTGCATGAGTTCTGAAGAAAATACATTTCCATCTTGATGAAGACTAAATGACGATTATTTTACTTTATGAATGACTGAATAATGATATTTATTTATGTTACGTCGGCCCTGTGGCCTGTGGATGACACACGATCTCATTTACACCTGGGCGGGATTCTCGCACACAGAGCATGGATATAATTATGTTCGAATAGTATATCCATGAATAGAGCCAGAGTGAGCGATTTGATCTTGCCATGTTTCTGTGGTTTAATACTCAGAGAAATTAAGGCCATAAAAACATAACATGCATAATTAGCGTTACATCCCTTGTAAAGGACACAAAAATTAGGGAAAAAATGAATTTATTGTTATTTTCTTTTCAGGGGGATTATGGCCCCCTTATACATGTAAGTCTTGGGAGGACCGACGGATTGACCTTTCCCTACCGTACCCCCTCCCCCACCCCATCGGCCTCCCGTCACCCCCAGCGCGAGGGTTAGTATCCTATACGTATTCATATCATAGTGGAAATATTTTCGAAGGAAATTTTGGTGGGGGGGGGGGGGGCTTCTTCTTTACACCGTGGCAACCGATATTCCTAAGTGAAATAAAGAGTCCTAAAATATGAAGTGGCCGAAACCCCCCCCCTTTTTTTTTTTACATCTAACAGTTACATGTTCCTCCCGGCTTCACCCTGTCTCATTGAACATCAATTCCCACAAAAAACAACAACAACAAACAAACAAAACAATTGTATCACAGAAAGAATTAAGTTCAACTAAGAAACAGCCCCCCCCCCAAAAAAAAAAAAAAACACAACAAACAAACAAACAAACAAAACCTTGAAAGTTCAATGTATAAAGTAATGGAATGCTTACAAAAATCAAACTTCCAAAGGAGCCGAATTTTCACAATTAAAAGGCAGAAAAGGTTACGGGCACCTGAATCGATCCGAATCGATAGCGACGACCCCCCCCCCCCCCCCCCCCCCCCCCGATGTTTCATTGAGGCCTGTACATCATCCGCGTAATACATCTAACAGTTACATGTTCCTCCCGGCTTTTCATCGAACATCAACCCCCACAAAAAACAACAAACAAACAAACAAAACCTTGAAAGTTCAATGTATAAAGTAATGGAATGCTTACATAAATCAAACTTCCAAAGGAGCCGAATTTTCACAAATAAAAGGCAGAAAAGTTTACGGGCACCAGAATCGATCCGAATCGTCGCGACCCCCCCCCCCCCCCCCCCCCCCACCCAGATGTCTCATTGAGACCTGTACATCATCCGCATAAATCATTTGCTGAATTAAAAAGCAGATTGCAGTAGGAGCAGATTTTGATACTCTGAACAGGGAAGCCCGTCTATCTCTGATTTTTATACCATTATTAACGGCGATTTTATATCTTGCTTAAGGTATTTTACTTCCTATTTGAGCATTACATCATCATCATCATAGACCTCTTTTTAGCTAAAAAGGAACCGTAAAAGAAATTTAACCTACTTTGGAACACACTACTGAACTCCCCCCCCCCTTCCGCGGATCAATCATCTCTGAATATGCTATACCCTTTTTCTTGATTTTTACTTTTTTTGATACCCTAAACGCTTAATCCGGGTTACGCGCTTATCGTTGAAAAGGTACCCTTTTTATCCGTTTTCATGTACGTGTACCGGCTTCAATGAGACATGTCCCCACCCACCCCACCCACCACCCCCATCCCCCCCCCCCCCCCCCCCCCCCCGCCGTGAAACCATAGAGTTCCACACGCACTAAACTGTTAAATGTAACCATAAAGCTACAAATAGTATATGGAGCAGTACATGTACATGTGCGAACAAATAACACGTGTGCTGTATACACTGAAGCCAATATACATGCACATGTGGATATGGCCATGGAGAATACGTCACGTTGTTCCTTGGCAATACACCAATGAAGTTTCTCCCTTTCACAGGTAATTGGTATGGGTTGGGGGCATAACAGAAGGTACTTTTTCCGTGCTATGACAGTGAGCTGTTCCATCGACAGAAATATTACTCCCTCCGGAAATTCAATGTTAAAAAATGAATTTATGAAATATGGACGGCACTTCAGCACTTAAAAAGTGCCTCCCAACCATCTGGGGACTATTCCCCGCCCGTGGGTACCAAAAGGTGGGGACCTAAAGAGCCAGGGGAGGCGCCTATTCGAATTCAAAAAAAGACCCAAAATCCTTAGCGTATTATATATAAAGATATACCACTGCTAGGTTTCCTTGTGGTAGGCATAATGGCATTGAAAAAGGGGACTTTCTTTTAAAATCTGTGGTAAACATTCAATTTCAATTTTAGAATATGATTTAGAAAATAATTTACAAAATAGGTTTGAAAAATTGCATTAAAGTTTCAAAAAATGCATTTGCAGGGTATGTTTTATTATTTTCATTCAGTTCTTCAGTATTATAAGATTTCTCTGTGTGCATAACAGAGGAAGGTGGGTGTTAAACACTGAGAATACCCCAAGGCCCCCAGCCCTTGTCTACACTGCTGAATTTTAGCCACTTTGTATGGTTGATCATGTAGATGAAAACTGCAAATGTATAGCCTACATGTACATGTACTTTGAGAAATTATAAGAATGCATAGTGTCAGCCTATTTCACTACATCCCTTGTACATATATACTTGATGTACATTAGAAAATGTCAGGGTTATTTGAGCAGCTGTTTTGTGACGATCTTTTCATTTTGGGTATAGTTGGGGGTCATCACTTTTGGAGATTGGGATAGGAGAGACATACATGTACTGCTTTTGTTGTAACCTACCTCATCTCTCATTTTCAGTGGAAATTGTATTATTCTTAGAAGGATCTGTCAGGGATATACAGAAAACACACTTGTGAAAAAGAATAACAGATAATTGAATAAATGAACTAGAGTTGAACAAGTACAGCTATACAGGTGGGCTGTTGAACACACACATATTTTTGAACGCATGTGCGAATTATAGAGGTTTCAATGCATGCACCAATGTCACATGTTCAAGAATGCCCTATAACACATGCACAGACTATTCTAGACTTTTTTAGGCTTTTTACCTGTTGTGTGCACATGCGTGTTCAAGAAAATATTCTAGAAATCACACAGAATTAATTGAAATACTAAAATAGTCGAAGATTAGTAATTTTTACGCTCTATGAGGCACTTAAGATTTTTGACACACGCGGAAAATTTTGAAATGTTTAAAATGTCCCGAAGCATGCCCAAAATTTATCCGAAACCTTCTAGAGCATTTTCAAATTTTGCAACTTCACTGAGGCATACGTGCATGCACCCTATGTTCCATTTATTTTTTATGTAATGAACTTGCATCATGCCAAATATGGTTATATTATGACTTTCTATTGCAAAGAAATAGCATAATTTGGAATTTTACAAAATAGCACTTAAATGACGTCATGATGCTATGACTGTGTTAAAAAAAGTACAGGTACCGAGACAAACCATATCTACCATTGTACCAAATTTGAGTTCATTTGACCCAGCCGTTTTTTAGATATTGTGCGTACAAAAACTGGGTAGAAATAAAAATGAATAAAAACATTTTCACTGATGATAAATTCTAAATAAGGGATTTTTTGTTAATAAAATAATCTTTCTCATTATTTGTAATCGTCTAGGGCACCACCATTTATAAAGAAACTTCTTTATGAACCCTTATCTTGGAATGAATTTAAGATCAAAATAGACTTCAAATTCATGGAAAATTAATTCACAACCTTTTTAATAAGAATTTTTCAGGTTATTATTTTTCTTATTTTCCGCTGTAGCTCTTTCAGAGCTTTGCAGGGCATAATGGGTCTTTGCATTTTTTTATTTTGATTTTTACTGCCTCTTTCTTGATTTGAATTGAAATGTAAAGCAGGTTGCAGTTTGCAAGCCATACTTAACCAGGATGTAGCCTCAGTCTGTTTACTCATTTCCCCCCTTTATTTTCTAGTGTTGTTATTTATTATATAGATTTTTTTTTTTATAGTATATTGATTGCCAAGAGCCAAAAAAGCATTAATATTTGTAAAGATGACATTTCATTGGTCCTATTGCTATTGTTAATTTAAGTCTAGGTTTACTTTACATTTACTACAAACTTATCCCCTTGGCCCACCATAATGGCACACAATACAAAAATGAAAAAATGTAAATATAGAACCAATCTGCATAGGACCAATAGAGTTTAATTGAATGATATGCTTCTGACTCTCAATATAGGACGTTCTCACCAACACACATCTCTGTTGCACCTGGTCCCACTGAATTTTATGGTTCAAATCACGTTTTATTGCTGAATGAAAATGTCAGGATATATATTCAAAGAAAAAAACAACAAATGCAATATATTATTATTAAGATGATAGTATACAACAATGAATTATAAATGAAGCCCTTTTTTCTCCATTATTGGTGAACTTTCTTATTACTGGGGCATCAGTATTTTTAAAGGAATTGTTTGATTGACTTTAATGTGGGATTGAAATCGATTGAAAAAAAAATAAATCCCAACCTTCCCAATGAGGAGATATTCAAATCAGTTTTTGTCAGAAGAGTAAAGACTTTGACCTTATAAGATGCTGGCTGAGCAAAAAAAAAATTGCAGTATCTTAAAGGCCAAGTCCACACTAATATCAAGTTGATTTGAATTAATAGAGTAAAATTAAACAAGCATAACAGTGAAAATTTCACTGAAATCGGATTTAAAATAAGAAATTTACAGCATTTTGAAGTTTTGCATTATTTCATGAAACAGTGATATGCACAACATGGGCGGTATGCAAATGAGTGAACCGATGATGTCACACACTCACTTTTCCTTATGTATTTTATTATATGAAATCTCAAACATTTCAAATTTTTATGGATGTGATAATAAAGAATCTCTCCCTTGTATCAAAATAAGTTATAATAATGATGATTTTATATGTTCCATAAGGAGTGAAACCATGATTTACATTATTGAAGCAAAAAATTGAAATATATGATATTTCGTATGATAAAATACATAAGGAAAAGTGAGTGTGTGACATCATCGGTTCACTCATTTGCATACCACCCATGTTATGCATATCACTGTTCATGTTTCAAGAAATAATTGAAAACTTCAAAATCCTGTAACTTTCTTATTTTACATCCGATTTCAGTGAAATTTTCACTGTTATGCTTGTTTAATTTTACTCTATTTATTCAAATCAACTTGATATTAGTGTGGCCTTTAATGGTAAATTGCCACTTGGTCTAATGCCAATCGGTCTAATAGCCAAATGGTTTAACATCATTCGGTCTAACAACAATTCGTCCATCACCAATTTGTCTAATCAACATTTAGTCTAATAATCACTTCATCTAATCACCACTTCGTCTATAGCCAATTCGTATAAAACCCATTTGGTCTAATACCCATTTGTCTAAACCCATTTAGTCTAATAATCAGTTCGTCTAATGTTCCATGTTTGGTCCAATATCTATTTCGGCTAAAAAAAAACACTTGGTCTAATAACCAAATGGTCTACCGGTAATCATCATTTTGTCTAAACCCAGTTGGTCTAGCACCCACATCGGAATCATCACTTCTTCTAATTACCATTACCTCTAATGGTTTGGTCCACTTCTCGTTTGGTCTAATATCCATTTGGTCTAATACTACAGACAAATATAGGTTAGCCTGTCATAGTTACATACATTGCATGGGCTGTGGAGCTGGGCCGGGGGGTGATGGGGCTGCCGCCCCTTCACTATTTGAGTAGACACGTTTCATATAATTTTGTTTAATGATAGAGATCACATTTTAAAGATAATACATTGTAAATATGTTTGGCCGCTTGCTTCACTCGCTCGCAAAATGTTGAAAAGGGTAGTTGGTACCCAGGCAAGAGGCGTCAGTCCCCACTTCCAAACACGTTCCATTTCCCTGCATTGAGGTACATGCATTAATAATGATGATAATGAATAGAAACAGAATGACATAATGAGAGAGAGAGATGATAGAAGAATGAATATAAAGAGTAATATAAGGAAAGACAGAAATAAAGATTAATCAGTGAATAACATTACACTAGGGAGGATTGAAAGTTAAGGGATAGAAGGATAAACACATAACGTAAAGTTTATAGAGAGAGAGAGAGAAATGGTAGAAGGATAAAGAAGACCATGGCGAAAGCTGGAAGAGAAGATTATAAAAAGGCCCCCCAAAAATGAATAATAACATAACAAAATTAGAGATGAAAAGCAAAAAGAAAAAAAAAAGATAAAAAGAAAGAATAATGCAAAGTAGGCAAAATGATAGAAAGATAAACCAAGGAATAAAGAGCAAAACAAAAATAGAGAAAGAGAAAGATGATAGAAGAAATGATATAAAGATTAACATACGGAAAGATGGAAGAGGAGATAGAATCAAAGAATCAAAGAATAACTAAAGGAAAGATAGAAAAAGGAAAGGATAAAAGGTAATTATACCAGATGGCTATTAGACCAAATGGTTATTACACTGAATGGGTGTAGACTAAAATGATGATAAACCAACTGAGGTTAGACTAACTGACAAATGGACCAAATGATGTGTAGACCAAATAGGTATTAGACCAATTGGGTTTAGACCATTTGATGATTAGACGAAATGGCAATTAGACCAATTGATAATGAACCAAATGGTTATTAGACCAAATGGTTTTAAACCACATAGCCATTGGACGAATTGACTGTGGACCAAATGGTAATTGACAAAATTACAATTAGATCAAATGGTATTGGACGAAATGATGATTAGATCAATTGGTTATTAGACCAACTGATATTAGACCAAATGATGTTAGATCAATTGGCTGTAGACCAAGTGGCAATAAACTGTCTTAACAATTTGATTTTATAAATGGGGTTAGGGTTAGAAATATTTTATTAACCCTTAATTTGCCCCCCCCATGTACCAACCCTAGTGCCACAGTGCTAATCCCTATTGTGCTATTGTGCCGCCCACCGAAGGTGGTGCCGGAGGCATTGTGTTTTGGGGTTGTCCGTCCGTCCCCCTTTCTCGTTCTCTCGATAACTCAAGAACCACATGAGGTATGAACTTCAAACTTGGTGCTAGTATGAATCACCATAGGAAGACGATCTAACTAGATTTTTAAACATGTAGGTCAAAGGTTACAGGTCAATTTCTATTATTTCAGGTGTTAGCCTCATTCTCACTATAACTCAAGAACCATTTGAGGTATGAACTTCAAACTTGCTGCTTGTATGCATCTCCATATAGGAAGACGATCTGATTAGATGTAGGGGTAGGTAGGTCAAAGGTCACAGAGGTCAATTTTTTAATTCCATGTGTTAGCCTCATTCTCATGATAACTCGAACCATTTGAGTTATGAACTTCAAAGCTTGGTGCTGTATCACCATAGGTAGACTCTGATTAGATTTTGGGGTACGTATGTCATAGGTCATATTCTGAAATTGCAGGATTTTAGCCCCATTAACGCGATATCTTAACTCTTTCAGGACAGGAATTATTTAAAGGCTACATTGATCACATTTCGTTCTTCAAATTGGCAACAATAATATTTTTCTTTTAGTGCTACATGGTTCTAACAAAATGCAATGTCTTTGAAAACAATATACATCATTAGAAACTTAGTCGAAAAGTTGAAAAAATTGCCAATTTTGATAAAAAATAGTGATTTTGAACCTCTCAATGTGTTGCCAATTTAAGGATTATGAAGCTTATTCTCCTTTTTGAAATTCCTGGCATCAAACGCAATATGGTCATGCAACAAAAATGGACACAGTGTGTGTAGAAAATTTTGCTTTTTCACCTCATGCATCTAGTATATTTTTTAGAGCTCTGAATCAAAAGTTATTGAGCCAAACCACAAAATGTGGTCAATTGTCTTGAAAGGGTTAATGGTAAGTTGCTCTGAAAGAAAGAGGAAAAATCAGAGAAGCAGATTGGTGAAAGTTTGAACGAAATCGGACAAGCAATAAAAATGTTATGAATTTTGAAAGTTGTAATCACTATACGTATGGGAATTTCAAATTGACCGAATAGGTAGTGTCAATGTGATGTACATGTAGTTGCGGACAACTCCCCCATTCGCTCCAACACACAAAATGATTAAAATGTCATTTTTTTTCAAATTTTATTACTCAGTAGGATCTTTTTCTTTCATGATGACCTATAACAATATGCTATCTGAAAATGATTAATTTCAAACGTAAGTGACATTTGTTTGAGAAAAATTGGTTTAGAAATGGCTAAAATATTAAAGAAACAAACATAGAGTTTTGTACGTGGGCATCATACTTTATTCACACACATTTTAACCAATGAGATTTCCATTTGACATGTGTACGAAATGCTGTGCACTGCTGTGCGGGGAACAGTCGGCTTGAGTGGCCCTAACGTAGCGAAGTAGGTAAGGTTGATATGTGATCATTACAATTTTACTGAAAGTCACCGAAAATCATTAGTGGAATACCGAATGATCTCACGTATGTATCTTTTTATGCAAGCTAGACAATTTGAGACTATTTTTAATCAGTTTCTTGCCAATTTTCTGTTTGCTACCACTACTGCACAATACCTTTAAGTATGGTATTCTAGCACTCTTCATTTAAGACAAAATATAATACATTATTATTAAGCCCTAAGTTAATGCCGGAAAGGGTAGGGGAGGTTGGATCTGTACCCCTTGAACAATATGCTTATGGAAATTCTCTTTTCTATCAAGTCTTACACATGGTTTGATAGGAATTTCAGACTATCGGTTAATGATCAGCCTCAATAATTCCTTGCTGTGCAGCCAAAATAGACATTGTCCTGCATGTATGATACAAAATGTTTCATTGTTGTAAATGATTATATGAATGATTACATGTAATTAGTGATAATTCCAAAGCCTTTCAAGAATTAGATAAGAGACATCACAGAGTTATTCATTATATGATGCTCTGTCTGCATGCCAAGTTCATAATTTTCTGTCACTCTATGGCCGTCACTTTAACCCTTTAATCCATTTGATATATTTTCACTTTAAATGCTTTTAGGACAACTTCTGGTGATACCCGACAACCCTCAGTGTATAAACTGCAATCTAACCTAACTTATTAGAATCTTTGTGTTACAATGAGTTGAAAATTTAGTTTTGTATGTGATTTATATTCCTGCATTTTCATTTAGATAAAATTTGATGGAATGTTTTTGCTTGAAAAAGAAATTCATACCAGTGTTGTCACATTGAAGAAGAAGAAGAAGAAAAGCAGATTCATTTGAAAAGTTTGTTTGTTCTTGCATTAGGACATTGGATTGACAAGCATGTGGGATGATGAGCTGAGTTATCTACTCAATCCTGCTTTAGCTGCGTATGAGCTGGAGAGAATGACAGGATTATCTTCAGGGAATGAGGAATTCCAGCAAGCTATGAGACAAGTAGTTCCAGATGGGCATACCTTCAAGGGATTCCCAATCCAATTTGTTCATCGCAATGCCCGTAGAGTGTTTTCAATTTGCCTCAGGTAACCTAAAGATTTCTCTATTAACCATGTATCGATGTTATTTAATCTTTAAGGCTCATTCAGATATAAGTCTGTACACCTCTAAATGAGGAAGGCATAAAGCTCCTCACAATTCTGTAACAAATATTTCTGTGAATTTTTGTATCCTGTCGGGCTATTTGTTGTGTGCAGTATGTTTTTATCTCCAAAATTCCCAGTCATTTAACATATGTAGTCATTTGCTGAAGCAGTTTTTGGTTTAGGGTTTAGGGTTTTTACAGCATCACGTCTGAACAGGGCTTTACCATGCTGGGTGTTGTAGGGTTCGAAGTCTTGATGATCACAGGAATAATTGTTGTAAAGAGTTGTCATCCCCTTTGTATATTCCTTCAAGAAAACATTGGAAGTATGATATTAGAGAACATGAAAGGAATAATAGATGAGAATAAAATGAACGGGACGGACACTTTTGCACCATGTACAAAATGAATGGGGATTTTTTAAAAAATTTGAAATATCATCCAACTGTACTTTTTTCTTTTAAACTATGGTAGAACTGAAATGTTAAGGCACAGGGAAGTGGCAAGCTTTATTGTTATTTCAAATTAAAGAGATAAAAATCACTAGAGAGGAAGGAAACTTTTACACCATGTACAAAACAAATGGGGATTTTGAAAAGAAATTTTTGATATCATCAAACAGTTCTTTTCTCTAAAAATTTGTGGTAAAACTAAATTGTTCAGGTAAGAATAGTGTCAGTCTCTATTGTTTATTCAAATTAAATGAATAAAAAATTGCTAGGGTTAAAAAAAGTATACTAACATCAAATCAGTGCTGGTATCGACATGCTTGATGTCGACACTGCTGTCGACATACGAAGGGTTTTTAACCTTGCCGACATGTCGACATGCATGCTCTGATGTCGACATAAAAGGGGTCTTATTCATACGTCACGGTCACATACTAGAAAAGTGAAGCTTACCTGAAAAGTTATAGAAACAATCATCAACAAAAATAAACACGATGAGAAGGCAATTCATCAGCGCAAATTCAACGACAATCGATCGCGGCATGCAGTGCTACATATTTAGGGCTCTCAAGTTGAGGACTCTGCAGTGCTAGATGCATGCGTAGTCAGCTCATTCATGGACTGCTCATGTGCATATGGACAACTCGTGCACAAAGCTTGCTCAGCAGTACACAGATTTCAATGCATGGGACACAGTTGTAATATTTTTCTGTGATATCAGTCTTGGACACATGACGAGATCCTTTTTTCTGACACATCTCTAAGCAGAAAATTCAGCTCAAGTAAATACTGTACGGTTGTAGAAAAATGAACAATTTACGGATTCATCAGTGATTTTCTTGCGAATCCAACTAAAATGAGGAATTTTAGGGAAAGTTTAGCAGGTAAAATTTTCTTTTTGTAACCAAAGAAATATCGCTAACATTTGATATTTTCCGGTTGTCAAATTTTGATTTTGCAGCATTGCTGTGAAAGATACATCCATATTCAATCATTTTTCGAACTTTATATTTATAAATAGTGGTGTTAGATACGTCATTTTTCAGATTGCTTTTGTAAACAACTTTACGTAGATCGTGTAAAAATGCAAGAATTGGTGAGGTCAAAGGGGGTCAACTCCATACAAACTGGCACTGTGTGTGTTTGACTTTATGTCGATATGATGTCGACATCGTGAATATTTTTTGTTGCGACATGTCGACAGAGATTTTTTTTACCGATACCAGCTCTACATCAAATGACATACATGGGACTGTACACTGTACTTTCCATGCTAAATTCCGTCCCGTCACGCCTAAAAACCTTTAAATACCCCCTTAATGCAACAGGATGGGAAAAAAAGTAACACATTTCAATTCTTCTCAAAATATAAGGGAATCAATTTTAATGGTACAGAAGTGATGGTGCGATAGTTCATTGATACTTTATAAGACCTCAGTCTATAAACTCCAGTTTTTCTGACTAATAAACAAAAAGGGGGTGTCAAAGTGCCCCAAAATACAATTTTGCACCAAAAAGTTCAAATTTTTAAGCCATTTAAAACAGAATATTACTGGAACTGATATTGGGCATTGAATAATATTGCATATAGTATTCCAGCTCCAAACTTTATTTTTCAAATGCCTTTGCACTTTTTACTTAATTGCTTTTTCTAATAATTCCGTCCCATCGCGCTCTGAGGGGGCTTTTTTCCATTTTAAAGGGTTTTTTTTTTTTAATGGAACATGATCATGAAGAGACATGTACATTTTCATAAACTACAGATTCTCAGCTTCCATGTGATATACATGTACAAGGGCAGACACAAATCTTAAATTGAAAATTTAGAGTTTATATTGACTACTTGTGGCTCAGACCCTTATGCATACATGTATTATCATTTTTTGAAATATTATATATTACGTTGTAGCCTATGTAATCATTTCAGTAATTCAAAAAATATTATTACTATTATTATTATTTAATATGCCTAGATTGTTCCAGCATATACTAGGCATATATCATTTCATGTAAACAAAAATTTAGGCACATGGTGATCTTTATCAACATATTTTGTAGTATTAGACCAAATGGCTTTAGGACCAAATGAGTAATAGACCAAACGGTCATTAGATGAACTGAGACTTGGACCAAATAATTATTAGACCAACTGGTCATTAGACGAAATGATCATTGGACCAATTGGTGGATGGACGAAATCGTAATTGGACGAATTGATGATTAGACTATGTGGATATTAGACCAAATGGGATTAACCGAGATGGGTGTTGGACCAAGTGAATATTGGAAGAACTGATAATTAGACCAAGTGATATTTGGACTAAATGGGTTTAGACGAAATGGTTATTAGACGAAATGGTTAAAGATTAACTGGTCATTGGGATGAAATGATTATTGGTCTGAATGGTCATTGGACGAAATGTTAATGATGAAATGATATTAGACCAATTTATGTTAAATCTGCTTACAATTGGACCAAATGGCAATTTACCCCTACATGTACTTTGAAGAAGAATGGAAACCCTGGGGAAATAGCCATTTTAATGAAAAGAGAGGATAGAGAGAAGCAATTTTAAAAAAGTTCCATCAAAATCGGTTACGAAATGAAAAAGTTATGAAAGTTTGAAAAGTCTCAGTTTACTTTCTATAGCGTTTCTCAATTTGGCAATATTGCTTCAAAATGGCAGGTTTAGTTGTACAACTCTATGTTTGTACAAAAAATTTCATATTTTCTCCTTTATCTCTAAAGATGCTGCTTGTCTTTTTGTGAACTCAACATATGTTGTGTCAAATACATTTTCCCATAATATATCTTGAGCTAAGAAGGAGACAAGCTGCACCTTGAGAGATAATGGGGGAAAAAATGAAATTTGTGTACAAAAAATATATGGAGAGTTGTACTACTAAACCTGTCACTTTGAAGCAACATTGCCAATTTGAGGATCGCTATAGAAAGTAAACTGAGACTTTTCAAACTTTCATAACTTTTTCATTTCGTAACCGATTTTGATGGAACTTTTTAAAAATTGCTTCTCTCTATCCTCTCTTTTCATTAAAATGGCTATTTCCCCAGGGTTTCCATTCTTCTTCAAAGTACATGTAGGGGTAAATTGCTATTTGGTCCAATTGTAAGCAGATTTAACATAAATTGGTCTAATATCATTTCATCATTAACATTTCGTCCAATGACCATTCAGACCAATAATCATTTCATCCCAATGACCAGTTAATCTTTAACCATTTCGTCTAATAACCATTTCGTCTAAAGCAATTTTTAAAAAGTTCCATCAAAATCGGTTACGAAATGAAAAAGTTATGAAAGTTTGAAAAGTCTCAGTTTACTTTCTATAGCGTTTCTCAAATTGGCAATGTTGCTTCAAAGTGACAGGTTTAGTAGTACAACTCTCCATATATTTTTTGTACACAAATTTCATATTTTCTCCTTTATCTCTAAAGATGCTGCTTGTCTTTTTGTGAACTCAACATATGTTGTGTCAAATACATTTTCCCATAATATATCTTGAGCTAAGAAGGAGACAAGCTGCACCTTGAGAGATAATGGGGAAAAAATGAAATTTGTGTACAAAAAATATATGGAGAGTTGTACTACTAAACCTGTCACTTTGAAGCAACATTGCCAATTTGAGGATCGCCACAGAAGGTAAATTGAGACCTTTCAAACTTTCATTTCTTTCTCATTTCGTAACCGATTTTGATGGAACTTTTTTTTAAATTGCTTCTCTCTATCCTCTCTTTTCATTAAAATTGATTTTCCCCCAGGGTTTCATTTCCTGTAAGAAATTCAGGAAATATAATTTCAAACCTCGATATTGGTTCAAAGAAATCATCGTACATGCATGTTTATATGTCAAAATCACTTGAGAGTGAGACAAGAAAAGAGGAAAATATTACTCTTCCATGGGCCCATTGACTGTGCATGTGAATTTAAATTTAAAATCAGTCTAAAAAAAAGTTAACTGCATAGAAATCCTAAATTATGCAAATGAGTGTATGGATTTCTCATATCTCAATTTCCAGTCTGTATTTACCTAGTGAAAGTACATTGTATGCTTAACTTGTTTACAAAGCAATATTTTCATGAAATCTAGACTATTCTTTTCTCCAGGCTGCCCTATGCAGAGGCTGGGGAATGTCGGGCTCAGACAATGGAAGTGGGGGGGGGGGGGGGGGATCTTCTACCATTGTCCCAGCCTGACGTTCCTCCGCCTCTGGCCCTATGTATATCATATAATACTTATAAGCAAAAATTTATTAGTAAGACTAATCTGAATTACTGTTGTGAATCCTTTGTATAACTTTGCTAGATATATGCAAATACATTGATGTCTGTATAGTGTACAATAAAGTGTATGTAGTTAGGTGTTAAAAAAAACAGTGCACACTTTTGATCATTAATAACTCAATAAATATAACTTGTATCAGACTGAGGTTATTGCATTGTAAAGTTAAAGGATGTACATGTAATATTTCCAAAATTTTCTTTGTAATCAGAGAGTTCTGTTGTAAAATTTCAGGCTGACGATGGAGTTTGCATGACTCCAAAACATGTACCATTCCTTAAAATGCTATGTTTCCTTTGTTTTTATTTTAAAGGATGTAAATTCATTGGGAGCAAGTTTCATGACATTTCTCTGAATATTTTTTTATAAATATTGATCTGAATATTTAATTAGATTTTTCACTTTTTGAAAAATCTAAGCCACAAAGTCTGTGTGTATCAGTTATTAATTCAGAACTCAACAGTTGCCATAGTTTGTTGCAGCTGTCATTTCTGCAAACCTTTGCTGTCCAGTATCATTAAAGACCCCAACCGAAGCAAATACAACCATAGATCGATGGAAAGCTAAGTAGACGTAGAATACAAATACATGTGGGTAAACATCATTTTTCCTTTCAATAATCCACAAAAAGCAGAAAGAACACCTCACTGTCCGCCCCCTCCCGGGTACGTAATAAAAAGGGTTCGCTCGGCCGATACACTTATGACGTCATCTCGTGTAGACAACTCTTTGGCTGGCGCACGTAGTGGTGCGTAAACAATGGACAGTGAATAGCTTTTGTACAATAGCCAGTTACTTTTGTGGGCGGAGTTTGTCAAGTTTTGTGAAAGTTTTGATAGCTGTATAACACCCAAAAATACAAATCGAGAAAATGTCAACAACATATCTATAGTCTACATTAAAGTTATAACTTAGGTCTTAACAAGAGAAATGCAAACAGAAAATAATTATTGAAATCTAACAATTTGTTATCGAGTTATGCCATCATTGCCATATTGTGACAGGTTTGATTTACATGTCCCATTCCTGCCGCATAAGCAAATTAAGTCCTTTATCAAGATTTTGAACAGAAAATTGAAGAAAAAAATTGTGACTTTCTTAATCTGACAGACACTACCTTGGGTTTTTTGAGAGGGAATGAGACATGAGAGAGGTTTTCGTGCCCAGAACTCAGAAGAAAAATTTTCATGGAGTCAGAGTTCATCCCGAAATCAATTATCATCTATAGCACTGCAGTTTGATTATTTTTATAACATTTCAGACTTCAGAGGCTCTCCTCCTATAAATTTCAGGGATTCTGTGAAGCTAGAAGCAGTCTCAGCGGGAAATATCTCTGAAACCATACAATGTAGAGTAGACTTATTTTTCGTTCTAGTCTGACTAAATTAACCTAAAAAAAAAACATGGTAGAATTCCATTATTATGAGTTTCCAAATCATTAATCAATAGTCAGTTAATGTCTTTAAAGAAAACTAGGAATGTGTTGTAACCAAATTTTACCAGGGTAAACCGCTGCCTTAGAACTAGAAATTAGAGCTCGAGTGAAGGAGAAAAATAAATGGAACTCGTCCGCAGCGCAGTCAAGAGGCTCAGCTCCATACGCAGTAACGCTAGACCCTGGCCGAGCGAGACGCAGAGCAAGCCGTCTTATCGAGACATTCGTGCAGCTCAGCTCAGCTGAGCCTGCGCTGGGCCAAACACTCAAGACGCCTATAATGTGTGTTTTGGTTACAAAATAATAGCTGTAACTTCGGTTTTCATTTCTGTAACAATGTAAGATGCAATTGAATACTTTGAAACACCATACACAGTGAACCAAATGTGCAAAAGTGCAGAAATTCGCCGTTTTGTAGCCGTTTACTGTGTTATTTCCTATGGGGGAAAAGGTTTTGCACAAAAAACGGCGATAAAGGAGAGAATTTTAAGCTTTATATGGGATTTCTTTGATAACTACGGAGTGCCACATGGTTGAAAAACCTTTTTTTCCAAAACAAATTAATCTTTCTATTTATCAAAACGGCGAGTAAATAGCTAATAATCGGCTAGGAAACGGAGGGAAAACGGCGATAAAAGGGAGAGGAAACAGCCAGAAAACGGAGAGGAAACGGCGGTACAATAGTGACATCGATGCAAGATTAGTAGAGAGAAAACGGCTATAAAAGGGCGACGAAACAGCCAGAAAATGGAGAGGAAACGGCGGTACAGTGGTGACAACAATGAATGATTAGCAGAGAGAAAACGGCTATGAAAGGGCGATGAAACAGCCAGAAAACGGACAGGAAATGGCGGTACAATGGTGACAACAATGAATGATTAGCAGAAAGGAAACGGCGATAAAATGGAGATGAAACAGCCAGAAAACAGAGAGGAAACGGCGGTAGAATAGTGACAACAATGCATGATTAGTAGAGAGAAAACGGCGATAAAATGGCGACGAATGGCCAGAAAAGGGAAATTGCAATGCATTGTAGTGATGACAATAGTAATGCTTGGTGTCATAGGGTCTTTAAAAAGGAGGGAGAGATATATTATGATAAGTACAGGCCGTAATCGGCCATTTTCTCAGTTTCCTTGGACATCCCTATAGAAACTGTTTCATTCATTAAAAAAAAAAGAAAAAAATTGAAGTGGGGGGATGGCCTGTATTATCATCCCCTCAATATTTTTGGATAAAATGAATAAGAATTATGATACATTAACTTAAAACTAATAATTATTCAAACCCATTATGTTTGATCTTGAAATACCATCACATTCTTCAATGATTAGAAGGAAATAAATGCCATAATTTCATTGCGAAAATATTGAAGAAGATTTGTTCGCTCGCATTGTCCCTGGTGTGGGAGGGGGGATACCCCCCCCCCCCCCCCCACATCATGAACACGGATCGATACCCCTGGTTTCATTGAAAAACGCCTTTTCACAAACACAAATGACGTTTTCGAGAAACCAGATGGAAACTGCAATTTATAATCGCGTCGCAGCATAATTGTAGATCGAGAAAGAAAGAACTTAACATAGATCTCCTTCAAGAGTGTGTTGATAAAACAGCGACAATTAAACTGATAAAAACTGATAAGTATGATAGTGATATACTGAACAGTTCTACGACTACAGAACGTCGTACAGCACAACATGAAAGGAAAAAATATATAGTTTGAACTTCTCTTACAGCTTACGTTCAGTAAAAAATGCTTAAGTCTCGATCAAGAACAGGAACAATGGAATTATTGTGACCCTTCACGACAAAATGAGACAGAAGGACTAGGACCTGAGTAAATTGGGCAAATCTACCTTCCATTGTAATGCATGAATGACTTCGAAATCAAGGAAAAAAAACCCCACCACGTACATGTACATTTCGCATGCAGACTTGGATCATATGTTCGGGACACGAAATGACGTCATAAATTTCGACCCCCCGCAGGCCTGTGATTATACTCGACGGCTGCCCATTTCCAAGCCCTCCAATCCAAAGATTTGAGACGCTCTTACTCCTCCGGCAGGCAATGAAAGCTCATGAAGCTTGCATTGTTATATTCAGAGAATAAACAGCTTTCTGTAGATATACATGTATAATTTGTCTATTCCATTTTTGGCTTCAGTTGGGGTCTTTAATGATTCATGATCATTATCATTTCTGTTAACAACATTCAAAAATGAAATTTAATAAAATTTTGAACTGGAGTTCACATTTAAGAGCTACTGTCTGAGAGAATCAGGCAGGGATCAGAAGATGGGGGTCAGCAAATTGGACTCATATTTTAAAGTTCTATCAAGTCCTTTGAAGCATTTTCAAAAATAGCCATGAAACCGCTCCACCAATCCCACCAGTAATTTTACCACCCCACCCCAACATGCGCCCTCTGTAGTCTATTTTACACTTCAAATTTACGAAAAATGCCCAACTTTATGTAAATGTTTCACTTAGGTAAGATGACCTGATCTCTTTGAAATTTTAGCAACAAACCATCTTTACCTTGTTTGTGCTTCTGATATAAAATTGGATAAGAAATGATTATACTAAAAGGTGATATTTTTACTTGGAAAGGTTTCATTTCTTTGATTTTTAAGAAATTTGAAAAAATGCAATTTTACGGTAAATTCAACAGAGTATAAAAGAAATGGCCCAACTTCTTATGAGCTAATCTTTGGTCAGGATGTGTCGTTACGTGTCATCCATTGATTTATGATTTCAAAAGTGTGGAGTGTCGTACACTTTTTTTGCACGTGTCTCTTAAAAACAAAACCTTTTTTAACTTCTGACAAATTTCTAAAACAAGTTTTTCAAAGCTAACTTTAATGAACAAAGTAATATTGACCCAATGTATTTTAAAATAATACTTGGGCATGTTGGGCCCTCATAGTGCTATGTTCGATATCTGAATTTTGAAGTTGTTGGGTATTTTGTTTATTTATGTCAAACTGTCTTTACACTACAGTATGCCAATTTTCACATTTTTGAAAATTTGCAAGAAGAAGACAATAGCTTTAACATAAATTCGTCTGAAGCTAATATCAATGACCTAACAATATTGAATCAATACTTGGTCACAGAGTGCCTTCATAGTGCTACTTTTGATAACTGATTTCAAAAGTGTGGAGTAATGTGTAATTTACTACAATAAATCAATGTATCTACCTATTATGCTAGTCTCCGACTACGCAAGCCATTCGAGTACAAAAAGTCACAAATTGTGCATATCCCACCCCCAGGACATCGCAAGACGCGCGCGCACACTCGTCCTCTTTCTTACTCGCAGCCTATGAGTCTGCAGCTAAGTGTTTTTGCGCTTCTAAAAACTAGAGTTTTTTACTCTATTTGGCGCGTTTTGGACGCATTTTGTGTTCCTATTTCCCGTTCTTTTGTTTTTCAGTAACATTTGAACGGCTCCTTTAAGTCACGTTATTTTTGTTGGAAGAAATTTTAGATTAATTTCTTCGATCATTTTTCCTCTTTACGTAGCCTTGCCCCACATACTTACTTCGGTGTATTGTTTAGGTGGCTCCGCCCGCGTGCCTTAGGCATTTGGGGTGTGTTGTTTGTTAGTGCATATCTCTTGTTGAACGTTGTTGTGGTTTGGAGTTCACAGTATTGTGTTTGTTGTTTTTCACAGTATTGTGTTTTGTTTTTCCTTACTGCTGTTATGTTTTCCGAGGTTGAGGTGTCTAGGCCCTGGCGGCCCGTGGGCTCCTCTCCTCCCCTTTCTTCCGATTCAACAGCGGTTGTTTCGGCGGATTTCACTCGTCCACCTCTTCGGGGGGGTCGTTTTTGTCGGTTCCGATAAGAAAGGTACTCCGAGCGCCCGCTCGGATAAGTTGTCTGCCCTGCCTGGTACTTTGTGCCGGGCAGATCAGCGCGGACAGCTACAGGTGAGGATAGCGCCCTTCTCAATTCCACTTCTCCTACTGGTTTAGGGATTGCGAGTTGGGCGCTTGCTGGTAAGGTCACTAGACCTCCCGTCTGTGCTGCCTCCTCTATGTCTACTGCCATAGGGAGCTCCACTCAGGCGTGTACCGGCACTGTCTCCGGACAGTCTTCTGCTCTCACGACCTCTATGTCTACTGCCATAGTGACGGTGAAGCGGAATCCCGCTGATCATGAGTCTGCCCATCTGCCTCTCCCCGTTTCGACGGGGGGACAGCTGTGCAGTCACACATCAACGGGGCTGCTTAGCAGCTGTCCGCCCCAGCCTTCCTCCTCTCGTAGGGCACGGCTGGCGGGGCGGTGGTCCCAAACGCTGTCTCCCGACAGTCGCCGGGCCACGGTCACAACCTGACCATTTCTACCTCACCGATCCCACGACCTCTCGGCCACTCGGTGAAGCGAAAACCCGCTGAGTCTGCCCATCTGCCTCTCCCCGTTTCGATGGGGGGACAGCTGTACAGTCACACCTTAACGGGGCTGCTTTGCAGCAAACCGCCCCAGCCTTCCTTCTCTCGTAGGGCACGGCTGACGGGGCGGGTGGTCCCAAGCGCTGTCTCCCGACAGTCGCCAGGCCACAGTCACAACCTGTCCACTTCTGCCTCACCACTCCCCACAACCTCTCGGCCACCTGGTGTGACCGGGTCCGGGGCTTGCGGGCGTATGGGCTCTGCCGCCCTGTATTCGCCCGCTCCCGTTGGTGAGCCGTCTATCTCACACTTGTGCATGGTGTGAGTGTGACCGAGGCCGCACCCCTCTCATGTGGGGTGCCTGCTTCCATTCAGCCAGGAGGCTCTGATGTTTGGCATCAGCCTGTGTCCTTCCATGCTTGGAAGCGAGGCTCGACTGCTGGTGATGCTGTTCCTGGCAAGAAGCCTAAGGCCAAGAAGAAGAAGTCTATAAAGAAGGATTAAACTTCGAGGGACTCGTTTTCTCAGGCAGAGCTTTTGAGCCTGATGAGGGCCTATGCTGAGCAGCAGGGTTGGAGTCTTACTCCCACACCTAGCTCAGCGTCTGAGTCTGGCCCCCGGTCGGTAGATGGTTCGGCTTCCGTCCATAATCCCGACCCTGGTCACATCATACCGGCTTCGGTATCTGTTGTGGCTGCTCCCTCTCCCCGCCGGCCGCACTTGGTGCCCGCCTTGGAAGGAGACTCTGTTGGACCCGTGGGCATACCAGTCTTCTTTTCAGTCTGAGCCCGATAGTGACTCTGTGTCGACTGCGACTTTGTCTAATTCACAGGCCGCGGTGGTGCCTCAAGCCTTGCAGGTATTAGCCTCTGATGCTAAAGCCCTGCTTGAAAAGTTTTTGCCGGAGTCTCATTGTCAAGCTTTGCCCGGCCAAAATCCGGCTTTGTTGCTGTTCAGACAGCAGGGTCTTCTCCCTGGCATCCTCCTTACGGAGGACTTCTAAGGGGAGTTTGACAGAGTGGCATCCCGGAATTTGTCTTCCCATCAGGTTCTATGCTGGTGATGTTATACCCAGCAAGATGCCTCAGGCCAAGAAGAAGTCTAAGAAGGATAAATCTTCGATGGACTCATCTTCTCAGGCAGAGCCTTTGAGCTTGATGAGGGCCTTTGCTGAGCAGCAGGGTTGGAGTCTTACTCCTACACCTAGCTCGGCGTCTGAGGTTGGCCCTCTGTCAGTGGTTGGTTCGGTTCTGTCCCTACCCCTGACTCTGGTCATACTGTATTGGTACCAGGTCCCGTGGGCATACCAGTCTTCCTATCAGACTTAGCCCTGACCATTTTTGCCTCACCACTCCCTAACGACCTACGGCCACCTAGTGTGACCTGGTCCGGGATTCTTTGGGCATAAGAGCTTTGCTCCTCAGTGTAAGCCCGCTCTTGGTGGTGATTTGGCTACCTCACCCGCCACGTTTGTGGAAGGAGTGAGTGTGACCGGGGCCACACCCCCCTCTCGTGTGGGGTGTCTGTCTCTGCTCTGTCGGGTGGTTCTGATGCTTCGCATTAGCTTGTGCCCTCCTGTGCTAGGTAGCGAGGCTCTTATACTGGTGATGTTATACCAGGCAAGAAGCCTAAGGCTAAGATGAAGAAGTCCAAAAGGATAAATCTTCCATGGTCTTTTCTTCTCAAGCGGATCCTTGTCCCTCGACAATCATTGATTCCCAGTCACACTGTGACCTAATTTGCCTTACCACTTCCCCCGTTTCTTCGTTCGCCTGGTGTGACCGTTTCCGGGGTTTTTATGGCGTGCAGGCTGTTCCTACATCCCAGTACTCGCCCTCTTCTGGTGGTAATTTGGCTAGCTCACCTTCCACTTCAGTCTGTGGATGGAGTGAGTGTGACCGAGTCCGCACCCCTTTTAGTGTGGGGTGTCCGCGTCGGCTCTGTTGGGTTTGCCTGATTTTTCAAATCAGCCCATGCCCTCTCCTGCTAAGAAGCGTGGCTCTGTTGCTGTGGCTTTGTTACCCAGCAAGAAGCCTATTCGAAGAGGATGTAATCGATGAAGGACAAGCCTTCTATGGATCCCTCTTCTCAAGCTGAGCTTCTGTTTTACTGAGGTTTATCAACGGAGTCAGCCTCAGATATGCCCCTTACAGCCCTCGCCATTTTGGTCAGGTCGGGCTTAAGGCTGTCAGCTTTCTTGGGCTCTCTGATTTACTACAATAAATTAATGTATCTACCTATTATTGCTAGTTTGGTCCAAACTACGCTACCACCGAGAAACTAAAAGTCACATTCGCGCACGCCCCACCCCCGTATGATGCCTTCCCATAGTCACATGCGCGAGCGCACGCCCGCCATCTTCCTCTTTTCATTCTCGCTGCCGTAGAATAAACACATCAAGATAAGTCACTGCGCCAAAATTTGAGATTCTTCTCTAATTTGCGCTTTTTGATACTGCTTGACAAATAATTCCGTTCTCCTTTTAATCCTTATTAATTTAGTGGAACGGACTTCCTAGTCATTTTTTTGTGTAAGACAGGAAATCAGTTCATTTTCTGTCTCGCCTTTCTTCCCCTTTCGTTCCTCCCGGCGACATAGCTTTACGCACGGTTGCTGGGCTAGCAATCCGCTGCTTAGCGCTTTGTTTACTTTCGTTAGGGTTTTCCCTTGTTGGCTGTTCGTGCATAGCCCCCTGGGTGTTGTTTTTTGTTCCCTTCGTAGGTAACGCTTTTAGTTGTACTTGTATTTTCTTTAGAAATACTACGTGCTAATTATTTATTTACACCCTTACGTTCTTGTCTCTTATTTCTTATCATTTCAGGATCAGTATGAATTCGTCTGTTTCTTTGAATCCTGTTACCCGTACCGGCCCCGCCAGTGTGCAGGCTGACACGGCGGAAGTTAGTTTCACGGTTTCATCTCCGATGATACGCAGTACACTAACTACCGGGGGTACGGGCGTGAAATCGTCGTCTTGTTCAGGGATTATTTTCCCAGGCTTGTCGACGAAAGGTAAGTTAGGGACCCCTGCGATCAGTGGGTCTCGGACAGGGACAAGCACCTCGTTGTTTGCTAGCCCGGCAGCGGCCGGGCTCGGCTTTACAACAACAGTCGGGACTCGCAGTCCCGGCGAGGGGGTCGTCGGATTACCGACCACTGGCCCCCGATCTCAGGGCGTGAGTGTCGCCGGATTACCGGCCACTGGCACTCATGTCCGCTCAGGGGGAGCCGTCGGGGCACCGACCACTGGCTCCCACCTGAGCAAAGACGCTGGAGTTTCTCCTTCCAGTGTTCTATATACTCTTAGTGACTCGGCTAGCCCTGACTCAGCCCTAGTCACCACGGAGACGGCTACCCCCCGTTCTAAACGGGCCAAGCGTAGCCGTGAGAGATCATCCGAGCGCCCTGCCAAGCACGGCCTCTCGGGTACGGCCGAGGTGCCGACTTCTTTGCCGGAGGGCTCTGCCCCCCCTTGCAAGAAGTCCAAAGGGCACCATTCGGCCAAGTCTCTAAGTCAAAGTCCAAGGTTGCCTCGGGTACACCTATGACTACGACTAGGAAGAAGTGCAAGGCCTCTTCTAAGACGCCAGACCCTTCTCCTTCGGCGGTCGATCAGGCGGAACTTCTTCATTTCTTGAAGATAGTTGTGGAGAAGAGCGGGTGGTTACCCGCTACCTCCCAGCCGACCGCGGGTGGCACGGACCCCCCCTCGGACACTGACCAGTCCGTGGACTTGGGTTATCCGAACCTTGACCCGGTTATACCCGGTTCCGGTTCGACGAGATCCGACCCCGAGTTACCGGTTTCCGGTCTCGGTTTGTCGCTATCCGGCCCCGGTTTGCCGATATCCGGTCCTAATTTACAGGTTCCAGGCTGTCAAAAGCCTCTTGCTCATGACAGATCAATACTATCCGGTCATGATTGGCCCCTTGAGGGTCATGCTCGATCCCGGCAGGCCCAGAGCCGCCCGGTCAGAGCTGCTCCTACTCCGGCGGCGCTTGGCGCCCCTCCCGGTGAGGAGACTTACGGCTCGTGGATGCACCCACCCCCCTGGGGCCAGGTTTCCCACATAGCCGACCCTGATGTTGACTCTGATTCCGAGTCACAAGCCAGTGCGGTCCCCCAACCCCCTCGTGGTTTGGTAGCTGACGCGCAGGCTCTCTTGGAGAGATACTTACCTGAGACTTTCCCGCCGGCCCAGCTGGACTCGGCTCAGGCTTCTCTTCTCTTCAGGCAAAGGGCCCCTTCATCGGGGATACCCCTTACTGACGATTTCAAGACTGCCTATGAGGGCATAGCTGAACAGTCGTCGCTGCCTGGGGCTTCTATTGGTAGGAAGCGTCCCTTTGCCAAGGAATACGCTTTCTGACCCCAAGATTCAGTTGGTTTTTTCCAACCGAAGAAATTCTCGCCTGACATCGGGCATGTCGGGGCGAGACTTGGCGTGAACTTCAAGAGTAGGAGTTACACAGCCAAGGATAGGCAGGCACGTGACTTTGAGACCCACGCCAGATCTGGCCTGCGGCTCACGGCCTACCTGGGCTCTTTAATCAGCCTCAGGGTTAGGTCTCGGGAACTTCAGGTTTCCGAGTCTGACGGCTTGGTTTTGGATGAGATCCTGCTTGTTTTGACAGGATCTCTGTGGTCGCAGCTGACTGCTGCAGCTGTCCAGGCCACGAACTCTAGGAGAGAGATTGCTCTCTCGTCCTTAGGGGTTCTGGAGAGGGATATCCCCTCCCTTTTGGCGGGGATTCCCCAGTCGGGGGAGCATCTGTTTGGGGGTCAGTTCGCCGCTGTTCTTCAGCGCGAGATCGACTCCCGTAAGCAGGCGGCTGAATTGTCGAGGCAATTCCGTCCACGTCAGCCGGCTCAACCTCCTAAGCCGAAGGCTAGGACGTCGGTGCCCCCCCTTCCACGCCATCAGCGGGTGAGCTCGGCTCCACCTCGCGTGGCGTAACCTACCGGTCAGCAGCCCAAGTCTGCTCGAGGTAGGGACTCTCCCAGAGGTAAGGGGAATAACAGGGCCCGCGGCAAGGCTCCGGCCAAGCCCAAGCAGGCCTTTTGAGGGTGCGCCCCGAGCAGTGGATCGCCAGGTAGGCGGACGACTACGGTATTTCCTTCCCGCTTGGGAAGCAATTACCGAGGACGGCTTCGTTCTCTCAGTCGCTTCTTCATAGAACTTGCAGAGCCCGTCCCGCACGGCGCCATCCGTATCCGCCCGCCAGTCTCGTCCGCTCTTCATCAGCAGCATATCTCGGCCGAGATACGATTACTGCTGGAGAAGGGCGCTTTAGAGAAGGTGAGAGACCACCCACATCTGTGTCTCTCCCCGATCTTTGTGATCCCAAAACGCTCGGGGAAGCTGAGGATGATCCTCAATATGAAGGTCATCAACACCTTTATCCCTCCGGAACACTTCCGGATGGAGACACTAGCGTCCATTCTGCCGACAATCGAGCGGACAGATTTGGCGATTTCACTAGATTTGAAGGACGCATATTTCCATATCCCGATACATCCACGCTCGCGGGATCTATTGGGATTCGCCTTCCAAGGCGAAACTTTCAGGTTTCGTGCCCTACCATTCGGGCTGAGACCAGCTCCCCGTGTCTTCACCCGGGTAGTGTCAGCTCTAGCCGCCTTCCTAAGGAATCGCGGTCTCCGACTCTTTGTCTACCTGGACGATTGGCTCCTGGTAGCACATTCAGAGCCTGTGCTCCGAGACCAGTTGCACCTCCTGCTCCAGACTACTCAGGGGCTAGGATTTATAGTCAACTGGGAGAAGTCGGAGCTGTCTCCCACTCGTACCCCAGTGTACTTAGGTGCGGAGATAGACATCCCGAATCAGGTCGCCCGCCCCAGCCGCGACAGAATTCGGAAGATTACGTCAGCTGCTCGGTCCTTGCGTCTTTCTCGCAAGGTACGGGCCAAGCGCTGGCTTCAATTTCTGGGCTACCTCGCAAGTCCAGTGGAGGTACTGCCAGACTGCAGACTTCTGATGAGGCCCTTCCAGTGGCACCTTTTGAAGTTCTTTTCGCCGAGCGTAGACTCCCTCAGAGTATGGATTCCATTACCAAGGGAGATCAGACGTCTTCTCGCCCCCTGGGCAGACGAGACATTTCTTGCGCGAGGCAAGCCTCTCCGCACCCCTCTTCCGTCAGTGTCCATCTCGACGGATGCGTCCCTTCTGGGCTGGGGCGGCCATTGTGGGGACGAGATGATTTCGGGGGACTGGTCTCATCTGCACACTCTTCCCCATATCATTGTACTGGAAATGCTGGCGGCATTCATGTCGCTCCGCCATTTCAGGTGCACGATTGTGGGGCACTCCGTGCTTATCCTTACGGACAACACCACAGTTGCTGCCTACATCAATCGTCAGGGTGGAACTCGTTCAGTTTCCCTGAACTCTCTTACCGCTCAGTTATGGAGGTGGTGTCGGACAAACAACGTTGTCCCGATAGCCTCTTACATTCCCGGACAAGAGAATCTTATAGCAGACTTTCTGTCCCGGGGCAAGTGTCTCCCATCCGAGTGGTCCCTCCATCAGGAGGTTTTCGATCTTCTCCGCGCTACTTGGGCGCCGCTAGAGATCGATCTGTTTGCGACCACTCTCAACCACCGTCTTCCGAGGTACTGTTCTCAGGTACGGGACCCGGAGGCTTGGGCACTCGATGCCTTCACTCTCCATTGGGGACATTTTCGAGGGTATGCTTTCCCTCCGTTTCCTTTGATCCCTCAGGTTCCGAGAAAGATCAAGGAGGATCGAGCGTGGGTCCTGTTAGTAGCCTCGCGCTGGCCGGGGAGACCTTGGTTTCCTCTACTCCTGTCCCTCCTGGCTGGACAGCCGTTTCCACTTCCACTGAGGCCGGACCTTGTGGCCCAGCCTCTGTCCGGGATCCTCCATCATCGGCCCGAGGTCCTTCACTTGACCGCTTGGCCTTTATCGGGGGAGACGCTAGAGCTTCGGGACTCTCTGAGAGAGCCTCTCAGTTTATAGTCCAGAGTCGTAGAGATTCCACTAGATCTCTTTACAACTCCCGTCTGGAGGCCTTTTCAGTTTGGTGTGAAGACCTCGGGGTTTCACCCCGTGAGGCTTCTGTGGGCACTATTGCACATTTTCTGATCTCCTTATTTGATAAGGGTAGATCTCTTTCTACTATCCGTGGATACCGCTCTGCCATTGCTGCCATTCATGTTGACTTTCCGGACGGCTCGGGAGTTTCTAGCTCCCATTACCTGACTAAGTTGCTGAGATCGTTTTTCCTACAACGACCAGCAAATCCAAAGCTGTCTCCTGCTTGGAGCCTTCCTAAGGTTCTGGACGCGCTATGAAAGCTTCCCTTTGAACCGATGAGCAAGGCTTCTCTCCATCATGTGACTGTCAAGACCATTTTTCTTATCGCCATAGCTTCAGGGCAAAGAAGAAGCTCTCTTCATGCTCTTTGTACCTCTCCTGGTCATATCCGTTGGGAAAGGCAAGGTGTTCGCCTTATACCCAAGCCCTCCTTTGTAGCCAAAAACCAGACGGCTTCCTCCGGATCGGTTGAGGTGTTTCTCAGCCCCCTGTCAGACTTCTCCTCAGTCAAGGAGGACAAAGTCTGGTGTCCGGTGAGGGCGCTAAAATGGTACTTAGACAGAACCAAAGATTGCCGCTCGGACGAGCAACTTTTCTCATTACTCGCGAACCTTTCTCCCCTGCTTCTAGAGAATCCATCTCTAGGTGGATTGTCGAGGCCATCCAGGCCGCTGGCCCAGAGGCCCTTCTCGCGGATAGCAAACCTAGAGCGCATGATACCAGATGCATTAGTACTTCTTGGGCGCTTTTTCAGGGCATTGCCCTAGAAGACATCTTGAGGACCACTTTTTGGCGGTCTCCTAACTCTTTCACTTCTTTTTATCTGATGGACATTCCTTCAGGAGAAGTGCAGTTTGCAACTTCGTCTTTGAGGGCGGCATCTTCTGCCGTTGACCCCCGTTAGTCTTCTTCCCTTGGGACATGCCACCCCGGATTTTTATCCGTGCTAGTCTAGCAATAATAGGTAGATACATTAATTGATTGTAGTAAATCAGTAAAATCATACCTGATTTTGTTATTTGCTAAATAAATTTATGTATCTACCTATGTCCCTCCCTCCGTCCCCTCTCCTTGCCCAGCAACATGTCCTAAACGTTGTCTCTGGCAGCTCGTTAGAGGAAGATGGCGGGCGTGCGCTCGCGCATGTGACTATGGGAAGGCGTCATACGGGGGTGGGGCGTGCGCGAATGTGACTTTTAGTTTCTCGGTGGTAGCGTAGTTTGGACCAAACTAGCAATAATAGGTAGATACATAAATTTATTTAGCAAATAACAAAATCAGGTGTGATTTTACTGTTTCGCCTTTAGGCCATATCAGAAGAGCTGAGCTTGCCCGATGGGAATCCAGTTTGTTTGATGAACTCTCACTCACTGGACTCCAGTGGCTCAGTTTTCATCCGCGGCTATTGTTTTTATGCATCATCGCCGTAAGATGGCGCTCTCCACACTTGGAGTGCCTGGAGAGGGACTTTCCGTCCTTTTTACAGGACAGAAAGTCCTCTGAGGTTTTTTTTCTCTTTAGCGGTCGTCCTTGCGTTTCTGAAAGATATGTCTCCTACTCACGTCCCGGTTTTCCTGGGTGCAGAGATAGACATTCTGAATCTGTTGACTCGTCCCAGTCGGGACAGAATCCAGACGTTTTCCTAGTCGGCCCGGGATTCACGAGTAGCCCTCAGAGTTCAGTTTCTGGGCTATCTAGCCAGTCTGGTCGATATCCTCCCAGACTGCAGACTTCTGATGAGGCCCTTTCATAGGCATCTCCTCAGGGTTTTTCGTCCGGGCAAAGTCTTTTTAGCGGCTTCCGCTTCTGAGAGACATCAAACTCCTGCTTGTCCGTTGGACGGACAGTTCCTTCTTGCTCAAGGCAAGCTGTTACGCACTCCGCTATCATCGATTTCTCTATCGACAGACACCTCCCTGTTGGGGTGGAGCGGTCTTTGTGCGGGCAGGATGGCGTCGGGGGTCTGGTCTCATTGGAGTACCATCCCCCATATCAATGTCCTCGAAATGATGGCAGTCCTTCTGTCGCTTCATCATTTCAAGTGTCGTCTTGTTGGGCGCTCAGTGCTCGTTCTTACGGACAATGTCACTGTAGCTGCTTACATCTTTTGTCAAGGCGGCACCCGGTCCTCCACCCTGAACGCCTTGGTGGCTCATTGGTGGAGATGGTGTCATTCATTGATCTTTGTTCCTGTCGCCTCTTATTTCCTGGCCAGGACAATTTAATTGCGGATTTCCTGTCTCGAGGCAGTTGTCTTCCATGCGAGGGTATGCCTTCCCTCCTTTTCAGTTAATTCCTCTTGTCTTGAGGAAGGTCAGAGAGGATCATGCTTGGGTATTACTCATAGCTCCTCACTGGCCCAGGGGATTTTGGTTTCCAGACCTTCTGAATCTCCTGGTCGACCAACCCTTTCCTCTTCCGTTGAGATAGGTCTTGGTGATGCAACCCCTCTCGGGGATCCTCCACCGTTGTCCGGCGGCTCTTCTTTTGACCGTCTGGCCTTTATCGGGGAGGATGCGGGAAGCTCGGGAATCTCGGAGCGAGCAGCCGAGTTTGTTTTGCAGAGTTGTAGAGAATCCACGAGAGACCTCTACACTTCTCGGTTAGGGGCCTTTTTTTAGCCGGTGTGAAGACCTTGGTGCCTCACCCGTTAGGTCCCGGTTGGCCTCATAGCGGATTTTCTGATCTCCCCTTTTTGATAAGGGTAGATCGATTTCTGCTATTCGTGGTTATCGTTTAGCTATTGCCGCTATTTTTGCTGGTTTTGCTAATGGTTTCGGGAGTCTCCAACTCCCCTCTCCTGGCTTTGTTGATGCGGTCCTTCTTCTTGAAGAGTCCCTCAACGCCTAAGTTAACTCCGTCTTGGAGTCTACCCAAGGTTTTGGACTGTCTGGCTAAGCCACCCTTTGTTCCTTTGGGTAACGCGTCTCTACATCACTTGATGGTGAAGACACTTTTCTGGTCGCTATTGCCTCCGGGCAAAGGAGAATTATTCTCCATGCCCTTTGCCTTACCCCCGGACACATCCGGTGGGAGAATGGAGGCGTTCGACTCCTTCCTAGTCCTCGTTTGTTGCGAAGAACCAGTCGGCTTCTTCGGATCCGGTTGAGTTTTTCTTCGCCCTTTTTACAGATCTTTCCTCGGTTCCCGAGGATAGAGTCTGGTGCCCCGTGAGGGCCTTGATATGGTACGTGGATAGGACTAAGACTTGCCGTTAAGATAGATCAACTCTTCGTCATTACCCATGAGCCTTTCTCACCTGCCTCTCGTGAGAATATCTCGAGATGGTTTGTTGGAGCTTTTCATGCCTCTGGGCCTGAGGCTTCATTTTCGGGAGTTAAGCCATGCCCATGTCACTAGGGGCATTAGTTCTTCCTGGGCTCCTTTTCAGGGTGTGTCTCTTGTAGACATCCTGAAGGCTGTCTGTCTACTGGCGCTCCCCTATTTCTTTCATCTCCTTCTCTCTGAGAGATTTTTTGGCTGGTGAAGGATCTTCTCTACTGTGACGTTGAGATCGGCAACGTCTTCACTGGGACCTCTTTAGCCTTCCTCTTGGGACATGCCACCCGATTTGAGTGGGTGTTAGTCTAGCATAATAGGTAGATACATTGATTTATTGTAGTAAATCATTAAAATCAGAACTGATTTTATTATTTGCTAGATAAATCTATGTATCTACCTATGTCCCTCCCTCCTCCCCTCTCCTTGCCTAGCAACATGTCCGAGGTTGTGTCTGGGGCTGCTCGTTAAGAGGACGAGTGTGCGCGCGCGTCTTGCGACGTGCACGGAGGAAGGCGATGTCCTGGGGGTGGGATATGCACAATTTGTGACTTTTTGTACTCGAATGGCTTGCGTAGTCGGAGACTAGCATAATAGGTAGATACATAGATTTATCTAGCAAATAATAAAATCAGTTTTGATTTTAATGCTTGTTATGTAAAAATGCACCTATATGCCATTTTTCATATTTTTTTGAAAAATTGAAAGAAAAAAAGTTGATAGTTAAATTCATATCGGGTTTATGAGTTAAGCTTTTTAAATCAATACTTGGTCAAAGAGTACCTTTATAGTGAGCACTACTTTTGATAACTGATTTTAAAAGTGTGGAGTAATATGAAAAATAAACCATATGCATTTTTTTCACATTTTTGTGAAGAAAAAAAAAAGTTGATAGAAACCTAAATTCATAGCAGGCTAATCTCAATGACCTAACCTATTTTTAATCAATAATCGGTCGCATAAGTGCCTTCATAGTGCTAATTTCAATATCCGATTTCGAGAGGGTGGAGTAATGTGTATTCAATATTTGAAAATAAACCTAGAATATCATTAATTTTTCCCCTTTTTTGAAAGAAAAATTATGTTGATTGAATCTAAAATTCATCTCACAGTAAAATGAATGTCCTCACGTATATTTTTAATTAATGCTTGGTCACAGAGTCCCTGCATGGTGCTACTTCCAATAGTTACTGATTTCAAAAGTATGGAGTAATTTGTACCTTGTAAAAGATGTGCTGAAAATATGCATTTCAGTTTTAACATTTTTTTATTAAATAAGAGAGAATCAAGTTTTAAACTCTAATAATTCGTGATTAAATCCCAATATCAATCATGACCTAACTCCTTTTAACTAATCTAGGCCTACCTGGTCAAAGGATACCTTAATAATTACTGCTTTAAATATCTTGATTTTCAAAGAATTGACTAATCATCTCTACTTATGTGAAGGTGTGCTTAAAACATGCCAGTCTTCACATTTTGTAATAAAGAAAGTTTAACTCATTATATCCACCCAAATCTAATACATAACTCCACACTAATTTTTCCCAGGACTTGGTCATAGAGTGCCTTCGTAATTTCCCTTTTGATAACTTGATACGGAATTATGCTGCGCAACTTAATGTATGTAAACAAGAGTTTCACGTTGTCATATGTACAAATGTGAGAATATTTTTAAAAAGTAGTTTTAACCCTATTCATTCAGACCTGTGCAATTTGGATAGAAAGTATAATTTATGTAATGGTGAAATATTAATGCAATTCAAGTGGATGTCGATAATATGCAAACATGTAGTTTATCAAATTTTCATAATTCCAAAAGTTCATTAATTCAAAACTTCGATAATTCCGAAGGTTCTTTACTGCGAAGATTCGTAATGACGAAAATAAAATGGGTTCCCAATTCTGTAAATTAAACCAAAACCGTAATATTATTTCCACAAGTAAGAACTTTCAGAATAAAAATGAACCTTTTTTCATTTTCTGAATTACGAACCTTTTGAATAATGAAATCTATTTGAGTTTCAGAATTATAAACCTTCAGATAAACAAACTGACAAGTCGGACTCTCAGGACTTCTGAAAACTTTTCAGAAGGTTCACTAGACCAACGTTATTAATCTCATTGGTTGTTGGTCTCAGGGGCTGTCGGTCTACTAGGATGTCCCATATTTGTGTTTCAGAATTATGAAGCTTCGGAAATATGAACGTTCGAGGGGGAAAAAAAAATCTTTGGGAAAACGAGTTCCCCCATTCCAATTGATCTTGCATTTGCCTGTGGGTAGAATGTGTATCATGGAATTAGCATACTCCTCTTTTATAATAATTCTTTGCTGTGGTACATGTAGGCGCTGTGAAGTCATCCATAGTAATTGTCAAAGAAGAAAAAAAAATGGATTTTGTTGGGGTCAAAATGGTCAAATTTCTTAGTAACAGGTTAGAAATCATCTATCAGACTAGAAAATATGTAGCAATAATTAAAGACAAAACAAAAGAAAAAAAAATCTATTATGATTCCAAAGGGGTGGGCACAATCAAACAAAAATACACAATATAAAAGCTTAGGGCAAATTCTTAATCTGATTATCGTGTGTTTTCCACATTGAAAATGTAAATCATTCAAGCAACATCTGTGCTAAAGAAAAAGATTGAAACTAGAGTCAGTAATCGCGGTCCTCCTTTGTCGAAAATAGCAATGGATATTGACATGGATATTGAAGCATCTAACTTCCGAATTTTCACCAGTGCGGAACTGCTATGTGAACAACCCAAAATTAATGATTTTGTTTGTAAAATGATAATAAAGATGCAGCTAAGATTCTTTAACATTATCACTGTGGTTTTGATTAAACTCGAAAAAAGGGGAAAAAGGAGGTCATTGTATATTAGAGAATATTCTTTTGAAAATAGCAGGATTTCAGTTATAAACTCATACCAAATTTACATAACCAATGATAGGATAAAGAAGTGAAGAGTTTCCCTAATGATTCTTAAAGTGATAATAGTTTTGTAATTCCAGATACATTTTCAATCAACTCAAATTTTCCGTGTTTTTTTTTGCTGGTTTATACAAATAAAACATGAGAAAATGAAGAAGAAATGTTGATTCCTATCTGGCGCCCTCGTTTGGCGACCTTTAACCAATATTTTAACCTCTCAATTCAAATGTCTCTAGCTTAGTCAATTACCAAAAATATTCAAACTTTTCAAAGGGACTGATACACATTATTTATTATCTTTACAATTCCTTCCATATGAACTTCTCTGTCATAAATACAAATGGGCCATCTTTCCCTTGCAGTCGTTCATTCAGTACTCTAGGTACATGTATGTTTACATGTACAAAGTTGAGCAAATGTGAAGGAATAACATATAGATAACCTTTCAGACAATAAAATGACCCTTTTTACAACAGTTTCATTACTTTGCAGTAGAATTCATGTATTAATATTTTTACAATAAATGTACAACTCGGTCAATAACAACATTTTTTCCAGCTTTTAGTGGAAATTACCTATTTCAAGAGGCTGGTGACAAAATATTAAAAGACTCCACAAATTTGAAACCGGAAATGGATTTACCTAGGTTTGGCCCACATTCCATGGCAAAACCAACTGTTAAAATTTTTTTGGCCGTTTGAGATACTTAACAAATGACTCAAAATGGGCATATTTCAATGTTCTTGAAAATGGGAAAATTGGCATCACCCCTGTAGTAATAATGAAATGATCAAAAACTTGATTTTAAAGGGCAATCCAACCTTGGTAATAAGATGATTTGTATGAAAGCAGAAAAATAAGAAAAACAGGATGGTGAAAGTTTGAAAGAAATCGGACAAGGACTAAGAAAATTATGGATGTTTGAAAAAATGAGATCACTACATCTATGCGAATCTCAAATTGGCACTTTGGTGAGATAATTGTGACATTTTTGTGGACAACTCTCCCATTTGTCGTACACAAAAATATTAATTTGCGCTTTTCTTCGAGGTGCCTTTATCCTCAGGGCAGTACTCAAAAATATATTGGAAATAGCATATTGTTATAGGTCCTCATGAAAGAAAAAGATCCTACTGAGTAATACATTTTGAAAAAAGTGACATTTTAGTCATTTTGTGTGTTGGAGCGAATGGGGGAGTTGTCCACAGCTACATCACAGGGACATTACCTATTCGGCCAATTTGAAATTCCCATATGTATAGTGATTACAACTTTCAAAAATTCATAACTTTCTTATTGCTTGTCCGATTTCGTTCAAACTTTCACCAGTCTGCTTCTCTGATTTTTCCTCTTTCTTTCAAAGCAACTTGCTATTAAGGTTGGATTTCCCTTTAAATATTGTCTGTACAATTTTTAAGAAGAAAGATAGAAGGAGAGATCCTGTAAGTTTCTTTTGAATGGCATAATCCTAAACACATTTTTACTCTGAATGAAAATTGCACTAGATTTCAAAATTGTCCAATTGTCCATTTTTGTTGCGTGACCACATTATGTCTGATGCCAGGAATTTTCAAAAGGAGAATAGGCTTTTAAATTCTTAAATTGGCAACACATTGAGAGGTTCAAAATCATTGTTTTTTATTAAAATTGGCCATTTTTCAACTTTTTCAACAAAGTTTCTATTTTCATACATGTATATGGTTTTCAAACACATTACATTTTATTAGAACCATGAAGCATAAAAAGAAATATTATTGTTGCCAATCTGAAGAGCAAAATGTGATCAATTTAGCCCTCAAATAATTCTTGTCAAGAAAGGGTTAAAATCTTTTTCAATTGGTATTCTGAAAACCATTTTAGAGACATTTTATCTCATCTAAGACACGCCCATATATGATGCGATTACCAATAGAATATGTCATTAGATTTCACTTTCATCATGCTCAGCCAATAAAATTGCTGACTGCCAATCTCTAGGGCAAGAGAGCGCGAATGTGCTATTTTCACAATTTTCACTACACGTGCCTCAAAGCGCGAACACCCTTTTGCTATAGGATTTCCTTGAAAAGGACTGGGGCACTTTCAAAGGTTTTAGGACACCATTACAAGCATCATTACAAGTACATGTATGATGTTAATTTGCAAAAATCTTGAAATAGAATTTGATAATCATATGAAAATCTTGCTTGAGAAGTATGGTCAGTACTCAGTATTTATATCTCCGCCAAACAAAGTTTGAAGGGGGTATATAGGAATCAGCGTACGGTCGGTTGGGCGGGCGGGCGGTCGGTCGGACCGTTGCAAATCTTCACATAGAACTACTTCCTCATTTTTTGAGCAATGCTCGTGAAATTCGCCATATGGTCTTGGGATGAAGATGTGCAAGACATATTGTTTGAATATGTCGGAATCTGCGTTGCCATGGTAATGGCATGGCAATGGCATATTGTAATAAATCGGGAAATCTTGTGGATGGAACTACTTCTTTATTTTTCGAGCAATGCTCATGAAATTCGACACACACATTGGTCTTGTGAAAATGTGCAAGATATTTTTTTTAATGTGTCGGAACTGTGTTGCCATGGTAACAGCATGGCAATGGCATATTATGGCAATAAATCAGTGGGAATTTTGCGGATCGAACTACTTCCTCATTTTTCGAGCAATGCTCATAAAATCTGGCACACAAATTTGTCTTGGGATGAAGATGTGCAAGACATAATGTTTGAATGTGTTGGAAACTGCGTTGCCATGGTAATGGTGTGGCAATGGCATATTATGGCAATAAATCGGGAAATCTTGTGGATGGAACTACTTCTTAGTTTTTCGAGCAATGCTCATGAAATTCGACACACACATTGGTCTTGTGAAAATGTGCAAGACATTTTTTTTAATGTGTCGGAAACTGTTGCCATGGTAACAGCATGGCAATGGCATATTATGGCAATAAATCAGTGGGAATTTAGCGGATCGAACTACTTCCTCATTTTTCGAGCAATGCTCATAAAATCTGGCACACAAATTTGCCTTGGGATGAAGATGTGCAAGACATATTTTTGGAATGTGTCGGAAATGTGTTGTGCCATGGTGATGACATATGGCAATAAATCGGGAAAATATTGCAGATCAAACAACTTCTTCACTTTTTCAAGCAATGCTCGTGAAATTAGGCAAACACATTGTTCTTGTAAAAATGAGCAAGACATGTTGTTTCAATGTGTGGCAAACTGCGTTGCCATGGTAACGATATATGGCAATAAAACAGGAAAATATTGCAGATCAAACCACTTCCTCACTTTTGGAGCAATGCTCAGGAAATTTGGCACACACATTGGGGCGGGGGTATTAATCACCTTCAGTGATATTCTAGTTTTTGTCTATATTGATTGCACGACTAGCACCATACTTGTCCAAAAAGGTCGTCATAGAGATAAAATAGCGGCCTCTACCCTATTATTATTAGTTAGTAGTAGTATTATCTTTTCTAGAAAATATGAGCATAAGTGTTATCATTCGTACAACTGTATAGGCACATGGGAGGTAGGAGACAGATAAAATATGAGATAAAATTCAATATAAAAAGTGGTCTCAGAATAGCAAATTATTTTATAAACATTAAAATGGGCCACAAACATCTCTCAGCCCATCTCTAACGCAAGGCTCGACACTAGTGGAGGTCCGGAGGTCAAAGTCCTCCAAAATGATGTGTTTGACCACCAAATTTGAAAAAAGCAAGGAAATGGAGGTCCCATGGTGACAAACAAAAATTTTGAATCGCCGATCCCCCCAAATGCAAACAAGGAAAGAGCTCAAACGCGATGTTCAATTGCGACGAACATTTTCACAAATAAAAACATTTGCGTGTTGATAAACAGCGAGTGATGTGCTTAGTATAAAAAGTCTTGCATTTAATTTGAACATAAACTCTACCATGTATAAGTTGATTACACTTCAAAAAATTGGCTTAAATTTCACTTTAATTGTAGCTCAAAGCTGAAACCTCGTGCCACAATTCGATCTCTAGTAAAAGACATTTGTATTATTTTATTTAATTTGATTTTTTGTTAGATTCCTGTTTCAAAAGTTTGGTTTTGGTGTCAAAATATTGAATTTCTCTGAATATCCTTCTTTCTCAAACACGTATAAGTCACGTGACTCACGTTCGCGATCGCGATAGCAGATTTTATGATCGCGATCGTGAACATGAGTCATGTGACTATACATGTTTGATAATGAAGAAAAATCGGAGAAATTCAATAATTTGACACCAAATCTGAATTATTGCAACAGGAATCCAATAAAAAATCATATTAAATGAAAGAATATAAATGTCTTTTACTGGAGAATGAATTAAGGCATGAGATTTTAGCTCTGAGCTAGAATAAAAGTGAAATTCAAGCCAACTTTTGAAGTGTCTAACCAACTTTTGCATAGTAGAATTTATGTACATATTAAGTGCTAGCAAGATTATCTCTATAACTGGGCGTTGTGGCGTGCGCCTGTAATCCAGCTAACAGTGGAAGTTATAAACTGATTCAGCGGACCCAGGTTCGAAACTGAGTCACGTCTTTCGGATGGTGACGTTAAAGGTCGTTCTCCAGACGTAAATAATCATATCTGATTGATACACGTCTATAAAAACCCAATTACACACACACACACATTATCTCTAAACATAGCTATATGAGGTCCAGTTTTCTCAGGCTTCTCTTTTTAGCGGCGCCAATTAATGCAGTCATAATCAAGTGGCAATATTTACGTGAGCTGTTAAATTCGCGTCCCAACATAAACTCATGAAATTCGCGAAAATAACAGCTTTTACACTATGTGAAAGTGAAAGGTCAAGCACATGTTATGAAATGGAAAACAGTACCGCAAACAATAATTCTAAACATTTGAATTATTTATATTATTTAATGTGGACCTCCAAATTTGAGTGTGGTCCACCAAAAATGAAAATAAGTCAAATTTGGTGGACATAGTGGACCACCAAAATTTTCAGTTAGTGTCAAGCCCTGTCTAACGTAGTGCGAAACTGGGGATGTCTTCTCGTGAACACAATACATTTACCAGCAATACGTCTTGAGATATATGCATGTCTTGCGCATAAACTATTAACTGCAATTTTCTTTTAACAATAGAAAAGGAAAATCCTATTAGAATTAAATTGCCTAAATATAATGGCTATGCGAAACATATATTTGATAACTCCACTTTTTTACACTTTGAAACACTGATATGTTTTGTCTTCTTTTCTTCTTTTTTTTTTGGGAGGGATCATATTTTTTTGATAAAACAAATTGATTATCTTTTCAGAAAAAATATAAAGTTTATTTTGGTAATGTGTAACTTTTTGATGGTTGTTTGTTGATCATTTTCAGATCACCTATTTGTGAGGAAATCATCTGTTGCCGTGGTGACCATGTGAGGCTTGCGGTGCGAGTTCGAACTTTCACCTATCCTGAGTCAGCCTGTGCAGTATGGGTCATGTTTGCCTGCAAGTACAAGTCAGTTCTGTAGAGAAGCAAATTAAGTTAGTAGCTTGGTTAAGATGGAGGACAGAATACTTTCTCAGGCTGAAAACTATGCTAACAATACCATTCTTATCAATGATGAATGATTTGCACTTTAAAAAACTCCTAATTTTATCAACAAAATTAAATCTAATCTGGAGTTCTTTTAATGGACATTATGCATTTAAGGGGAAACTGATATGGATTATTTCTGAATAGTTATTACCAAAAAACCAAAAAACATCGTTTTTTAATGTAACAAAAAAACAATTGACCTAATGAATGGCAGGATCTCTGTGCAAAGCAAGTTTTAGACCCTCTGCATAGACAGTACATTAAATTAATCTAATTATCTCTAATTAAGCAAAAAATGTGCGGTCGGACGTAAACTTTTTTTGTACGTCCGATATCAATTTTCCTGTACGTCCGACATTGCATTTATAGGAAATAAGTTTCTGCCACATTAGAGTGCCTACATGTAGATGCTTTGTATATGTATCACCACTAGTCTGTATTACAAGTGTCCACTTTCATTAATGAAATTGATTAATTAATTCCCCAAGACAAGTTCATCCAAATCCTTATTTAGAATGATGCTGAAAATTATTCGATTTCATGTTCTTACACATTGTGCTGCTTTCAGACAAGCACTCCTGTCGATATGGTGAAGGCTCCTTAGGAGGCTGATTCTGTCTAGCAGCAAATGTGTAATTTTCAAGTAAATCTGAAGAAATTGGGCCATTCTTTGTAAAGTGAAACTTTTGGTCACACACGTGACCATCAAATTTTGCCTCATTGCCGGAAAATCAGACTACATTTTATTGATTTTTTTTATATTACCAGTTTCTTGAATGAAAAAGATTTCCTTTTCCTTGACAAAAAAGAGTCATTAGCCAACCATAATGTTTTTACAGAGGCATTTAAAAATGACCTTTTTTGAGTGGTCACACACGTGACCGACCCAGTTTTCACCTCTAAAAGAAAAGAATGATCACCATACAGTAATGAAAAGTGGAAACTTGCATTCCAAGGGAAATGCGAGATAAGTAGGTTTGAATACCAACAAGTAAGACCCTTTTTCGTGCGAGGTCACACACGTGACCGACCTTATGTTGACCTCTGAAAGGAAATGATGTACTCTTATCTAAAATAATTTCCCTCCATCTGTTAGGGGTAAGATTGTTATTCAAATATCCAAAATTAGAGACTTCTACTACACGACAAATACTGGAAAATTAGGTTTAAATGAACTATTTTTCTGGATTTTGGTCACACACGTGACTGAGAATGACCCAATTAATGTCTTCTCTTGGAATCTGGGTGTTAGTTGCTTATCACAGGAAAACTTTCCCAGGTTAAGTGATACAATTCGACCAGACACCGCTGATCCAATTTTCTATTTCAGAAAAGATGTTGCATGATATGTGAGAAAAAAAAAATACCTGGTACCTTCAGCAGTTCCTGTGTTTTTAGTTATTTGTTTTAGTTTGTGCCATTTTAAACACGTGAAGAAATTACAGGTTTAATGATTTAAGAACAACTTTGCAATACAATTCTGTAATTATTTGTATGTCTGTTGAATTAATGAGATTATAAGACAATACATGTACATGTAGTTACAACTTGCTAGTACTAATGGTAATATTTCACTTAGAAAAAATACTGTTAAAGAGTACACAGTTAAAATTATGAAATAAATGTTATTAGACTTCACAGTAAGAGATTATGTGGCAGCTTCATTTTTCATCTACTTATTTTGAGGGGGGTTCCAGATCTAATATCATAATGCCTGTTTATTACAAAGTGTAAGTCTATCTAGGTTAGTACAGTGTATTAGTTTGTTAGATATTTCCAGTTTTATTGTTGTGTTCAAATCAGGTTTATAGTTGTAGTGAGATATAAGAAAATAGTGCTGATTTACTTGGAATGTTGTTCATACACATCATATGAAGTTAAACAAAACAGTTGTAGGGGCAGTTACATGGCTACTCGCATTACATTTGAAGAGGTTTTGATTTACATCTCAAGCTCCTGTTCTCTTACTACAGGTGTTAGGTAAATGAGTTTTAGTTACAACAATACAGTACACACATATTAGAGTACCTAAATACAGAATCAAAACTTCAGAAGAAGAAAGATACTTTCTGCCAACCCTGCAAATATTTAGTTACTCACGTTACATTATTCCCCAAAAAATGTAACGTGAGTAACTGAACATTTGCAGGGTTGACAGAAAGTATGTTTCTTCTTCTGAAGTTTTGATTCTGTATTTAGGTACTCTAATGTGTGCATTATTGAAACTTAAACACATTTACCTAACACCACATAGTAAAAGAACACGAGCTTAAGATGTAACTCAAAACCTCTCCAAATGTAATGCGAGTAACCATGGAATTGCCCTTAGAGTGTTTTACTTCTTCATGTAGGTCAATGTAACATTAGCTACTGTGTCATTTGTGATGTAAGACAAGTTCAATAAGTTATTATGATCATAAAGACTATTTACTGGCAAATTGTATGTATCTAATACACATTTACACATGTACATCCGACACGGCAGTCCTGTACATCTGACATTGTACGTCCGACACTAAGAAGAAACGTAAATATTTATTTTTTGAAAGTGGAAACAAGACATTATTCTTCTATTTCTTATCATTTGACATCTAATTGAAATGGTTATGGATGATTTTTAAGAAAAAAAACACATACTTCACAGAGATTTCCAGATGAAATTAAAATGTCAGAAAAACCCACTTTTCTGCGTACGTCTGACCAGGCAATGTTTTTTAATTAGTACAAGGTCGTTATAGAGATGTCTGTAATTGCTTTCTATGTATTAGATGTTACATATTGGTAAAAAAAACCCTTATAGATCATATTCACTTTTCCTACTGTGATTCCTTGAAGTGTCTGAAATGTACATCCGACTTTATGGAATTCCCCTATATTCAAAATATGGGCTTCAAATATTACTTCTATAAAGATACATTGCAAGTTTAATTACACTCTCTATAAGCATAAAAGCAACTTGTGAGAAGACTACTCGACGCGCACATACGCGCTCGCCAAGGTAAGGGCTCCCTCTGAATCCAACTTGGAGTTCGGTTCCACACCAGCACCTTAATGTTATCCTTTATTTCCTTCATACTCCTAAACTGTTGACCTAAAGAATGGCAGATAAAGTTCTTGGAGTTTAATTTTATACTTTCTAGCAGTATACACATTATTTTTTGAGGCTGTTGGTACACTTTAAGACTACATATTTGAAGGGAAAAAGACATTGTTATGCTTTTACATGATGTATAGGGAAAACAAATTAGCAAATCAAATTATAATAGTTAACTCTTTAAAGGCCAGGTTATTTTGGTGCTCTCTCAACCAGAGGGGGGTGGATTCCACACCCCCCCCCCCCCTCCCCCGTTCCCCTCCGGAATCTCGGCCATGGAGTGACAAAAAATTCTGACTTATATTAGCTCATAATGAATAAACTAATGAAGTCTAATATATTTATCTCAAATGTTTACAATGGAATTATCACTAATTCATTAATTCATATATTGACGATTCTGCATTGTCTACAACAGTACAGAAAAAATGTCAATTTTGGCAAAGCGCAGCAGTCATTTTTGATGCTGCGTGGTACCCGTTGGTCGAAATGTTATAAATTTGGTATCAAAAGATGCGTAGGACTCTAGGTGAAAAAGTTATGAAAGCTCACATTGTAAAAAAAAAAAAATCGTCCTGGAAGATATAGCTTTGCGCCTCCAGGTGGGGGGGGGGGGGGCAGGATTCTGCCTCCGCCTTTTTCGGGTCAAGGCTCAGAAATATTTAGCGAAATGCATAGAGATACCGTTGTAAATACATATGTTTACTATCATGAAGCAGACTTTTGGCCAGCTAAGAGATTATATCTGTTTGTACAAAAATTGTAGATTTTGCTCTTTCTCGTTATTCTGAGAACACTGTTTATTAACAATCAAGCAATTGTGCTTCCTTTGGTTTCACTTGTGCATGAGCAGACTTCTCATTAGTTTATTGCCAGTCACCGTGATATTCAATGTACATGTATGTAAATTGTTGATAATAAAGAGAGCATTGATCCCGAAACTGTTGCCTCTTATTAATTATGTTCTTTATGTTACTCTTTTTGGAAACATTTTGGACAGAATTTTTGTCAGTAGGATGACCTTACCTCCTAATGAATGTATATTTGAGGTGTTGAGTTCTGGGTGACTGTGTGACAATTTACACCATCATCCGACATTCATCACCACAAATATTGCTGGTCGTTTGTCATGAGCCCGGGGGGGGGGTCACTCACCACGTTACATGCTACGCAGCCAGGTCCACAAAAAGCCTTGAAAAAGGCCTGTTTTCAGTCTTAAGGCTTCATTGATGTTTTCCTTAAAAAAGGGGGTGTTTTTCAGCTTCAGTTGCCGTTTAGAGTACTAAATAACAAATTCGGTCTTCGACATTAAGGGTGTAAATTGAATTTTATGATAATCCTTAAATTCTGTTTTTCATCTGTTTCTATGATGGTTGATTCTCATTTTACTTCCTGCCATTTTCATTTCATCAGTGAAGATCAACTCACAAATAATGATTAAAGGATTATCAAAGAGATATGTGACAGAAGAAATGTGAGGAAATCATTTATTTTTGTCTCGCACACCGGAGGTGAAAGCGAGACTAAGGGATCCAAATGGTGTCCGTCCGTCGTCCGTCGTCCGTCACAAATGTTAAAGTTTACCTGCAAGACTCTCTTAGGACGCATAACTTGGCAACTGTTGCTGCAATGGCAACCGAACTTGGGTGATAGAAGCACTAGGGGTATCTTCATGTTATGGTGTTGTTGGAGGTCACATGATGACGTCAAAGGTCATTTGAGGTCATATATTAAAGAGTACCTGCAAGATTCTCTATTCATATGTTAAAGTTTACCTGCAAGACTCTCTTTTGACAAATAACTTCACATCAGTTGCTTGGATTACAACCTAACTTGGGTTAAAGATGCATTGGGGCTACCTTCATGTTATGGTGCTGTCGGAGGTCACGTCATAAGGTCAAAGGTCATTTGAGGTCATACGTTTAAAGTTTACCTGCAAGGCTCTGTTATGACACATAACTCGGCACATGTTGCTGCAATGGCAATCAAACTTGGGTGGTAGATGCACTTGGGGTACATTCATGTAATGGTGCCTTCAGAGGTCACATGGTAAGGTCAAAGGTCATTTCAGGTCAAACGATAAAGTTTACCTGCAAGACTCTCTTATGACAGATAACTTTAGAACCGTCACTCACTTTTCAACCAAACTTGGGTTGTAGATGAACTAAGAGGACCTCTATGAAAAACAGCATTCTTGCTGATGAGGGTGTTTCCGTCCCACAAGTGGTAAATAAATAAATAAAAATAAATAAATAAAAAATGGGTTAGGGTTAGGGTAAGGGTTATATGGTCGGAGGTCACGTGATAAGGTCAAAGGTCATTTGAGGTCATATGTTAAAGTTTACCTGCAAGACTCTCTTATGACACATAACTCTGCACATGTTGCTGCAATTGCAATCAAACTTGGGTGATAGGTGCACTTGGGGTACATTCATGTTATTTTCGCGAGTGGGCGAGACAAAATATTGCTTATGCTCTTGTTGTTACAGACTATAAGTTGAAAATTTGAATAAATAGTTTATATTTTTATGATATTTATATGACATTCCCTTATACGTTGCATCAGACAGTATTTAGGGAAATGGAGCAGTGATCTCGTTATCATGAGTATTTTGTTGATATGAATAACACCGATTGGTGATTTATCTGTTTGTACTCGAAAAGCGTTATTTTGTTGTTTCCCTGCTTAATAGGGGTTACTTATTTTAAACGGCATTAAGGTTATTGTACTTGTTACCATAATAATTTATATGCCACTTAGGGTATTTTTGGGTGGTGTGATGACCCAGTTAACGCCATTTAGGGTATGTTTTTCTGATATGACGGCGTAAAGGGGTGCAAATTAAACTTTGTGCATAATGCCATTTAGGGTCCATTTTTGAAGTGTGTGGATGCGCTTGGGTACCACATTTGTCTGATAGTGACCCCCCCCCCCCCCCCCCGCCCCCCCCCCCCCCCCAACTGGTTACCAGCCAACTCTACTGCTTTACCGTTAACTGGTGTCAACTGGTATCCAACTGGTCCAGTTAGACCAGTTACAGCTCTGATAACACTGGAAATTGAAATGGGATAACTGGTCCAGTTAGACCAGTTAGAATTCAACTGGTGTGGATCAACTGGTCCAGTTCAACTGGACCAGTTATCCCATTTCAATTTCTAGGGTTACCAGTCAGGTTTAACTGGTTTCAGTGTTGTAGTCAAGGCCCAAACCCTCAAGGCCAAGGCCAAGGCATTGACTAGCAAGGCTAAGGCTAAGGCCAAGGCTTTGACCCACAAGGCCAAGGTATTAATATGAAAGAAGGGGAAAATGGAACATACAAAGACCGAGTCTGACACACACATGCACACACACATATGCACATAAAGAAAGTAGCACTGCCTTCAAGAACCAAATGACAGCAAGGGTGGCTGAACATTTTTCAAGGGGGGGTCATTGCAAAAAGACACCTTTTTTGGAAAAGGGGGCACCTACAAAGACCCGGTTGAAAAAATATTAATTTTCATATAACCCCCTTTTCATGACCTACCGTTTGTACATGTATTGTTACCTTCCTGGACATAAATAGCTGGTAATTAACTGGTTATTTATTTGTGAGCAAGCGAATTGGGCTAGCTAATAACGAGGGACTTCCATTTTTTTAAATAGTGCTCTTCCCTAAAATATCAAGACTTTCTCTTCAACAAATCTTGATCGGGAGCTTGCACAGTACATGTATTTTATTATGATTTTAACAGGATATTATTTCACTGCTCTCAAACCTACAGTGCCATTTTTCTCCAGTTAATTTTTTTGTTAGGCCCAATTCTCAATTTTAGGCCTCTTGTTAAGAAAGTGAATGTGTGGTCTCATTTGAGGTTGCATAGCAACGAGTGCTCTAGTTGTGTATCTTGGGATTATGAAGCTCAGAACAAACAATGAAATTGCCCCCCCCCCAAGGAAAAAATCAGAAATAAAATATATATATATATTTGTACATGTGTATATGTATGTGACTTTACAAGCGAGGGAGCAAAGCGACGAAGCAGTAGATTTTTTGCATTTGTAATCCTCAAAAATGCAATTTCTATGCACTTTACCTAAGAAAATTCACAAGGGAGTTTCGAGTTTCGAGTTTCGAATTATGAACATTGATTAACGGTCTTTTCAAATAGGGCGTCACCTCCAAATTTTGGAGGTGACGTCACGCCATGGAAGCTACAGGTTGTGCTGCTTAAAACTTCCAGATGAAATCCGTCGAAATTTGATCAATCCGTGATGTTTTGCTCCCGGAATTATCTATATTAGCATGAGCAACCGTCAAAGCAAAAAACCACTGGAGAGAGAACCTTATTTTCTTCGTCAAAAACCTGGAAATCGAGATTTAACATCTTCTCAACCTAACATTGGTGCGGCACAGAAACCAGCAAGCCAAATCACAGACCAAGGTCCACGCCCTATTCCCATGCAAAAGAAGAGCGACACTATGGAGTCGAACGGTGAGTCTGTCAGCCGTACTGAATTCCTTGAATCTATTAACAAAATTATAGAGAAGCTGGATAGCGTTAATTTGAATGTAACGTCTATGAGGGGTGAGATTGCAGAAATCCGTAACACGCTCACCGATGTAGAAACTACTGCCGCGGCCACAGCTGCAAGGCTGACAACCATAGAAAATGTTACTTTGCCCAAAATGAAGGAGAAGAGAAAAGAATCTGAAAGTGAGCTGAGAGAGCTTATTCTTGCTATGGAGATACACGACAGAAAGATGAATTTGTTAATGTATGGCGTGGCAAAAAGCAATGATGAATGTGTGGCTGATGTTGTTAGGAAGAGCTTTGAGGAGATTGGGTTTTCACATGAGGAAGCTCAGAATGTCTTAATTGTGCATACACATCGTCTACCTCGACGACTACCTCAGCATGTTGAAGGAGAGGAGCAAAGAGTGCCCACACCTGATCCCATCATAGTTCGGTTTGCCCTGATGCGTGATCGCGACGCCGTCTTGTCAGCATACCAGAAGTCGCAAAAACCCACGACGATGAGGAATCAAGGAACACAACGCCCTGCTCGCCCAGCGTTCAGAATAGCTACTGATTTGCCCGCAAAGTTAAAGAAAGAACGGTTCTTGTTAGAGAAAGCAGCGTATCAAATCAGACGAAATGAGCAGAAATCGACAAGAATCCGGCTGGTGGGAACCAAATTGCGACTAGAAAGTAGAGAAAAGGGAACAGCAACGGCATGGAGGCAAGTGGTTGATTAAAGTACTATAAAAGCGATAATAACGTACACTACGACAATGAATGTAACATTTATGAAATAGGTAGCGAAACAATTATTTCCTACAAAATATGTGAGACCGACAAAATATCAAGCTTTTCGTTGAACAAAAGAGATGAAGAAAGTATTGAATGAATGACGCTCTTTTTTTTCTCTCAACAGATGCTTTACATGTTGTGCCTTATAACTATATTATGACAGATCTGTTTATGAGATATTCACAAGTTTAGGATCATCGCTTAGATAAGCTAATGATTTTTTTCCCCTGCCCTCTGAGAGGAGAGTAAACCGGTAGAAGTCTTCCTCAGAAAAAAAAGAAGCAAAAAACAGACAGATGTGCATATTTGATCTACATTATACTGATATATGCCAGTTCGAAGTACCCAGAAATGAATGTAACATTTATGAAATGAATGAACAATTATTTTCTAAAATATGTGAGACCTACAAAATATCAAGTTTCTTCGTTGAACAAAATAGATTAAGAAAGTATTGAATGAATGCTATTTTTTTCTTTCTCTCTCTCTCTCTCTCAACATATGATTTACATGTGGGCGGTTCCGCGGTGGCGGAGAGACATTCACATTGTATTCACACTTTCAAACTGTATCTGAGTGTCCTTCCGTTACCGTGGAATTGCCCATGTTGTGCCTTATAACGATATTATGATAGATCTGTTTATGAGATATTCACAAATTTAGGATCATCGCTAAAGAGAAGCTAATGATTTTTTTTCTTCCTGCCTTCTAGAGGAGAGTAAACAGATAAGGGTCTTCCTCAAAAAAAAAGAGAAAGAAAAGAAAAAAATGGACAGGTGTGAATATTTGATCTACATTCTCTAGATGTATATGCCATTCCAAAATGCCCAGAAATGAATGTAAAACAATTGAATATCATTGCTGTATGTGCTGAAATGACTTTTTCTTTTTCTTTTTTTTTAATTTTCTTTTTTTTAATGAATGTGAACAAGTTTTAGAATTCTTGTGAGGTGGTAATATAGATTGAACATATAGTGATTCTACATTGAATGTCTGTCTCATATTGGAAAATAGATCTTGTTCTCATTTGAGAATACGAGACAAATTGACTGTCGAGAATTTGTATTCTCGTGATTTTATTGACTGTTTTAATTGCCTGATCGTCAGTGCTAAAGAAATGACTCAATTATTTCATTTATTGAATCAATTGATTCTATCGTCCAAAAGTGGTATGTGTCTATATAGCGCAATTCTTTTGTTTTGATATAGACATTCTGGAAAGAAATGAGATTTTATAGTTTCATTTTCCATTTATTATGTGAAGCACAAGTAATATTTTAGTATCAGTAAGGCTATAACATTTCGAACAAGATAACAAGCATTGCAAATCTGAATAAAAAGTTCAAATTTGATATTTATTTTATTTTATCTTATAATAAATATATCGGGGTAAAGAAACACCAGTCACCAATTTATATGACACAAACCGGGATGATATCATAATAGAGTACCTATCGTTTGTTTGTGATATGCATCGTATGTTACTTAATATGTGCTTCACTCATATTGGTTATGCATTTGGTTGGATGCCAGAAAATATTGTTTGAGTATTAATTGTATAATCTGCCAAACACTATCTAAATGTCGTTATAAGAACATTTAATGATCCTTTTCTCTGCCGTTTCCATATAGAAATACTTCAAATTACATTTTGTAGACCGATTGTTTTTTCGTTCTTTAAACTGTTATCATCCATTATTGTGGATGCATATGAGAAAAAAATGAAAAAAAATTTCTTGAACAAAGCTTAAGGCAATGCTTTCTTGTGTCTTAGAAAAGAGGAGAAGAGGAGAAATCTGTTCTTTTCAAATAGTGTTGTCCTTAGACTCTATTGAATCAATAGTTTTTATCATAATGAAAGCGATGTGTTCTACAAAGATTATTTGTTATTGTTGTTGAGGATATCAGAAAATAGATGCGAGACTTTGGAAGACAAGAGATCGCATAGATTTTCTTTTTTCTCTAATTCTGAGAAACAGTTATACATGTATTGTTGAGTTTTAAATACGGTGATAATCATTACGAACTTGAATATAAATGTTTACATTTGATATAAATATATCTTTGCGCTTTTCCCCCCTTTCCTTTTGCTAAGTTGTTGTCCAAAGTCAGGTTAAGGAAACATCAGATAGCAATTTCTATGTTACGAATTGAGACTATGAGAAAGAGCTAATATTTTCTGTAAACTAGTAACATGGCCAAGTTATCGATCTTTTCATTAATTGACCTCAACTGTGACAGGGATTCTGTTTGCTTGTGGGAATCAGTGGAGGAGATAACATGTTATTCTGTTTAGCATGCAAATTAATTACTTTATACATTTGCCGGATATGACAAAAGTTACTATACAATAAGTAAGTCTCGATGGGCAATGAGGCGTTGAGCCTTTTTCTCACGCCGGGAGATATGTTTCGATTTATTCTTTGAAGAGGATTGGTTGGCTTTCGGGGATCTGGAGTAAATGGGGTCACCTGTGGCTTTCTCGGTATCGCGTCTTGTCTCGCCTAATGAGACATATGTGTTTTTTGTGTGTAGTTTTGTCTGTGCTAGACACTACTGTTGTTGTTATAGATGTTGTAGTAGTTGTCATTATGGGCTAGCACACAGTATAGTTAGTGGTTTTTGTTTGATGTTACAAAAGATTAAAAAAAACTCCACAGGATTTGATTTTCATAGCTTCACGGTAAAGTTGATATCTGATGGATAGTTTCAGTATCATTTCAATGAACTGTCGAGGTTTAGGAAATCGTGAAAAGAGAAATGACGTTTTGGAATATGTTAAGGCTAAAAGGTTTCAAATTTGCTGCTTGCAAGATACGCACTTTGTAGTTGAAGAAGAAGCTTCTATAAAACGTTTTTGGGGAGATAATTGTTTTTTCAGTCATAAAGCGTCCAATGCAAGAGGTGTTGCCATTTTGTTTGGGGAAGGGGTGCAATTTAATGTAAAGCAAACTGAACGGTCAAAAGAAGGGAATTTCGTTGCTTTAGACCTACAAATATATGACTATGACATATCGTTGATATCATTGTATGGACCTAATCACGACAATGTTGATTTTTATGCAGATATTGAAAGAATTGCTCTTGAATTTGATAATCCACTAACAATTTTATGCGGGGATTGGAACTTGGTCCAAGATTTTGATAAAGATACATATAATTATATTCGTCTGAATAACCCCAATGCCAAGAAAAAAGTAGGCTTAATGAAGAACGATTTAAATTTGGTAGACCCATGGAGAGAATTACATGCCCATGAAAAAATGTTTACATGGCGTCAACCTACTCCATTTAAGGCAGCTAGATTAGACTATTTTTTGGTCTCCACTGAATTACTGTCGCTCGTTAACAAAATAGAGATTTTACCGGGATACAGATCCGATCATTCCCTGGTGAAATTATCTTTGAATTTAAATAATCGTAGAGTAGGCCCAAGTTACTGGAAATTCAACAATTCATTGTTAAGGGATGATAGTTATGTAGAACAAATTAAAGATGTTATTAAACAAACTATTAAGACCTATTCAGTCCAACATGATAACAATTCAAGTAGATTTGAGGCAGAAGGACGAGATATACTATATGAGTTTGCTGTTAGTGATCAATTATTTTTTGATACGTTGTTGACAATAATCAGAGGTGAAACAATTTTATATGCAACTAGAAAAAAGAAAAGATTGGTAAATTTGGAATATGATTTAGAGAAAGAAATTGTAGACTTGGAAAAGACATTGATATCAAAAACAGACAAAGATAGGGAGTTAGTTACATTGAATGAGAAGAAAGCTCAGTTGGAATCATTAAGAAAAGATAAAATGGAAGGAATAAAGATGAGATCTAAAATCAAATGGATGGAATACGGCGAGAAACCATCAAAATATTTTTTGAATTTAGAAAAAAAAAATGCTGTTAATAAACGGATATGCAAACTGGTCACTACCGAAAACAAGGAGATCACAGCACAGGACGATATTGCATCAGAAATTGTATCATTCTATTCTAAATTGTATAAAAACAATCCGGTTGTAGATGTAGACCTAAACACAATATTAAATGATGCAGGTATAAATAAATTAACCAATTCGATGTCACAGAAGCTAGAAGGAGAGCTCTCTATTGATGAGGTTTATCAAGCTCTTAAAAAAATGAAAAATAATAAATCCCCAGGTCTAGATGGATTCACTGTCGAATTTTTTAAACATTTTTGGAAAGAACTACACATATTTTTAGTTAGATATCTGAATTCTGCATATTCATCCGGAATGTCCTTTACACAAAAGTTAGGGGTTATCTCTTTAATTCCCAAAGGAAATAAAGACAGACATTACTTGAAAAATTGGAGACCCATATCTTTACTAAATGTAGTATATAAATTAGGTTCCACTTGTATAGCAAATAGATTGAAGAATGTACTTTCTTTTCTTATACATGAGAATCAGAAAGGTTTTATGTCAGGACGCTTCATTGGAGAAAATATCCGTTTGTTATATGATATATTATTGTACACTGACCTCAATGATATTCCTGGTTTATTGCTACTTATAGATTTTGAAAAGGCATTTGATTCAATTTCTCACGACTTTATTAGAAAAGTATTACACTTCTTTAAGTTTGGTCCCTCTATTGTAAAATGGTTTAATGTATTCTATGAAAATGCTCAATCCTGTGTACTGATCAATGGACACCTGTCTCCAAGATTCTCAATAGAGCGGGGATGTCGTCAAGGAGATCCCTTGTCTCCATATATTTTTCTATTATGCGCCGAAATACTCGGTCTTTTGTTTAGACAATCCAATTCGATTGTTGGTTTGAGCTTACCTACAGATAAACATCTTAAAATAATTCAGTATGCAGACGATACTCTTCTAACATTGAATGGATCAGTAAGGGAATTAATCAGTGCATTAAACATTTTAGATGAATATAACACAATGTCGGGTTTGAAGATTAATACACATAAGACACATGCGATATGGATTGGAGGATATAAAAAAAAGAAGGATGGTGTTCTTTTGAACAGAAATCTAAACTGGGTATTCGATGATTATTTCAGATATTTAGGTATAGACTTTTGTACGGATTTGCACAAAATGACAATTCAAAATTATAATGAAAAATTTAAAGAGATTAAAAGTCAAATGACATCATGGTTAAGAAGATACTTAACTGTCCTTGGAAGAGTCACAGTTGTCAAATCATTGTTGGTATCTAAATTAAACTACCTTATTTTGTCTCTCCCAAATCCAGGTGAAATTTTTTTGAAAGATATAAACGCTCAGTTTTATAGATTTATTTGGGGGGAGAAACCTGATAAAATAAGTAGAAATCAAATGTCGCAAAGTTACTCAGACGGAGGGGTCAAAATGATAGATATAAACATACACTGCCAATCATTGAAAATTTCCTGGATTAAGAAATTGGTAAATGGCTCAATAGATAGTAATATCCTCTGTCTTTTACAATCTTTTTTGCCTGGACTTAAAGACTTGAAATTATATATGGGAAATAATTATTTTCGAGAACTGGCAAGTAAAACAGAGAACCTTTTTTGGAAAGAAATGTTCACGGCTTATAGTACACTCTTATCCATGCACTATGATACCATTTCTTGCCAACCCTTATGGAATAATGATTACATTAAACTAGGTAATAGCTCAATTTGTAACAAAACATTGTGTAAAAAGGGAATCCGTTTTGTCAATGAGTTTTAGAGTCAAATGGTCATTTTCTCTCTCTGAAAGACCTCCAAGAAAAGTATAATGTTCAAATAAACTTTCTTTTTTATCGTGGATTATGTGATGCAATTAGAGAAGGATACAAATGTACTACTTTTAACAGGGTGCAGCAACCCTTTTTCCCAGATACAATGGCACTTGTTATGAAACGTATTAAAGGTTGCGCACACATCTATGCAGTTTTATTGAAGAAAAGGAAATTAGAATGCAAAAGCTTTCTTAAATGGAAATGTATCTTTGATTTGAATGACAAGAACTGGGAAACATATTGTTCTATCGCATTTAATTGTACGATGGATGTGGGATTACGATGGTTCCAGTTTAAGATATTGCAACGTATATTATATACGAATGATTTACTGTTTAAAATGAATTTAGTCCCAAGAAAAGAATGTACATTTTGTAATGAACAGAGTGAAACAGTTATCCATCTGCTATGTGAATGTACACATGTTAAACATATTTGGGATAGGTTGGAACACTGGATATACACTGGAACCGGAAATAGAATGATATTCTCACTACAAGATAAATTGTTTGGTTTAAGAGGTTCAAATAATTCTGCATTGAATTGTATACTTATAGTGGCGAGACAGATGGTATATACTTGCAAAATAAAGAAACAACTGCTCGATTTTGATAATATTAAAGTTTCGCTTATAAATTATTTCAAAAATGAAAAGTACATAGCAGATTCGAATTGTAGAAATGATAAATTTGCAAGAAAATGGTTTCAATTCAGAAATTTGTTTACATGACGATACATCTTTAAGGTTTCGAATATCTCATATATACAGTGCCAGTTGGCTTTCTTTGTGGGCGTGTTCGCGTTGTTCGGCCGGAACAATGTGGTTGGTGGACCATTTTATTGTTGTTCTAAGCTGAATAGTGCGAACGGGTGATCGGAGGTGCCGACTGGCGCTGTATTTTCAAAATAACTAATAGTGGTCAAAAATAAGTAATTGTATACCCCAATATTCAAATGATGATACATGTATGTGTTTCAATTGTTTCGTGGTTTTTTATTTTTTTCCCCCCATGGATTCCATGAATGCTCTATTGAAAATGGAGTATTCATGGAATTCGTGTGAACCTGACAGTTCAAGAAACATTTGTATTCTGAATTATTTTGAGTTATTATTGTATTATGTATTTACATTATAAATGTGATTTACCTTGAATATGTTTGTTAATTTGTTGTGACTGAAAATCAATAAAATCCCTGTGGAGGGAAAAATACTTGGAAAAAAAAAAAAAAATTCAGGAGAATTTTTGTCGAGGAATAAGTAAGGCAAACGAAAGTTGAGATTTCTTTCAACCTTTGCAAGTGCTATTTTAGGATATTCAGGGCAAAATACTGAAAAAGAGGCAAATGTAACTTAAAGGCCTACATGTATAATAAGGAGCAAAGCAACAAGAATTACATTTCCTTTGGAGCCCTTTAAAAAGTCATTCACCTATATCACAATCATATCTATATTGGGGCGTGAAATTACAAGATCCTGAAGCAACGTCATGTGAGGGAGCAAAGCGAACAAGCTGTAGAAAATCATTCGCATTTTATACCCTAATTTTTTTTTTCCTTTTTCTACCCTTCTTCTTTCTAAAATTGTGTTTTTTGCACCCTATTCCAGTGGCCCCCTGCCAAACAAAGAACACTAAAAATGACATGTAGGCCTATACTGAAAACTTAGAACCAGTTTTTGCATATGACAATGGAATTAATGATGTAGCAGAAACCTTTGACAATATTTACGAAAATTTGCAAATACCTCATTTAAACTAGTGTTTACAGAAAGACGAAAAATGCTAGTACATTTATTCAAATATTCTCCTCTATTATGGTATTACTGTTATCATCATCATCATTATCATTATCATCATCATCATCTTCATCTTCATCATCATCATCATCATTCTATCATATTAATCTAAAAAGTTGTAAAAAAAATTATGATTCCCTAGACCTTGTATTAGGTATACATGATATAGTGTGCACACAATAACCAAAATATTTGTACAATGTTACTTGCAAAAATTGCAAAGTTTCACATGCCTTGAAAATGCCTTGAAATTTTCTGGAGATTATCAAGGCTTGGAACCCTCAAGGCCAAGGCCAAGGCATGCCAAAGGCCAAGGCATTGAAAAAACAGGCCTTAAGGCACCTTAAGGTCAAGGCCGAGCATGAAGGCACTACAACACTGACTGGTTTAACTGGACCAGTTGCTACTGGTTTTTCCATCATGGAAGGGTCTATCTGGGAGACCGAGTCCGAACGGAGGACAACATCACGGCCATTTAGCAGGAAGTAGACGCAAATCCCCATGCCTCGACGAGGAGAAACTGACTTGGACTGTAGAGGTCTTCCTTCCACAGGATCATCCGAGTGGACGTTTAGTGGGACCCGTAGGCCCTACATGATGCACATCCGGCACCAACTGCTGGAAGCAGACAGGCCCAGACGACTCCAATATTCTCAATGGCTGCTGGATCGAGCCCAAGGTTTCCTGAAGACCTCATCGGGGACGAAACGTCCTTCTTCATGAACGGCAAAGTTGATAACCAGTAACCACAACGTTCGGGAGTATACGTCAATCTACTATCAGTACATCCGACCACCTATCTGTTACAGTATGCTATTATATCCTATAATTGCCCATAACCGAACATAAAATTATTTCACAAATAGCCTACCATACACCGCCTCCGTCCCCCGGGTTGCCGTATGAAACCCGTCACCCGCCATGACACTTCCTCCTTCCTGTTCGCACCCATACGAACAAGACGCTTTTCGTGATTGCTCCTATAATCCGTCGCCATCCGACGCAGATTACCAACAATCAGGCCAGTTCTTTCCATTTTCTATTCTTTTGATTGTTGTTTTAGGCTAGCAATTCGTTTTAGATACTTTGTATCGGCGGAAAAGGGGAAAATCAGGCTTTTGTTTCGGCTTTGTGCCGACTTCGTTTGAGTTGCGTTGCTTCACACACACTGTGTGTTGTATGCACCGCGGCTTCGGAGCGTGGCTTGTGCTGGCTCGATTCTCCCCTGTTCTGCTTTGCCTACCATTGTACGGCCTTCTGGTCGTTTTTGTTTAGATTTTTCTCCTCTCGTTGGACATTTAGTAGTCCCGGGAGTTAGTTTTTAGTGTTTTCCACCGTTTGGTTGAAATTGGAAACATTGAGAAAAATTTTCTTTGTATGGCAGGCCAAATGCCGCCAGATTTGATGTTTCGCCTATGGCAAGCCGCCCTGTCCAAAATGCACATCATTTATGTAGACATGGGTTTCTGGGCTGTTTTGGTACATGTTTTAATTTCATGTTCTTTCCTAGGCGTTTGTAGCGCTCTGCCGTCAATGTAGATCTATCTTGTTGGCACAGCGCTCTTTAATTCCCGCCCCTTGTCTTGTACACAAATTTCTTTTTGTTTACAATTGACTTGGTAATACATATTTTTTGTTTATATATATGTTCTGTGTCTAAATGAGTCCTTTCCCCTTACAGGTATGACTCTTAGATGTCAGGTTTGCCGCCGGGGATTGCCGGACTGGGACGTGCACGCGTGTTGTCCACTGCACAGGCGATGCACCCGTCCCGATCCCTGGGCGGTATGCTCCGTTTGGTCTGAGCCTACTTGGGCTCAGCTAGAGGCTTGGCTAACTTCCCACCCCCCGATCCAGAGGGCTCCTAAAGCCCTGGTCCCTTCCGCGGCCGCCAGGCCGCCGGATTTAGGGCTTCCCGCCCGGGATCCCCCTGTAGAGGGAGAGCCTTTACCGGCGCTTGCGCCGGAGGGTAGAGGGTCCGGCTCAGCCGACCCTCCCCTTGAGCTCCTCGCCTCCGGGGGCAGCGAGTCGGAGGAGGAGGAGTGCAGGCCATGGCGCCATGACCGGAGCTCTACCACCCGCTCTCCCCCCGGTCCTATCCAACTGACCCAGGGGTTAGAGAGCGCCGGGGAGCCGCTCCGAGCGTCCTCGCTCGTGAGAGCCGCCCCCGTCCCGGCCGCTCGCAGCACTGACCGCCTGGTCACTCCTGCTGCTAGAGCGGCTCCTAGCCATGGCCCTGTCCGCTCCCCCCCGGCCCGACCGGGCTGCCCGTGGGGTATGAGAGCGGGGGAGTAGCGGCTGCTACTTCGCAGCCGACTACCTCCCAGGTCTCCAGGGTTTTGAGCACCCGGACCTCTCGTAGGCCGGTAGCTACCACCCTGGTAGCTCTCCCCGCCCCGCCTAACCAGGCGGCGCCGGTCGAGGCTCCCGCCTGGGACTGGCAGCTCTACGAGGCTTCCTCCACCGGTACTCCGCCGGCGGGACAGCCCCAGGGCTCGCCCCAGGCGCCTCTTAAGAGGAAGAAGAAGTCCAGGAAGCGGGCCGCTTCTGCCCCATCGACTTCTCCCTCGGCAAAGAGGACTAAGAAGACGGGTAAGAAGAAGAAGAAGGTGGGCAAATCTCAGCCTAGCGAGGCCGAGCTCTTCGCTATGATGAGCCGGTTGGCTGAGAACCGCGGCTGGGCGTTTACAGGCCAGTCGGCTGACATGCCTGCAGCCGCTACTGCCCCCTCCTTACCCGCTACTGCGCCGGAAGGGCCGTTCCCCCGCCAGCGGGCGGGCGCGAGCCGCGCCCCGGCGGCGCTGGGTGCTCCGCCCGGGGAAGAGACTTTCCCTGCGCGGGCGGATGGTCGCCCGGTGCCTTTGTTTGACCAGGCTACAGCCGCCAGTGGCCTAGCCTCGTCTGCAGGCACAGCCCTTACGGATGAGTTCCCCCTGCTCCAGGCGGGTACTGCATCCCAGCCTCGGCTCCCCCGCCCTTCCCCGGGCCTGGCGACCCGAGCTCCGGCGGGTTATAGCGTGCCGCCAGCGGAGGTTCCCCTCCCGCTACCGGCGCCTACCCCGCCCATGCCTCTCCTCTCTGAGCTGTATGAGTCTCCTACAGCGACCGAGTCCGAACCCTCTACTTCTGGGTGGGATTCGATGTCGGCCTCCTCAGCGGCGCCGTCCCTTGCAGGGACTGAAGCCCCGCCTGGGTTGAGGCATCTCAGTGAGGAGGCGGAGGCCTTACTTCTTCGATACCTCGAAGAATTCTATACGGTTCGCCCGGACCCGGCGGAACAACAACCCCCGGAGTCCCGGCTGTTCCGAGGGGGAGCCGGGGCTCAGCCCGGTATCCCCCTCACGGCAGACTTCAAGGAGGAGTACGGGCGTATCGCCCGAGAGCCGCCCCCTAAGAGGGGCCTCGCCGGCCTGCGTCGGGCTTTTGCTTTTCAGCCCGCGGACATGGCCCGCTACCTCGAGCCCGAGACTCTCTCCCCGGAGCTCCTAGCTCTCGGGGATTATGTAGGCAGGGCCAATCCTCTCCGCCGTCGCGCCTTTCTTGAAGAGGATATGCGGTGGACGCACTTGTCGGTCCTAGCAAGGTCCTCGATGCGTCTAGCGGCTTATGCCAGGGCGTTAACGAACCTGGCTGTACAGGCGGATGACCTCCGGGTTTCCCCGAGGACCGCCAGCTCTTGGACTCGCTCCTCATGTCCATCTCGGAGCATCTATGGAAGCAGTCCACGCGTACCGCACTCTTCACTACTCGCCGACGCCGGGACCTGGCCCTCGAGGCCCTCGGGTTCCCGGTGAGGCAAAGGACGCAGCTCACGAGTGGGATGCCATTCGAAGGGCCGTTCCTTTTCTCTGGCCAGTTCGCGCCCCGCATCAAGGAGGCGCTAACCCGTTGCCAGCAGGCGCGAGAGTTAGCAGGTCAGCTGATATCAGTACAGGCTCGACCTAACCGTCCCCGGGGATCGCCCCGCCGGCCACAGGCGTCGGCCCCCCAGCGTGTGACGGTGACTATGCCTCCCCCACAGACGACCCGCCGGGCCACAAACCGGGGGCGCCGTAACCGCAGGGGTAGAGGCAAGCAGCGGGGGTCTACCCGCCCGGCCGACAAGGGCCGCGGCGGCTTTTGACTCCTTGCCCCGAGCGCTTCAGGGCCCCCCCTCCGGGGTGGGCGGCCGCCTTCAGGCCTTCCAGCCGGCCTGGGCGGCCATAACGGACAACGCCTTCGTTCTCTCCGTTGTCGGCGGTGGCTTCTCCGTCGAGTTAGCCACCCCTCTGCCCGGAGGCGTCGTCCGTCTTCCATCCCCTCGCATGTCTCCGCTTATGCGTCGAGCCATGGCGGCCGAGATCGCCGCCTTGCTTGCGAAGGGGGCGGTGGAAAGGACCCGCGATCATCCGCGGTTATGCCTCTCCCCCATATTCCTTGTCCCCAAGCGCTCGGGGAAGTTCCGCTTGATTCTAAATCTCAAGAGAATCAACCGACACATCAATACGGAGCACTTCCGTATGGAGACCCTGGCTTCCATACTCCCGTGCCTCAAGCCAGGCGATTGGGCAGTATCTATAGATCTGAAGGATGCCTATCATCACGTCCCCATCGCCCCAGCCTCCAGAGATCTGCTGGGCTTCGCGTTCGGGGGAAACGTGTACCGCTTCCGCGCCCTACCCTTCGGCCTGAAGCCCGCACCACGCCTATTCACCAGGCTTGTATCGTGCGTGGCGGCCTTCCTCCGGCAGCAAGGCCTGCGGGTCTTTTGCTACCTGGACGACTGGCTGCTGGTAGCCAGCTCCCAGGTCCTGCTCTCCCGCCAGTTGGCGTTTTTGTTGAGAACAGTGCAAGACCTGGGGTTCCTCGTAAACTGGGAGAAGTCGGAGCTCGTGCCCTCGCAGTGCCCGACCTTCCTGGGTGCGGTGATCGATATCCCCCGGCAACTGGCACGTCCCAGCCCGGAGCGGGTATCGACGATTACGGGCGCCGCCCGCCGTCTTCGGCTAAGACGGCGGTTGCCAGCCAGGACCTGGCTTCAGTTCCTAGGGTTCCTGGCGAGCCTGGTCGATGTGCTGCCGGACTGCCGGCTGCACATGCGCCCGCTACAGATCCATCTTCTCAGGCACTACCGCCCGTCACGGGACCCCCTGACGAGGCCTGTGCCGCTACCTCCGGCCGCCCGCCTTCTCCTCTGGCGGTGGGGCCGCCCGGAGTTTCTGATCAGGGGCAACCCCCTGCAGCCCCCGCAGCCCTCCATCACAGTGACCACCGATGCATCCCACATGGGATGGGGCGGACACTGTCAGGGCCTGCATGCATATGGGGACTGGTGCCTCTCGGCCACCCTCCCACATATCAATGTGCTGGAGTTTCAGGCTGTTGCCTTGTCACTCCTCCACTTTCTGCCGCTGATCCGCGGCCGGGCTGTGTTGATACGCACGGACAACATCACCGTTGCAGCGTATATCAACAAACAGGGGGCACCCATTCCACGCGCCTGAACGCCCTAGCGGCGGAGCGGTGGAGGTGGTGCCGACGCATGGGGGTCTTCCCCGTTGCGTCGTACATTCCGGGCCGGGACAATCTGATCGCAGACTTCTTGTCCCGGGGCCGGGTTCTCCCCTCGGAGTGGACGCTCCACCCGCAGGTCATGCACCTGCTGGTGCGCCAGCTTTCCCCACTAGATGTGGATCTGTTTGCCTCGGAGTTGAACGCACGGCTGCCGATGTACTGCACGAGGGTGCAGGACCCGGCAGCCTGGCGGATGGACGCCTTCTCCTTCCCGTGGAAGGGATTCAGGGGTTATGCGTTTCCGCCGTTCGCCCTCATTCCCCGCGTTCTGCGGAAGGTGAGGCAGGACCAAGCAACTCTCCTCCTCATAGCCCCGTGGTGGCCCAAGAGGACGTGGTTCCTCGAGTTGACGGGCCTACTGGTGGGGAATCCGAGGCTCCTTCCCGCTCGTCCGGACCTGATCTCCCAGCCAGTGTCGGGGACTCTGCACCCCCGACCGGCCACGCTCCACCTGACTGCCTGGCCTTTGTCAGGGAATCTGGAGCTCAGGCGGGCCTTTCAGAGCGGGCTGCGACCTTCGTCGCTCGCAGCCGACGGGAGTCCACCCGGGAATCTTATAATTCCCGTTTGGCTGGATACTTTAGCTGGTGCGAATCACACGGGGTGGATCCCCGTTCTGCACCTCTAAGGGATGTCGCAGACTTTCTGATTTCCCTTTTCGATAAGGGCCTGACTGTCTCGACCATCCGTGGCTACCGTTCGGCGATTGCCGTTATCCACGCTGGGTTCGCGGATGGGGCCAGTGTCTCTACTGCCCCCTCCCTGACCGGCCTGGTCCGCGCTTTTTTTTTGGAGCGCCCCCCGACTAGGAGATTGCTCCCGTCGTGGAGTCTCCCTCGGGTGCTAGAGGCCCTTGCCAGGGCGCCTTTCGAGCCCCTCGCTGAGGCCTCGCTTAGAGATGTAACCATTAAAGTGGTCTTCCTCTTGGCGATTGCCTCCGGCCAGTGTCGCAGTGCCTTGCACGCACTGTCGGCGGCGCCAGGGCATGTCCGTTGGGAACGCGCGGGGGTGCGCCTCATTCCCAACCCGTCCTATGTGGCGAAGAACCAGACTGCCAGTTCCCAGCCGGTTGAGATTTTTATCCAACCGCTGTCCACCCTTTCGTCGGTGGCGGAGGATAAAGTCTGGTGTCCGGTGCGCGCTCTCAAGTATTATTGGGCGCGCACTAAGGAACGCCGTTCTGGTGATCAGCTTTTCGTGATTACGAAAGAGCCTTTTTCACCAGCTTCGAGAGATACTATCTCGAAGTGGATCGTTGCCGCCATTCGTGCGGCCGGCCCCGATGCCCTCTCGCCTGGCGTGTCGCCCCGTGCACACGATGCCAGGGGGATCAGCGCATCTTGGGCTCTGTTCAACGGCGTGTCCATAGAGGAGATTCAGAAGGCAGCTTATTGGCGCTCCCCGAATTCCTTCATCTCCTTTTATCTCCGGGACATCCCCGCCGCAGTACCCTCGTTTTCTCGAGCAGCGCTACTGTCGGCGTCTCAGTCCCGCTAATACACCGCTCCTTTACCGCTAGACGCAGCCAAGCCTCCCGCTGAGTCCGTGTCGGTCTAGCATACTGTAACAGATAGGTGGTCGGATGTACTGATAGTAGATCATGAGGATCAGGAGTGATCCTCTTATCTACGAGGTACATACGACCACCTATCTGTGTCCCCCCCTCCTACCCCTCGCCTCGCAGTTGCGACATGTCTGCGTGTCCTGGTTGCGGGTGCTCTCTTGGTGTGTGGTTTCGGAGGAAGTGTCATGGCGGGTGACGGGTTTCATACGGCAACCCGGGGGACGGAGGCGGTGTATGGTAGGCTATTTGTGAAATAATTTTATGTTCGGTTATGGGCAATTATAGGATATAATAGCATACTGTAACAGATAGGTGGTCGTATGTACCTCGTAGATAAGAGGATCACTCCTGATCCTCATGATCCGTAACCCGCCTCCGTTCCACTATGATGTCAACATCATTCGCGAGAAGGTTTCCGTCTGGGTAGGACTCCGTGGTAACGGAGCGTTGATCGGACTGTTCTTCTTCGACAGAAACCTGATGGAAAACGCTACTTACGACTTATCAACGAAGAGATCAACACTTCGTTTGCCAACCCGAGTGGAGCTTTAAAAGAATCTGGTGGGCACAAGATGAAGCACCGCCTCATCGAAGAGTGATAGTCATTGTTTGTCTCTCTTTATTAAGTGTTACACTTTTCAAATGCCATTGGAATGAAAAACAAAAGAACATACCAAGAAATAGAAGAAAGTTACAGAGACTGAGAGCAAGTGAAAAGAAACAAGTGAAGAGATTGATAAAAGGTTAAAAAGGTGAGAAAGTTGGAATGAATTTAAGATAACTGAGTTTCATGATACAAACAATGTGATTGTTTGAATAAGAAAAGGGAATGAAAGACAGAGGGAAAGAAGTGTATGAAAATATTTTTAAATGCCAAGAAAAAATAGGAAAGAAAGCTAGAAATGGATCCTAAAGTGAAAACGAATGATTGTTGTATGAAAATCAGAAAAAGGAAATGGAAAGAAAAGAAAATGAACGAAAAAATGAAAACAAAGGACAAACACTGAAAATCTTACATATTTACAAGTTCCATAGGTTTCTAACTGCTACCTTCATGTATAAATTAATACATCAACAACTTCACCATTCTGTATATGAATGATGCCAGTTTTTTTTTTCTTCTTCTTCTTCTTTCTTTCTTTTTTTTTCTTCATAGGTATGGTACAAGACAAAAAGATGGTAAAAGTCTCATTTTACCAAAAGTAAAAACTGAGCATAGAAAGCAGTCAATTTCCTTCTATGGTTCTAGAATATGGAATTCACTGCCCATAGATGTTAAGGCTACGCCCTCTGTCAAAACTTTTTGTAAGATGTCAAGAAAAATGATGCTAATGGAATATGAAGAGTAATGTACCTCAATGTATGTATTGATTTTATCCCTTCTGTATTCGTGAATATAGTCCTATCTTATAGTTTTCTAGATATTGTGTTTATACTTAATGAACATTTGTTTTGTGTGTGTATTTTTAAATTCTGTATTGTTGTTTGTGTGTGTGTATGCACTTCTTGCCAATATTTAAAGTTGCAAAACCTTATAAATATAGTACAGTTTTTTCCTTACTTATTATTCAAAGACATTAGTTTTTACAGTATTTGTATTTTAAGAAGTCTTTACGTGTTTAAAGTAGTACTTACTTGTATAACATTTACATACTTCAGTAAACCACATATTCATTGGGGGGGGGGGGGGGGGCACTCGTTTTTCCGAAGGTTCATAATTCCGAAACACAAATTTCCCATGCCTGGGGGGTTCATATTTCCGAAAATGAAAAAGGGTTCATTTTTCCGAAAATGAAATAGGGTTCGTAATTCCGAAAATGAAATAGCGTTCGTAATTCCGAAAATGAAATAGGGTTCGTAATTCCGAAAATGAAATAAGGTACCTAAAAAGGAGGGAGGGGGGGGGACCAAAACGACTGAGCAGCCCCCCCCCCCCCCTCCTCTATATCAAGGACCCAAAAAGGGGAGAGAGATAAAAGAAGAAAAAAAACAGAATAAGAACCAGTGAATTATCTGGCGGCCGCCGGATAATTCTATCTTTCCTTATGTTATTCTATGTTTTTATCCTTCTTTCATTTCCTCTTTCTGTCTTTTCTTTGTTTTTCCTTCTGTATTCTTCTTTTTCTATCTTTCCTTATGTTATTCTTTTTTATTCTATCATTTTCTCTCTCTATATTCATTATGTTAAAAAAGGAAACGATAGGATAAAAAACAAAGAATAACAAAAGGAAAGAGAGGAAGATAGAAGGATAAAAACAAAGAATAACATAAGTAAAGTTAGAAAGAGAAGATGATGGAAGGAAAAAACCATAACATTGGCGGCCGCCAGATAAGTACCTACATGGCGGTCGCAAGATAATTCTATCTTTCCCTTTGTTATGTTGTTTTCCTTCCATCATCTTTTCTCTCTAACTTTACTTGTTATTCTTTGTTTTTAAAAATCTTCAGATAAATTTGCCTCAGTTGTTTTAATTATAAGGGCACTACTTTTTTTAAAAAGATAAAAATGGGGCATTTTGCCCATGCTCCATTACCTCACTGCCTCACGTCATGCTAGTATCTTTCTATCTTTCCTTTTGTTGTTGTTTTTTTTTGTCTTATCGTTTCCTATTTTTATCATAATGAACATAGAAAAAATGATGGAATAAAACAGAAAATAACATAAGGAAAGATTCAAAAGAGAAGAAGATATAAGAAACTTAAACAAAGAATAACATAATGAAGATAGAAAGAGGAAATGGTAGAAGGATAAAAACAAAGAATAACATCAGGAAAGATAGAAGGCAAAGATAAAAGAATAAAACAAAGAATAACATAATGAAGATAGAAAGAGGAAATGGTAGAAGGGTAAAAACAAAGAATAACATCAGGAAAGATAGAAGGCAAAGATAAAAGAATAAAACAAAGAATAACATAATGAAGATAGAAAGAGGAAATGGTAGAAGGATAAAAACAAAGAATAACATCAGGAAAGATAGAAGGCAAAGATAAAAGAATAAAACAAAGAATAACATAATGAAGATAGAAAGAGGAAATGGTAGAAGGATAAAAACAAAGAATAACATCAGGAAAGATAGAAGGCAAAGATAAAAGAATAAAACAAAGAATAACATAATGAAGATAGAAAGAGGAAATGGTAGAAGGATAAAAACAAAGAATAACATCAGGAAAGATAGAAGGCAAAGATAAAAGATAAAAGAATAAAACAAAGAATAACAAAGGAAAGGTGGAAAGTGAAGAAGACAGAAGGAAAATAAAAATATAAGGAAAGAGATAATTTTCTGGCGGCCGCCTGATAATTCTATCTTTCCTTAAGTTATGTTGTAGATAGAAAGAGGTTTTGAAAGAAGGATAAAAAAGAATAACATAAGGAAAGATAGAAAGAGGAGAAGATAAAAGGAAAAACAAAGAATAACATAAGGAAAGCCAGATAATTCACTGGTTCTTATTCTGTAATAGTTTTCTTTTCTCTTTTATCTCTCTCCCTTTTTTTTCACCCTTCATATGAAGAGAGGGGGGGGGGCTGCTCAGTCATTTCGGTCCCCCTCCCTCCTATTTAGGTACCTTATTTCATTTTCGGAATTATGAACCCTATTTCCTTTTTCGGAATTACGAACCCTATATCATTTTCAGAATTACGAACCCTCTTTTATTTTCGGAATTATGAACCCTATATCATTTTCGGAATTATGAACCCTATTTCATTTTCGGAATTACGAACCCTATTTCATTTTCAGAATTACGAACCCTATTATATTTTCGGAAATACGAACCTTCGGAATTATGAACCCTCTTTCATTTTCGGAAAAACGAACCTTCGGAATTACGGACCTTCGGAGTAACGAGCCTTCGGAATTACGAACCTTCGGAAAAACGAACCTTCGGAAAAACGAACCTGTCGGAATTATGAACCTGTCGGAAATACGAATCTTCGGAAAAACGACATGTAACCTATTCATCAGCCATTTCAGCTATTTCGTGGTCTTCTATTAATTACATTTGTAAATACTATGTAAATATGGTTCATATTTTGTTTCAGAAATGGTAGTAAATTCATTCATTCATTTTATATACTGGAAGTGAGAGTAACGAGCGAGCTTCAGAAAATCTTCAGATAAATTTGCCTCAGTTGTTTTAATTATAAGGGCACTACTTTTTTTAAAAAGATAAAAATGGGGCATTTTGCCCATGCTCCATTACCTCACTGCCTCACGTCATGCTAGTATCAGTAACATGAGTAAGGGAATATACTATTATGAAGCCTCTCTGATTCTTTGGAGCTAAGTATATGGCTCCTTTTGCAAGCGACAATGGGGAATATAGGCAGGGGCACTTATCAGAAGTTAGAGAAATTGCGCTTATTCGTAAAGGAAAAGAGAAACTAGAAAGAGAAAAGGAATAGGGCACTTATTTTAAAAAAAAGGGGGGGCTGTTATCACCAGTAGAAATGGGCACTTATCAGAGGTGAAAAGGGGCACTGATCAAAAGAAGGAAATTGTACTATTAGAAAAGAAATATAGCATTAATCAGAAATAAAAATGGCACTATAATAAATGAAAGGGGGCATTCATTGGAATATAAATGGGGCAATTATCAGATTTGAAAAGGGGCGCTCATCTGAGGTGAAAAGGGGCACTTACAGAAGGTGAAAGGTTACTTATTAGAAAGGAAAAGGGGTAGCTGTGGGGGTACTTGAAAAAGCCGGAGAGCCGCCTCTGGCTCACAGTGCCGTTCAAACCACAATATTTTCGCATCTTACCGGGTACCTATTTAACACTTGACTTAATTTTGAGAGCTAGAAGCTATGTAGATAAAAATGCCTCGCGCAAGGACATAGTGCCGCGTAGGGATCGAACCCTCGATCTTCGCATTTCCTGTCAAGTGTTTAAACCACTCGACTACGACACCTCTACTCTAGTGATATATAGGCCTATATACAAAAGTTGAAGCGAATATGATCTGCAAAAAACCCCGCAACGATATCAACTCTGGAACTAGAACTGCAATCGTATCAGAACGATGTGCATGCAATGTCGTCCGTATCTTTTATTTTGTGGAGAAGTTGACAGGTGAAATATAAAGTTATGCATGTTAAAACATGATATAAGATAAGATGGGAGAAAATAATGCATACTGTAAAATTAGATGATAGAATCATAAAAACAAGAAAGAAAGAACAAGAAACTAGGAATGATGATGATAATGGTGATGACGATGATGATGGTGATGGTGGTGGTGATGATGATAATGATAATAATTGTGATGATTATGATGATGTATAATGACGGAGGTGATGATTATGATAATATAATGATGATATAATAATGGTGATGATGATGATAAAATGATGATGGTGATGATAATGGTGATGATGGTGATGGTAATGGTGATGATGATATAATGATATAATAATGGTGATGATAATGGTAATGACGATATAATGATGGTGATGATAATGGTGGTGATTATGATGGTGATAATAATTGTGATGATTATGATGAAGATGTATAATGATGGTGGTGATGGTAATTATGATATGATAATGGTGATGATAAAAAATAATGGTATGATAAAAATAGTGATGATAAAAATGATGATTGATATAATGATGGTGATGATGATAATGATGATTATCATGATGATGATGTAATGATGGTGATCATGGTAATGGTGATAAATATATAATGATGATAATGGTGATGATATAATGATGATGATGAAGATGATGGCGCATGCCCTGACCCAAATGCTTTCCACAGGCTCCGGTCCACGTGGCTTCAACACAATGAAGTATAGTAAACTATAATTTCATTGTCATTTTTAGCCGACTGCCATTATCGCGCCATTTAAAATAAGCATTTTATTCAATATTATGTAATGCAGGTAAATTGAGGTTTTCTGCAATAACTTTGCGATGACGTCATCAGTGTTTATTAGATTTGGCTGACAGTTGTCATGTACTGTATATACATACACATACCCACCAAATTTCTAAGACGTAGGTTAAACGTTCGCAAATTTAGAGCAAGATGAAATTATTTCGGCAATTCCGTAAATATCGTGATTTTTACGGGCAATTTTCACAACTTCGGTCAGTGATAAGGTTTATATTTTTATTTTTTTTTCGGCTGAAAAGGGTATATCTTGAAGTATCTAAATCCAAAAAATGGTACGGGTTTACCCAGGCATGACGGAGATACGGCCACAAGAAGATAGTCATCCAGTTTGAAAAAACTTTAGAGGGCGCTATTTATATCACGCGTAATCATTGATGCATGAAATTTGGCAGGTATCATCTGCAATAAGAAAAAGACACAGTGTAAATTTGAGAAAAAATGAATTGATATGAGAAAGTTATATGAATTTTTCATTTTCGGGAATGAATATTTCCATAAATTTAGCGTTTTTCAACATGGCCGATTTCGGACTTAAAGCTTACCAATCACCAAAAATAATTTTGCTTTGTATGTTAGAGGTTTCATGTCGTTATACTATATTCAAAATATGGGCTTCAAATATTAATTCTATAAAGAGATATTGCAATTTTAATTACACGCTCTATAGGCGTATAAGTTACTCTTGAGTAGACTACTCGACACACCCGTACGCGCACACCAAGATAAAGGCTCGCGGGGAACCAAACTCGGAGTTCGGTTCCGCACGAGCATTTTCATGCTATCCTTTATTTCATTCATACTCTTCAACAGTTGATCTACAAAATACCACACAAAGTTCTTTGAGGATCGGATTTTATACTTTCTAGCTGTACACAAATTGTTTTTTTCAGGTGATTTGCACACTTTAAATTTAGAGTATGAAGATGGAATTTTTTGTATAATAGTTTTATTGTAATATAAAGAGCAACTATTGGACTATCAAGAGGAATTTGTTAGAAGTCTGTGGAATGTACGATAGTGGAGATAGGCAAGGAGAACGAAAGGCATGAAAATGGCATGAAAATGGACAAAATGGCGCCTGGATGGTCATGCATGTGTGATTTCGAAAAATGAAGAGGATTGGTCTGCGATCCGATTTCAGAAGAAAATGTAATATCATTTTACCAATCATTTAAAAACGAAAAATATTTTTGACTGAGGGTCTGAATAGTCATACAGATAGTAAAATCGATAATACGGCCTTTGCCGAGTTTTCTAGTCGGTGGAATGGCCAAGTCGGCTCCGAGTCGTAATGACGTCACAAAAATCGTACGGCTGCCTACGATTTGAAACTAATTTTGCTCTTATTCCCTGTAGAAAGCTGACAGCTCATCAAAACCCTATGTTTACTATTCATGTTACTTTTCAGAATCTAAATAGGGTAGATTTCATTTGTCAAAATGCCAATATTTAATGCCATAGCGATTTATTTCACAAATCGGATCGCAGACAGATTGTATAAGGTGTGCGGTGGCCTTTACATGACATGCCAAGGAACATGCATATGAAATTTGAAATGAAATGGATAAGAGGAAGGGACCTAGTAAAGAGAAGTCACAAGCACTACGTGCAAAACGAATAGGATTTTGGTGGAAGAAGAAGTAGAAGAAGAAGAAGAAGAAAGAAAGAAAGAAAGAAAGAAAGAAAGAAAGAAAGACTTTTTTTTTCACTTTTAAATGAAAACTTTATTTACAAATTAATTACAAAAGTCAAATATACAATAAAAGAATAGTTTGACATGAATATTCCGAAGGAAACAAAATTCGTAATTTTAAAGAGAAAGTTAAACAAGAAACAGAAATATCAACCAAATGCTAAATTAGCCATGTAATACATCCCTCGCTAATGACAAAAAGTAGATCATTGATACACCACTTCCGTAAGAAAGCATCAACATTGGAACATAATTTGTAATATGAAAATTCATACAGAATTCTGTTTTTTAACCGATGTTGCCAAACAATAAGGGGATCAGCGAACATAGAGGTACGATACAAAGAATAAATAACACTTTTGAGGCTGATAATAAGAAAATTTGCTAAACGAATTACTTTCTTGTCACGTCCTCTGGCATGTGGAATAAGCGTCCAATATATGTCAAAATTCAGTTCAACGGAGGGGAGGAGATTGTCCAGTAGATCATATAGCAGACTGAGAGAGGGTTGAATTCCTTGGCACTCAATAAACAAATGTTGAATGGTTCCAAGTTTCCCGCACCATCCACAAAACGACGAAATGTCTGGGTTAAGATGATGAAGTACAGTAAGCGGTGGTAGGATGTTGTGAAGGAGTCTGTATTGTATGTCAGCCTCTTTTTTCGGAGTTGGCAATTGATAGATGAGCAACCAGTTGATTTTTGTAGATGGGTCGAGATAACCAATATCATGCCAATGTGAGCTGGATGAAGACGTTACATTGTTAAGTTCTTTCTTGAAAATCCTATAGACAGCTTTAGAGGAAGCATTGAGTCCATTTTCGGAAGAGGACAAAGCAAAATTAATAGAAGTACTCGGAACCAACGGTAGAGTTTGAAGATCAGCAGACTCTTGTAAGTGACAACCTCTGTCATTAAAAAACCTGGGGAAAATCTGAGAAAGTGTAATGCGTAAGAGGCGGGTTTCGTGTTCAATGAGACGTAAAGACGGCGGTCGCAGTCCTCGAAAGTCCTCTCGGAGACAACTAGGCTCAATCCATAGGCCAGAAGAGGGGTTTATCAGGTGACGAACAAGTTTCACTCCGCATGCCATCAGACGCGCAGGGAAGAAATTATCAATATCAGTTGCATCAATGATACGAATACTATTCAAGGGCATGTTGATTACATGGCTAAAAGAAAGGGATTGTGTTATAATTCGAGCTCCAGATATCATCCAAGCTCGCAAAACTTCACTATAAAAAACCGGAAGACTTGTATAAAATTTAGGATCAATCCTGGTAAAAAATAACTGATAGTCAAAACCTAGTTTACAATATTGTCGAAGAAAATATGCCATGAAATCATTTGCTGGATGAGAGTTAAGATTTAGGAAACGTTGAAGAATTGAAAATCTATAAGAAAGAACGCGTGCTTGGAGACAAGCTAAACCGAGCCCTCCCTCGTCAGGTTGTTCATACAAAACTTCTTTCCTTAACCAATGTCGCTTATTAGACCAGACAAAGTTCACAAGTAGATCCTGGAGTTCATTCAAGATATTTTCAGGAAAAGAAAGAACTGCAAGAAAATGAAATATTTTGGAAGCAGCAAGCTGGTTCGCAATTAATACTTTGCCTTTAAATGACAAAGAGTTAGATAAACGAGACCAAGAAAGGAAAGTTTTGTTAAGTCTTTCTTTACACTTAACCCAGTTTTGTTTTAGATAATTAACTGTATTACCCAAATGAACTCCGAGGAAAGGAAGACCTTCACTGTTCCGGGAAAAATTAAGGGGTGCATCACTTCGCCCTATCCAACGGCCGACCCAAAGACCTTGCGATTTTTTTGTGTTTAAACATGCAGCAGAGGCTAGGCTAAAAGTAGTGTAAGTTTGTTCCACTAAAGCAAAACCAGTATCAGCTGTGATAAAAATTGATACATCATCCGCATATGCAGATACTACACATGATTTGTCAATACCAGGGATATTTAAGGCATATTTTGACACTTTCTCCCTTAATGAATTCAAAAGAGGCTCAATGGCTATAGTATATAATAATCCTGATAGAGGGCATCCCTGACGTATTCCTTTCTCAAAGGAGAAGGGAGCAGTCAGAGCTCCACACACTTTAATAAGGCTCTCAGCCCCTTCATACAAAATCTGTATATAAGATATAAATTGACTACCAAAACCCATGAGTTTCATAACATTAAATAAATAATCATGATCGACATTATCAAATGCCTTTTTCTGATCTAAATTCAATACAGCCAAAGGAATATTTTCAGCATTAGCATAAAAAATAATATCTCGAATGAGATTGATATTGTCATAAATAGAACGACCAGGAACACAGTAGCTTTGGTCTCTTCCAATTACATGACCAATGCAATGTTTTAGCCTGCTGGCAAGCAGCTTAGCAAAAATCTTATAATCTGTATTGAGGAGGGAGACGGGACGCCAATTCGAAATATCAGCGAGATCTCCTTTTTTTGGAAGCAAGGTAATGATCGCTCTTCTAAAAGAATGAGGCAAAATTCCAGTTTCGAGAGAAGAGGTAAGGACTTCGTGAAAATCATTTTTGAGAAAAGGCCAAAAGACTTGATAAAATTCTGAAGTAAGTCCATCGAAACCAGGAGATTTATTTCTGCCAAGCTGCTTGACAGCATTATCAAGTTCTTCTATAGTTATGGAATTCTCAAGGTCCTCTGATAAGGACGGATCAAGTGTTTTAATGTTTACAGATAAGCTATTGATGGCGCTCTTATCATTTGGATCTTGAGAATAAAGAGATTCATAGAAATCCCGAACATGTTTTTTGATCTCAGATGGGTCCTCTGAAATACACCCCGATGAAAGGCGAATGCGGGATATACTTTTTGATAAGGAATTTGTTTTTTCCAAATTAAAGAAAAAGTTGGAACATGAGTCTGTTTCATTTGTGTATTTAAAACGAGATATGACAAGAGCACCACGTGCTTCATTTTTCAATAACGAGTTTAATGCATTTCTTTGCTTTTCAAGAGCCTGTTTATTTTGTGAACTAAATTCTATTGCATCCTGAAGTTTATCAATCTCTTTATTTATTTCAATAAGAGCTTTCCTCTTGTTTTGTACTAATTTTGTACTATACATCTGGGTTATTGATTTTATATGAACTTTACCAAAATCCCACCAAGATGCAAGGTCGGGGAAATCATTTTTCTCCTTCTGCCAATCTGACCAAAAAAGCCGAATAATTTCTATGTAATTTTCATCTTCAAGAAGAGAGTTATTAAAAAGCCAATAAGCACTCTTTCCCTTAACACGTACTGGAAATTTCAAAGTTAATAAAACAGCAGAGTGGTCAGATAGGGAACAAGGAATAATTTCACACGACTGAATGGAAGAAACAAGGTAGGATGGTACATAAAATCGATCTAATCTAGACTTTGAATAGCCCTGTGCACTGGCAGGATTATACCGTTGCCAGGTAAACTTCTTTTCATTGGGGTTCAAACGTCGCCAGGCATCGCAAAGAAATAATTTATTCAGAAAATTTTGCAGGGCCTTGACAACTTTTGGTCTACGTTCTGTGAGCATGCACAGACGATCAATGGCAGGATTTTCCGTGCAATTAAAATCACCCGCAATAACAATAGTGCCTTCGCAACAGGTGGAAATATGGTAATTAAGGGCTGTAATAGCTTTAATTGCAATTTCATCAGATTGAGGAATGAGTGTATTGTATACATGGTAAATACAGTTATTATGACAGAGCTTGTTATACAAAATGTAGCCATCAAAAACAATGAAAGTAGACAAAACATCAACTTTAGAATTATTCACCAGAGTTGTCACTCCTGACCCTCGAGTAATGCCAGGCGAACAAAAGGGCTTATGGGACCAAGTGTTCCAGCAAGGATTGCTGTCTTTTAGGTGATAAGTTTCTTGCAAAAAAATTACGTGTGGATTAAAGGCTATCTGCTCAACGTAAACTTTGAATGAAACGTTCTGAGTTTGGGAAGAGCAGCCTCCGGTGTTAAGGGTCAGCAGTGACAATGCCATTGCGAAATTAAGGTATACAATACATGTAAAAGTAGACATAAAGAAAAGTGGGGGGGGGGGGGGGGAGAACAACTAGTTCTCCAATGTGCTGATCAATTTGTATATCCTCTGCTGCATGTTTCGTTTAACAAGGGGGCTATTTTTCAGGGGTTTTAGTTGTTTTACCAGCCCTTTGATATAATTGATGTATATTTCCGAGCGATCTGGGCAGGCTTTTTTCGGCCTTTTACGTTCGATAAAAAATTTTATTATTTCACCCTGGGAAAGGGGTCCTTGAGTCAAAGGGAGAACATCTTCCTTCGAGATGTCCTCATCCGACTGATCATCTTCCCAAGTCATGGAGTCAGTGTCAGTAGATGGGTCCCCTACCGAGGAAGTTGGGGTGGAAGGGATTTCAGGGGGTTGGGAGTCAAGAGCTTGTGTTAATGTAGGCGATTCTACGGTTTGGGAGGGAGGAGCCGTCCTGGGCACTTTCCGAAGAGGGGAAGGGGCCTTTAGGGTGGTGAGATTAGAATTGTTTGTAACAGGGGTGGGGGTTAGCTGTTTACGTTTTGCAACGACATCGGAGAAAGATCGAACAGGCACTGGAGGAGTTTTCCACACGGGTGAAGGACACACAGAAGATTTGGGGGGAGGGAACTTGCAAGAGATATCTGAGGGGGTAGTAGTGGGTGTATCTGAAATCGAACTAGTGTTTGCACTACTAGGCGGCTGAGCAGGAGATGCCTGAGGCATGTTGGATGAGAGTGATTGAGGCTTACTAGGTGCAGGGCAAGAGGGAGTAGATTGTGGTGTCTCTCTTTCAGAAGAGGAAGGGGGTGCACGAGGTGGTAATCCAGAGAGGTTGGAAGGTGCGTGTGGGAGCGGTATAGTACCTGTCGCCATGGGAGGAGGTGAAAGTGGGGTGGATGCCGAAACAGTAGCGCGAGGTGGGGAGGACCCATGCTGGCGCGCACCCGAAATATCATTCGAACCTGGGGCGTTTGGCATGGGCTGCTTGGCATTTTCACCAGTTTGGGGCTTCTTGCAAGAACGGGAAATATGCCCAAATTCACCACAGTTAAAACACCTGACTGATTCTGTAGAAAGAAATACACGGTAGTTGATACCAGAGAAGGTGAAGTTTATGTGGTCTGGAAGTGTCACATTGGGATTCATTAACACTTGTACATGCCTACGAAAACTCATAATATGGTTGAGACGTTTGTCTTTAAACCCCAAAGGGATCGGTTTACAGTCAGAAACAACTTTACAAAAGGGAGATAGATTTTCAATCAAAACAGAGTTCGGTAATTCTGGGTATACATTAGACAGAATAATACGAGTGGTGGGTCGGACAAGGGGGGTCAATTCTAGGAGGGTCCCCTGAAACTCAAGGCCATGCTGGACGGCATTAATAACTGCTTCTTTGGAGCTCAAATAAACAGCTATGCGGCCGTTGGAGATGCGAGAGGCAGAGATTACGTCATTAGCGGGAACAGTGGTCGTGAATGCATTGATGTATGATTGTATTGTTACATTTTCAATAGTTTGAAACGTTACACCATTATGACGGGTTACATTTTTGAAATGCCCAACATTAGTCGACGAAGGGCCAGCTGCACTAGTAGTACGCTGGCCCTGTACATTACGCTGGCTTGCTTGACTGGCCATACGGGCCACCCAAGGTAAAACCTACGATAAAATAACAGAAAAGTGTTCCAAAAAAAAAACACTATAACTAGTAAACCTGACGAAGAAAGGACCGAGTCTAGAGTATTCTATGATATAACACAATTATACTGGTATAAAAACCAAGAACCAAAAGGTCTTCTAAATTAGTAAAAACAAGAATCTAAACGGAGCTCGAAAAAACACAATCTACCTTTCGAAAGAAAGAAAGAAAGAAAGAAAGAAAGAAAGAAGAAGAAGAAGAAGAAGAAGAAGAAGAAGAAGAAGAAGAAGAAGGAGGAGGAAGAGGAGGAGGAGGAGGAGGAGGCAAGTTGTGGGACGACATTGCAATAAATTGTTATCCAAATATGCCACGGTATGGCGCCAGCGCTAGCGCAGCAGAGGTGAGATGTTTGCCCAAATATCGGCACTATAAAAATCTTCATTTTGTTTTGAATGATGTTGCGATGGTCATTATCATGAAGTGCAATGTTGATTTCACCTTTTGTTTGTGAAGATATGTTTTAATTGAATGATAGTGGGATTTTCACTGTGCCTTGAGTTTCATACCGACTTAAAGCTCATTTTATCTTTCAAACAAAAGAAGAAAACATTGTATTCATGAATGATCACCCCAACATCACTCAAAACACAGTCCATCCTCCAAGGAAAGCAGAATTGACTGTTGACAATAATTTTGCAACATTTCAATCAGTTTGGCTTCGCCCATATTCAGGTGTATCGGTACTGCACATTCAGTAATTACATAATCAGTACAAATAGGGCATCATTGTCATCATCATCATCATCATCCGTGAAAGTACAGGCCACCGGGATGGTGTATCATCGTACTTGTAGAATTGTGCAGTTGTATGTACAGTGCTGTGGAAGATCTAATCTACGTGCGGTTAAAAAGAAACTGGCGCAATCCTAGCGCAGTTGGGTTTTCTGCACCTCAGTCTTGAAGCTGACTACTGAGGTACAGGTGACAGTATTGGTAGGGAGAGAATTCCACAGTCTGATTGCATCAGGGACAAAGGTTTTCTGATATATATAGGTACAGGTGCGAGCATATGGGATGTGTATCTTCAACTGATGGCCACGAAGGGAGGTAGAGACCAGGTTGAAGTACTGTGCAGCTGGTACATCAACAAGGGAGTTAAGGATGCGGTATACCATCAGGACCTTGAACTCCGGGGGGGGGGGGGCACTCGCGTATATTGGTGGTACGGGGACGTGCCGCTTTGATGACCCCCTTTTTCAGACCCCGATTTCCGTTCTCTAGATACACAGTTCCGCTCAGGAGCCGCTCAGCCCCGCTCTGAAGACCCCCGTTATGAAACATATCCGTTCGCATGCGGCCGGGAGCGTGGCGGAGGCAGTGGTCGCTCGACCTGGTCTCGCGCCCTAGGCCCTTTCGTCGCGCGAGCCTTGAAAACTGCTCCAGCTAGCTAGCTACTAGCGCTACACGGCGCGGGCGCGGCCCCCGGCGCGGCCCGTCCCGAGATCCTGCGATAGCGAAGGTGTACCGCCGATAAAGCGAGGTTAGTTTTGTAGTTCTCTAGACCCTGTTTTTCACTCTGCCCAATAGATCATAGTTCCCAAGACCCCGTATTTTACACCTTGAAGTCAGTTCCTTAGACCCCCTTTTCGGGGATTCGTGAGGCACACCCCCGTCAAAATATAATTCGAGTGCCCCCCCCCCCCCCCCGGGCTTGAACTGGGCTCTCCTTTCTTCAAGAGTGGACCACTGGAGTCGTCGGAGCATGTCGGTGACATTACTTGTGCGACAGTGATCTCCCATGGTAAACCTGGCATACCGTCGCTGTACCATCTCCAGCTTACGAGTATTGTCCTTGGTAAAGGGGTCCCACACTGAAGGGGAATAAACAGGCGTATCAATGATATTAAAGGGCAATCCAACCTTGGTAATAAGATGATTTGTGTGAAAGCAGAAAAATAAGACAAACAAGATGGTGAAAGTTTGAAAGAAATCGGACAAGGACTAAGAAAGTTATTGATGTTTGAAAAATGAGATCACTACATCTATGCGAATCTCAAATTGGCAATTTGGTGAGTCAATTGTGACATTTTTGTGGACAACTCTCCCATTTGTCGTACACAAAAATATCATTAATTTGCGGTTTTCTTCGAGGCGCTTTTACCCTCGGGGCAGTGCTCAAAATATGATGGAGATAGCATATTGTTACAGGTCCTCATGAACGAAAAAATCCTACTGAGTAATGTATTTTGAAAAAAAGTGACATTTTAGTCATTTTGTGTGTTAGAGCGAATGATGGAGTTGTCCACAGCTACATCACAGTGACATTACCTATTCAGCCAATTTGAAATTCCCATACGCATAGTGATTACAACTTTCAAAAATTCATAACTTTCTTATTGCTTGTCCGATTTCGTTCAAACTTTCACCAATCTGCTTCTCTGATTTTTCCTCTTTCTTTCAAAGCAACTTGCTAATAAGGTTGGATTTCCCTTTAAAGGTCATGTAAAGTTTTGGTAAGCCCTCAAAAACTGTTCGTCAGATTTCTTCAATTTTTGTTGATAAATAGCAAGATACTAGCAATACTAAGACACTGTGAAGATTTCGCCTCCTGAAGTTTAATATTAAACAAAAAGAGGCAAAAACTAATTTATGTGCCGGGACAGGCACGTAAAATCCTAACAAAGGCAGCATGTGCTATACACTGTACACACACGTGTAAAATCAATGATGAGTAGCTACACACAGTGCACACACGCTGTCTCTATGCGAAGCCCCAAGATTGCTGTGCGGGGAGCCGTCGGGGTGGAAGGGTCCTAGCATAATGGCATTGATCAAGCATTCCTTACAGATATTTACACTGAAATTCACGAGAAATCATAGATGGAATACCAAATGATCTCTTACAGACATCTTTTGATACAAGGAGAACAACATGCGACTATATTTAACATGTTTCTTTCCAATTTCCTTTTTGCTACCAATACTCTACATGAGCTTTAAAGTCAGGTATGATAATATATAAACAAGAGAGATATATGAACGCTCAAACCTAAATTGCAGAACTTTTTTTTTTTGGGGGGGGGGGGGTAGATCTATTGCCAGGAGGGGGCCCGGGGGGGGGGGGAATTATGGTTGTTGGTCCGGCTGGTCGAGGATACCATAATCTCAACGCGATATCGCGTAAAATTCTGCGTGGTGCGGTGGTGCGTATGCGCCCGCGATTTCTCCATTCCATTCCGATTCCCCGTCCAAGTATCCCCCGAGCCTGGCCGGTCTGGAGGCCTTGGCTACCGCCGTCCTGTGACATCTGTCTAACTAAAGTTAGGCCCATGCCTATGCGATGTATGTATGGTATGCCTAATATGTCAATCCTGAATAGATGATCTGCCTTTATGTAACTTTGGAAACAAAATACCGGTAACAGTTGAACCATTTCCATTGCATTGGGTAAGTTAAGACAGGTGTGTGTGTGTAACTGGGTTTTTACAGACGTGTATCAATGATTTGGGGATAATTAAATAGCCTAACGTTACTCGTTAGTCCCACTCACACATAATTTTTTATGCGAGGTTATTGTAGATAACCTCGCACTTTGTACCTTCGTACCCACTCATAGGCCCTTGCCTATGTGGGACTATGTCCAACATTCACAAACAGACAACAAAATTGCTCTAGATCTAAGCAAGATTTAATTTTCTTAAATTTGCTAGATTAATAGTAGTGCCTGATTCAGGGACTCTTCAACTCTTCTTACTGTGCTACAAATTTGGGGATTCAGAATTGAAAATCAAATTTTAAATAACTATTTTCCTCTCATGTATGAATTGTCTAGACTGGAAAAAGGCCCGCTGATACACACAAAAGCTATTCTGGTGGTATACTGCACAAACTCCACATCAGGGATATAAACGTGCAGGCGTGGTCGATAGAGCGGTCGTGTTTTTAAGCTTTGTAGTGCGCTTTTTGGATAATTTTCCCTAAGTCTAATGGGTTCAATTTCAATTTAAATGTATGCAAGCTGGGGGCTTCTCTAACATCAGCTGGTAGAAGATTCCATTCAGCGAATGTTCTTGGAAATAGAGAGTATGATGGGGTGACCATATTTCGCGCACATTTTAAAAATTTCTAGGAATGTGAAATTCCATCTGTAATTTCTCATATTCTACAGTAATTTATTCAAAACGATTCATACCAAAATGAAAGCTAAATATTAGTCTGCAAATGTGTCCAAGAAGGAAGCTGATCGACTAAGAATTTCGGAGATATCCCGATTTCAAAATTCGATGTCGGATCGCTACGCGCATGGAACTGAAAATGGGTCATGAAAACAGCGAGACCTTATTTCACGCACGCGAGTTTGCATCTACTTAATCCAACATAACAATCCATCAAAGGTAAGTTATTTACATCATTTGCAAGGCAATTTTATCATACAATCATTTGGTATCATGCTTTACTTACAAGTTTGATGACATCTTCTCTCAAAATGACGATTTCTAGACCCTTGTCGGTACTTCATATTTTCGGAAACGGATGCAAAAAAGTAGCAAATTTTGCCGATTTTTCGTCAATATCTTCAAAACTTCTCACCCAATTTGAAAGAAAATTTTGTCTCTAGGTAATTTTAGGTTCCTCTATCGATTGGTGCTATCAGATTTTCGAAATTATTTCTAGTTTTTGAGATATTACCCTGTGCGCGAACTTAGGACACGCGCGAAATATGGTCACACCACCATACTTATAGCAATCCTTAGAGGCATCAAGTTTTACAAAGGAAATAGACTGTTGCTGTCTTGTCATAACCCCACAATTACCATTCCGGTTCAATTGCAGATGAGAAGTGTCCGTGGCAGTAAGGTTGTTAATTGATTTATAAAGCAGTGTTAGCCTGAGAGCAGCCCTTCGGTGTTCAAGTGGTTTCCACTCTAGACGTTTTAATATCTCTGTAACACTAGCAGTTCTCTGATTTATATTGAGGACAAATCTGGCAGATCGCCGTTGCACGGCTTCTAGCTGAGTTATGTATTCCTTTTGATGTGGATCCCATACTGAAGCACAGTATTCTAATCTGGGTCGGACAAGAGTTTTGTATGCAATGGATTTGACTTTCGACGAGCAACTGAAGAGATTTCTTCGCATAAGGCCAAGAATTTGATTTCCTTTTGAAGAGACTCCTCGGATGTGATTAGCCCAACTCAGTTTGTTATTTAATCGAACTCCCAAATAGGTGTGATCTGTAACTGACTCCAGAGTAGAGTCCCCAATGTGATAAGTTGATTTAATTAGGTTCTTTTTGTGGGAAACATGCATTACAAAACATTTTTCTTTGTTGAGTTTCATTTGCCATTGCTGTTCCCATGCCTGAAGGCGATCAAGATCCGCTTGAAGATCTATGCTGTCCTGAGGGTTGTGAATCTCCTTGTACATAATACAATCGTCGGCCAATAGGCGGATTGTAGAAGAGCAATCGTTCGAGATATCGTTTATATAAAGGAGGAAAAAAAGAGGGCCAAGCACTGTGCCCTGCGGGACCCCTGACAAAACTTGTGTTAAAGAGGATGCAATACCTTCAATTACTACTTTTTGAGTTCGGTGTGTGAGAAAATTTCTAATCCAAGTCAGCAATGTGCCTTGAATTCCCATATTGTAAAGTTTAACTAGGAGTCTCTCATGGGGTACCAGGTCAAAAGCTTTGCTAAAGTCCATAATTATTAAGTCCACCTGACCTTTATTGTCCAGGACCTTGGCAAGATCATCAGTGAGAAGAGCCAACTGTGTCGCGCAAGAACGTTTCTTGCGAAAGCCATGTTGGTTATCGTTAAGGATACCGTGGTACTCGACATAAGACATAATGTTCGTATGAATAATATGTTCCAAGATTTTACATGATATTGAAGTCAATGATATGGGCCGATAGTTGCTGACATCTGAGCGATTTCCCTTCTTATACAAGGGTGTAACATTAGCTTGGAGCCAATCATCTGGAATATCTCCCGTGGTCAGAGATTTTTGGAAAATTGTTGTTAAAACAGGTGCTACACTACTTGCGCATTCCTTCAGCACTTTTGCTGAAATTCCATCTGGGCCAGGAGATTTCTGTGAATCCAAGTTCTTTAGAAGTTTCTCAACGCCCTGTACAGTAACCATGATGGGTGCCATGGTTATGGAGTTTCCATTACTTGCAGATAGTGGGGGAACACTGGTAGTGTCTTCCTTCGTGAAGATAGACTGGAAATGTTTGTTCAGTAATGAAGCCTTTTCCAGAGCTGAGGTTGCAAGTCCATTAGCTGTCTTTAAAGGGGAAGTTCATCCTGAAGATTACTTGAGTTTAAAAAATGCAGAAAAAATAAAGAAAAATATTGGCGAAGGTTTGATGAAAATCGGTCAAATAATAAAAGAGTTATGAGTATTTAAAGTTTTGGATTCGTGACGTCACATGCGAGCAGCTGCCCATTGGTCATGTAATAAATATTCCATATATTCGCATTTTTTTTAACGTTCCACGATAAATTAATATTGTTTCTTTTCAGAATCTAGTATTGAATAACATTTCTGACAATATATCAAATACACAGACGAAAATATTCTAAATTTTCTGAGAAAACTGTATTTTATGGAATATTTATCACATTACATAATGGAGGAGCTGCTCGCATGTGACGTCACAAAATCAAAACTTCAAAAGTCCATAACTCCGTTATTCTTTAACGGCTTTTGTCCAAACTTTCGCCAATATTTTTCTTTATTTTTTCTGCATTTTTTAAACTCAAGTAATCTTCGGGGTGAACTTCCCCTTTAAGGGTGCAATTCCAGAGAAATTCTGACGCGAACTCTTAATGTAGCGCCAAAAGGGTTTTACATTACCAAGTTCAAGATTGTTGCCAATGTCTGAGAGAAACTGTGACCTAGCCTTGCGAATGCTTCTGTCAGATTCGTGACGAGACTGTTTAAAAGCATTACTGGCAGCAACAGTCCTAAGCGTTTTGGATTTGTTGTACAAGCGTTGTTTGCGTCGAATCCCTCTGATGTGGGAGCGCTGAACCCATGAAGCCTGGGACTGTTTCTTAGAAAGACCAGTGGGTATATGCTTCTCGACCGACGATGAGATTGTGTCTTTAAAACGAGACCACAAATCATTGGCGCTGGACTGTTCGATAATGTTGTTTAACGATTCACCTAATAGCCGAACATCTTCGTTGATTTTGTCGAAATTTCCTTTCTTGTACAGGTAAATCTTTCTACGTGGACATTTTACTTTGTGTCGAGACAAAGCAGTATCGACGAGAACTGCATCGTGATCACTTAATCCAGGTATAACGTTTATATCTTGGATGAAGGAGGGTGTATTTGTGAACACCAGGTCGAGAATGTTGACCTCTCTAGTTGGGGATGTAACCATTTGAGTTAAATTATATTCAAGAGTCAAATCCAGAAGTTTTCTGCTAACTGAGGGACATTTGCCTCCAGGCATAAAACTGCTGCTGGACCAGTTAATATCAGGAAGATTCAGGTCACCACATAGCCAAATCTGACTATTGCGAGGAATCTTGCTAAGGATTGAGTTTATTGAAGACTATTCACCCATAAAAGTAGGGTGTCCACAGAAATTTTTTATTTCAAGCTTCAGGTTTTTTCTGGAAATTTTGTTCACATATTTGATAAGAATAATTTATCAGATGACACATGGTTTAAATTTCATCATTTTCTGACTTTCCTATCAAGAGATAGAGTTCCTCAAAATCAAGGTAATTTTCTGCCTCTTTTCGCCCATTTGCTCTGTAATATAATTAACATGGACAGGGATACCCTGAAAAAATGACATTTATCAGGCCGTTACTTTTTCAATTTTCATTTTCATGCAGGGATCCACCAATGAAAAGTTAGCATAATGTATCCTCTTTCAGATTATATAAGATTTATATTGATTTGAAATTGGGATCAACTGTCAAAATTCAAAAAATGGCTAAAAATCAGTACTTTTTCCATTGACATTGTAATTGAATGGGAAATGCACAGTTGTTTCATAAGATTTTGACAAGCATTTCTTATTTACCTCTTATTTCTTTTCCCTCTCAGTAACATTTAAGGATCCAAGTATTGAAATGTAGACAACAACTTTCTCTATCAAATGGTACCAAACATTTGATATAAAAGTGTGGAGATCAACATGCAGAACTGCATTGAGTAAAGGACAAAAAACAGACCACTTTTGGTACACAATTCAGTATGCTTTTGGTACACAAACTCAAATCTCTGCCGGACACCCTAGTAAAAGCTAGTCTGGATTACAAGGTTATCTTCAGATAAGCTTGTATGGTCAGAGGTCCTAAAGCTACGCAGGTCCTAAAGCTACGCACCCCGCAAATCAAGATTTGCATTCATTTATTACGTGTGCGTAGCTTTAGGACCCTTTCATTTTTTTGACCAAATTCGACATGGGTATCGACATCGACTTGAAAATTAATGTTATTGATATTTGTCCCTCGTAATTTTCTCAGGAATTTAATTTAAGAATATGTAGACCCAAGATATGTACAAGACATTCGCATAAATCATTGCATGATTGAAAAGGTGACTTTTTAGCTGCTGGAAACGAAGTGCGTAGCTTTAGGTCCCCCCATCATACATGTATAAGTGCTTCGTACCACTTATACATGTATGGTAGTGGATCCAGTGTCCGAACACTTTTCAGAACATCAACGAAAGCAAATAAAATATCAAACGAAAATCTGTCAAACTTACATAATGAATGCTCAAAGTCCTACAGAAAAAGGAAGTTGATGGAATTTTAAAAAGACAATGTAGATTTAATACAATATTCCCTTCCGAGTGAACCCCTTCCCAACGACGCGGCGTTTTGGTCCCTTGAAAAAGGTACTGTATTTCCGAACGTGTGAAACCTATGGGAAAAAGACACAACCTTTGACTTTGTTTCAATAGTGTGGTTTTCATACGCATAATCCCACGCGTATGAAAACCCATTTTAGGCGCTTAACAGTACACGTTCGGTAATAAAATCTGTTCGGAATTACAATCCTTGACTATACAAGCTTATCTGAAGATAACCTTGTACTCCAGACCACTCATAGCGACTTTACTATACTTCGTGTGTAGACTCTAGGCAGTCATCCACCTCGACACTTTCAAAACACCACTGCACAAAAGTCACCAACATTCACTCATAATCGGCATTTAATTTACAAAAAACGACACCAACATATTCATGAAATACAATAAATTCAACTCACCGATGTTGGAAAAGATAATTCCAAAAATGAAATCCGTAATTTACTGTCACTTCTGGCGAAACGGGGTATCGCAAGTCATCGTGTACATTTCCTGATCGCCGCGAGCGCTGACATCTCCCGCTAAAAAATTCGGTCGTTAAAAGTTTGGTTCCTATCGCGCACACGTAAGTCCCGATTTTCCGTGTGTGCGATCGTAGAGATCGATGTGCACGTGATACCGAGTTTCGTTGTGGACAAAATTTTATTGGCCGATTTAGTCTAAAAACATCGGCAGCAGGAAAACAACATGCGATCGCGAAAAAAATTGGCGGGGATTTCTTAGGTTTTGGACATGATTTTGACTTTGGATTTTGCTGGAAATATCAGAAGTTCTTCCTTACGGCCATTTAAGGTAGGAGTGAGATTTTAAAGCACTGAATTTGAAAGTAAGTATTTGAAATATTTATCTTACTTTTCCCCCCATACCTTTAGTATATGCGATAGAAAATGACTAGTATTTTTGCATTCGTCCCGCGTAGTGGTCAATATGACCACTATAGTATTACGTGGTATGCTCCAGACTAGCTTTTAAGGGTGAAAGGTTTCAATAGCTTTTGTGTGTATCAGCGGGCCTTTTTCCAGTCTAGAAATTCATACATGAGAGGAAAATAATGATTTAAAATTTAATTTTCAATTCTGAATCCTCAAATTTGTGGCACAGTAGAGTTGAAGATTCCCTGAATCAGGTAATCTAGCAAATTTAGGAAAATCAAATCTTGCTTAGAGCAATTTTGTTGTCTGTTTGTGACTGCTGCAACAGTGAATGTTGGACACACTCACAGTCCCACATAGGTAAGGGCCTATGACTGAGTGCCTTCGTACCGCGATGAATTGCCTCTCATACAAGTGTGTGATATTTTGCACATGTGTGTGCTGGAAAGGTGCCTTAGTAGCCAGTGTGCAGCCGGTCTATAGTTTGCATTGCAAATTCACTTTCAAATACATCATCATATGATATATCACATATCACACACAAAGGCACTCATAGCGACTTTACTATACATCGTGTGTAGACTCTAGGCAGTCATACACCTCAACACTTTCAAAACACCACTGCACAAAAGCCACCAACATTCACTCAAAATCAGCATTTAATTTACAAAAACCGACACCAACATATCCATAAAATACAATAAATTCAACTCACCAATGTTGGAAAAGATAATTCTAAAAATGAAATCCGTAATTTACTGTCACTTTTGGCGAAACGGGGTATCGCAAGTCATTGTGTACATTTCCTGATCACCGCGAGCGCTGACATCTCCCCCCCCAAAATTTGGTCATTAAAATTCGGTCCCTATCGCGCACACGTAAAGAGGTCGCGACAATATCAAATTTTGTTGTTTCATTTGGGTTGTAGATTCTTTGTATTTTATTTTTATGCCCCAGATTTTAGATTCGATAAATGTATTTTGAGTCGGTCGTATGTATTTTTATTCATTTGTTGTTTCATTTGGGTTGTAGATACTCTGTAATTTATGCACCAAACTAATTTTCTATTCGATAAAAACATTTTGCATTATATAGAACTTTCATTTGTTGTTTTATTTGGGTTGTAGATTCTCCGTAGATTACGTGCCAAATCAATTTTCAGTTCAATAAATATATTTTGCGTTGATATATATTGGATTAAATATGTTGTTTGTTTTAAAGCTGCAACCCAAACCAAACAAGTGAATACGCCAAATGAATATAACGCAAAATCTTTTTATCGAATGGAAAAACTGATATTCTTCCACCCAAAAAGTAAACGTCAGAAGGATTGATAAAGAATGGAAACTCTTTCATCTTATATTACAATGATACATGTACAGGAAATATCTGTACATACATGTACAGAAAGGGAGCCAAGGATGAGGGAATACCAACAACAATTTAGTCCTTTCCTACTTAAGTGTTTTGTCAGCCCTGGTGTTGCACATACATGTAGCAGACGACAAAGTCAAAGCGATAATGCGATTGCAATAATTCCACTATCGTGTCTCGGCGGTCACTGAACATGCATTCATGAAAGAATGCCCATGCATAGAAGACTGCTTGCGCGGAACTCGAGTCTGACTTGAGTTCCGCTTTTATGTAATAAAAATATCCTTTATTTTCTTCTAACTCCTTCAGTTAACCTGTAGAATGCTGGGTAAAGTTGTTTGTGGTTAATTTTATACATTCTAGCTGTATACAAATTATTATTTTTTTACCTCAGAGACCCTTTAAATCAAGTTTCCTTCTATGTGATTCCTACAGGCTGCATGGGAGTCTGGAGTAACTATTAATTATCAGCAAGTTCCTTGGGAGATTTACATCCTTCAGCAGAGATCAGTGACGTGTAATTATCGTATAGCCAGTTTATACCCACCCTCTGTTTGGACAATGCCAGCAAAGAAAAAGGGAAAAGGAAAGAAGAAGGGTGGGAAGAAAAAACCTAAGCTTACTAAAGAGGAGAGAATCCAGGTTAGTTATTGAGTTCCTATAATTCTAATTAGGATCTTCAGGGTGCCGTTGCATAAAACTTACTATTATAGTAACTTTTCATGGAATACTGGATTTTGATTGGCTCTTGAGCAACGTTACCATGGTAGTTACCATTGATGGCAAAGTTACTATGATAGTAAGTCTTTATGCAATGGCACTCAGATCTTGAGATGTCAAATTGTCTTGAATAATTTGTGCCATTGCATTCATAATAAAATCAAAGCCATCATCATGGGTAGGAAAACTCTGTCAAGTTACAGCAAGAAGAGCTTTTTTAAAATATGAATGCAGTCTTAGCTTTAGAAAATTCTCTGTTGGGTCCGAACTTTGACACAGTCAATTCATCATATTTGGGTTAGGTGATCATAACTATTTTGCAATTATCTTTATGATATATCCGTCAAACAACGGAAAAGTTGCTGTGGAATGCCTGCATTTTTAAAAGAAACCATGTTTAGGTTTGAATTTGTAGTATTTATCCATCATTCAGAACCATTTTGTAACAACCAACTTGCACTTTTTATGAAGATCTCACCAATTTTTGTTTCCAAACTTCCTTTTTGTATACATGTGTGCATGGCTCTGATCATGGTTACACTGTAGGCAGTCGTACTTGGGAGAGTGAATAGTATGAGGAAGCTTTTACCAAACCATAATTCTTTAAAAAAAAAATTTTTTTTTTTCTTGGTTCACCATAAATCATGAAAAATCACTCATATTTGTACAATAAAATGTTACATAAGTACTAGGAAACACTTATTTTTGTTGTCTCACCATCAGTAATTTTTTTTTTCTTTTTAAATGTTTTTGTCAATAAAATTGAAGAATAAACTTGTGTGAATGTGTCCAATGTATGTATCTTTCACAAAACCCAGAGACATTTCTTTTAACGATGATGTTCACTTTAGTTTACGTTCATAACATTTGGTGTCAGCTTCCCGGTGCTTGTTTGGAAGTACCCAATTTTATACTTTTAATAAAGAAAAGTGTACTAGATTTGTTAATTCTGATGCAAAAAGTACACAAGCAATGATATTTCTGTCCCTAAATTTTTTGCAAAATTTATAGAGCAAAAAAAAAAAAGCGTATTTTTCGTGTCAGATGTTATGAACATAAACATCGCTCTTCTTTCGCCTGACAGTTCATGGGAAGAATTTAATTGGGCAGAAATAAAAAGTGCATGTGAAAGCCCAGTTACAGTTTTGGTTTGGACATTTGTTTCCCAAAGCGGGCGTTGGTTTGAGCACCTTGTTGTTTTGTGTCAGCATGTTATGAATGTTATGAACGTAAGATTGGTGTCAGTGTTATGAACGTAATAATTCACAAGAAAGTTATCTTGATGTAATTGTATGACTTCAGGAGTGATGGGAAGATTTCTGTTAATGATTTAAATGACATTGGAATTAGTCAGATTTCTTAAATCATATCCCTTTTTTCAATTTCCACTTTCCCCCTTTCACTTTTCATTACGTTCATAACCCTGATACAAAATTTTGTAGCATAACAATGGGTAATTGAGAGCAGTGTACCTTTACTGATTAAAATGTTCATTTATCATACTAACTACATGTAGAGGCCTTCATGGTGTATTGGATTATTCTCTTTCTGCTAAGACAGCTTTTGAAGTAATTTGTTCCATGGTTTGGGACGAGGAAGAAACACTGGTAGAGCAACAAATCTTACGTTCACAACTCTGTGTCAGTTTTGGGTTTTGCCGTATCTTAACTGTGTTTGCAACATCAATGCCTCTTTGTTCACATGAATTGAAGGCCTACCTGGAGTTTATTGGATTATCATCTTAAAGTTGAGAACTGCTTTAGAAGTAATTTGGTCCTAGGTTTGGAATGTGGAAGAATGTTTGAGTCAGTGGTAGAGAGTGATATCTTACATTCATAATATGGTGTCAGTATTGGGTTTCGCCATATCCTCAGTGCATTTTCAAATTTTCAGTAGGGCAGTTTAATATTGGTTATTTTTTAGGCATATTTTACTGAACAATTAATTTTGTTTTGCATAAGTGAAATCAACCAAGTGATAATTGCATACACCTGACACCTAGTTATGAACGTAAGATTTTTGGAACAGTGAACTTTGATGACTTGTTGCCGATTATTGATGAAGTCTGGAGGTCCAGCACTTCAGGTGTCTGTACTGCAATGTTTGAACATCAATTTCATAACACTTTCCCTGTCTCACAGTGAGTTTGAAATTTTACCTCATATGTAACACTAGTGTACCCTAGATCAGAACCATGTACATGTATAATAATAATAATAATAATAATACTTGGATTTATATAGCGCCTTTTCCATAGGATACAAGGCGCTTGTCAATCAGTCTAATTGACAGAGTTGTACAAGTAAGTTTTCAGGTGTTTTTTGAAGATGTCTAATGAAGCACTGTTTCTTAAAAATGATGGGAGATTGTTCCAGAGACGTGGGGCTAGGGACTGAAAGGATTTAAAGCCAGCTTGTTTATGGGATTTGGGAATGACAAAAGAAGGAGCTGATGCAGATCTTAGAGAATATGACGTTCTATGTTGCTGAAAGAGTGAGGAGATGTATACAGGAAGTGTAGTTGCCATAGATTTGAAAGTTTGAACGAGTATTCGGTATTGTATTCTATCAGCAACTGGGAGCCAGTGCAATTCGTGCAACAATGGAGTAGCATGGGACCATTTCGGTTTTTGACAGATAAGTCGAGCGCATTTGTTTTGGAGACGTTGAAGTCTGCCCAGGTCCTGCTTACTAATACCCCCGAGCAAACACCCACCATAGTCAAGCCTGGAGAGCAGAAGTGCTCTAACAACATTGTTCTACTCTTGTTGAATTGGTGTAAAAAAATAAACTTTTTTTTTTACAGGTGTGTATAATTTAATTTTTGAAGCAAATTCACTCTCTCTTATGTGATTTTTTTTTCTACCCCTGATTAATGTTTATGAATCTAATTATAATAACATCAAATTTTTAATTGGCAAAGAGAAGTGTATTTTAGATAAATTATAGATACCATGATGATAGAAATTGAAGAAAAATATATACTAAGTGATATATATTAAAGAAATGAGAATGTGTGTGGAGGTTAGAACATGTACATGTATGAGCACTTTGCAAGTATAACAAAAAGTTAAAAACTGCCACCCCTGATGTTGATGTTTTTATGTTCAGACATTGGTTACAGCACAGGTATTAAAGATACATGCCAAAATAATTTAGTCTTTTATACGTGAGTCATTGTCCCTTTAGGTTGTACAGAGTATTTTGATTTAGAACAGAGAGGTGTCAGGACATGCTGCCATCTAATACTGCCATGTAAGTGTCATGGTGATATCAGCTACCCACTTTTGTTATCCTGACATTGACTCAAAGGTGACAAGCATGGGTGATCCTATTGTTGAAAATGTCTGACCTTATTCACTTATACTAAATTGTCTTTGGGATTAATAGAGGGATGAGAAAGGCTTCACACTAAGATAGATGGTAATGCAACAGTAGAGTGTCTATAGAGACCATTGCTTCTTGTCTGCATGTAGATACAATTACTAAAGAAACTCATCAAGTCCACCTCAGCTGGGTCTTCAAAATTTGTCCTGCAATTTTCCAAGACTGCTGAATAACAAACTTACAACTAAGGGATGAAAAGGGTATGATTTTGAAGATTGACAAGAGAATTTAATTGTTTCTAAAAGTTTTTATATATTTCTTTTTGGCTTAAAGGCACATAATCTTGTGCTGAGTCTCATAGGGAATTCGACACTATTTGAATATCTCCCTAGTAACAGGTGTTATATTACTGAAAGAGGACTTCACTTTTATGACTGGCAGGTCTTTTGTATACATTATGATCTTTCCATTCATGAACTTTAGAAGAGCCGCCCCTGCTGTAGAAATTTATCCCAATGAGTTTTTCGCCTGAATCTTACACTCCTAATCTCTAGTTGGACATACTTTGAACAGTCCCAAATGGGTTGGTAGCTGGCCCAATTGAAATTTGAATATTCTTGTGTGTGAGATTTATAAACATGTATCAGACATGAATTGCACCAAAACTGGTGTGAGCTGTGACTCTCTGCACTAAGAAACCTGTGATAGACTTAATTACTTTAATGTTTTCAGTTGACATGCAACAGTGACATACTGTACCATACATGTGTATTCAATGAAGTTTGCAGGGATGTTTCACTGTTGGAGGTCCTAAATCATAATGGAGCAGGTATCTATCCCCTTTCTCACCAATGTCTAAAATCCTGAAATGTCCAGAGACTCTGTGAGTGAAAAATAGCCTCAAACTACATTATGAAACCACATCATCAACTACATGTATAACAACATCATTCTTTGAATGTTTTACTTATTCCACTAAATTTCTCTCAATCTCAGCTGAAACTAAACAAGGCATGTGCCTTGATAACGGACCAGAAGGATGTCTACCAGAACTTCTTGGACCGTATGGACCGATGGCTAGCTTCCAACAACCTCAAAGCTAAAGAACTCTATCAGAGGTTTGATAAAAATGGAGATGGAGTCCTCTCATATGATGAATTCAAAGCAGGTAATCTCATTTGAAGTTCGAAGATACCAAATTTGTCTTGTTTGTAGTTTTCAGTGAACTGTACTATGATGTATGTTCTGGTGACAATATGACAATTGCTTTGCAGTCCAGTCAACACTAGCAAAATTCTTAATTTCAACTCTAACCAACCACTATACCTCAATAATGTAAACCCTAAACCATGTATCCCGTAACCTAATCACAGCCCTTACCCTAACCTTATGCAGTTAAAACTCGACTTAATGAGGATATTGTCACGGTCATAATTGTACTTGTGTGCAATGATCATCGAAGCAATTGTCACCAGAGCAACTTTCGGCGAAGCAAATGACTCAGGAGCATCTGACGTCGGAGCAAATGTCAGCAAGAACCTTTAACCCTTTCCAGACAACTGACCACATTTTGTGGTTTGGCTCAATAACTTTTGATTCAGAGCCCTGAAAAATATACCAGATACATGAGTAGAAAGAGCAAAAATTTCTGCACACACTATGTCAAATTTTGTTACATGACCATATTGCGTTTGATCCCAGGAATTTTAAAAAGGAGAATAAGCTTTAAAATCCTTAAATTGGCAACACATTGAGAGTATCAAAATCATTGTTTTTTATCGAAATTGGCAACTTTTTCAACTTTTTGACAATTCTTTTAACCATGTATATTGTTTTCAAAGACATTACCCCTTATTACAATCTTGTAGCACTAAAAGAAAAATATTATTGTTGCCAATTTGAAGAACAAAATGTGATCAATTTAGCCCTTAAATAATTCTTGTCCTGAATGGGTTAAAGCAAGGTCGGCTATAACATTGGCTATAATGAGCTAAATCTTATGCATCTAAAACAAAGGAAAAGATTGGTTATCATTCCCATTATAATGAGCAAGCAAATTCCACTGTGCCTCATGTGGACAAAAATCATTCAGCTGGAGAATGTATTCACTGTACGCACAGATATAAGGTAGTAAAGATACATCAGGCCATTTGGGCAGTTGCGGACGATCGCGATGTGAGTGGGGTGCACATTTTTATTTGTACCACAGCACAGCGAGCCTGGCCCCAGAAACACGAATGAGACTCCTTTTCATACCATGAGTGTGGGCTGTTCTGACATGCGCAGTATATGTACTGATAACCTTAGCTTTCATCAACGTACATGTACAGTATACAGCCATTCATGAGCTCACAAGTGTGCGGTACTGACTCGTAGTCGGTAACTTACATGTAGCATCCGAAAATAATGCTTTTAAAGGAGAATGAAACTCCCAAAATAATTGCATTTTAATAGAAACAGAAAAATCAATGAAGCATATCAGTGAAAGGTTGAGGAAAAACGGACAACTAATAAAAAAGTTATGAATATTTGAAATCCGAAAATTGCTGCATGAATGCAGTTCTGAAATTGGCAATGTCCTCATTATGCTAATGAGATACTGTGATGTAAATGTGCTATACTTTCCAATTGCCTTATGAAATACAAATAATGTTGTGAAAATCCACTTTCCTTGAATATATCTTAGAAAATTTGATTTCTGTATTGTAAATGGTGTTCATAAATTTATTTGTCACAATATATTTCAGGGACAATGTTGATAATTCAATTTTCTGTGTTTAAAAGCTGAAATCTGATAATTTTCTTATCTATCACCTATAAAGAGAGAGCACAAACACATCATAGCATCTCATTAGCATAATGAGTATGTTGCCAATTTCATTTAGCGATTTGGGTTTTTTAAAATCTTCATAACTTTTTTATTCTTTATCTGTTTTTCCTCCAACTTTCAGTAATATGCTTCTAAGATTTTTCTGCATCTGTTATAGTGCATACAAGTTTGGGGTTTCATTCTCCTTCAATCACCATGGGTAGGGGTGGGAGTTTCGGGTATTTTTTCAATTCGGGAACCCGACTATTTTTCGGGCGGGTTCCCGGTTACCCGAAAATGATATAACACGAATTACAAGCCAATGTTTACCCCTAAGAAGCTACAAACACTGTGGGAAAACTCCTTTGTGTTTGGCAACTGAAATAAACCATTCGAAGAAAAAACAAAAAAAAACAACAACAACAACAACAAAACAGGCGGAGGAAATCGCGTGGGCGCAAGACAGGATAGGCATAAGCCGCCTAAATCTAATCTGTAGAAATTGTCTACCGTCTAATCATGCCAGCGCGCCAGCGCCTTAGGTAGTCACGCGCGGTCAACAGTCCCTCGCACATGTTTATCCAAAATACATGAATGTACATGTACTTATAAAAAAGGAAGGGGAATACAAAGAAATCTTATGAAGAAAAACTCGTTTAAGACGATGATCATGATGATTCTTAATAATTTTGTACGGGCAGCTCTTGGGAATTTTGACATCGTGATCGTAGAGATCGAGTCACTTACTCACTTTGTTCATCGATCATCATAATCATCAAAGACATCATCATCATATCATCATTATCAAGATAATAACATCATCAAAACAATTATCTTCATCAGACATCAAATATCATCATTCATCAAACTCATCATTCATCAAAAAAAATCATCAAGCCAACATTTTCTTCTCTGTCCGACTGCAACTTCATCCTTTAACACACACATGCGGTTCCCTTTTGAAATTCGATCTGTTTATACAAAGCGCCTTTCCGCCCAATGCCGCCGCGGTATATGAAAGGAAAAAAGAAAAAAAAAAGGCGCATACCTTCATTGGCTGGCTGGCATATGACTTGTCATGACTTGTTATTAACGGACCGCTCATGAAATGACGTCACAAGCCCAATTTTATGAATGAAAATGTTAATCGCGCGCACTGTAGACATCCTTTGCTTCTCACAGCCTTGCTTTTCACTTTCGCATGAACAATGAAGGATATTATTTTGGATATATCGTTCATGTATATACTCTTAATCTGATTTCAGTAATTGGTAACTTCTTTGTTAAAGTTTCAGGATATTGTGACAGTGTCAGATCGTGATCGTCGATGTTAAAAATACCTGTTTAATAGTGTACGAGTTGTGAGATGCCACGTGCGAGTGTGGAGCGACTGTTGAATATGCATGAGTTTGTAAACTTTACGCCCGTTAATCGCTCATAGACTTATCGTTCACTGCAAAGAAGGGGGAAGGGCACTAAATGCAAATTATGTCATGGGTTCAATGAACCAATGAGCAGTCTCCGAATAGCGGCAGTGAGCTTTGCTCTCTGTGTATACGAATGTGTAAGCTTATGTTTCACAGTGAGTTGAATGAATCAAAAGCGCATTACGGCAATGGTGCGCTAGAGCGCTACATGGATTTTTTTTTACATGTAAATAGTAAATGGCTGTTCGACGTTCATCTACCGCCTTGTCGTGTACATACATAGGTGATAATTAAATACTCATTTTCGGGTATCGGTTATCTAATATTTTGACCCGGGTCCCGAGGCTCTCGGGCGGGACTCGGGTACCCGGTTTTTAGTCCCAGCCCTAACCATGGGCTTATGGGCTTCAAATATTACTTCTATAAAGGGATATTGCAAGTTTAATTACACTCTCTATAAGTGTAAAAGCGACTCATGAGGAGACTACTCAACGCACCCTTACATGCTGGCCAGGATAAGGGCTCACGCGGAACCCAACTCAGAGTTCGGTTCCGCGGGCCCACCTTCATGTTATCCTTTATTTCCTTCATACTCCTTTTAACTGTTGACCTAAAGAATGCCAGATATAGTTTTCTGTGGTTGATTTTATACTTTGTAGCTGTGTACAAATTATTTTTTCAGGTGATTGGTACACTTTAACACACTTTTTCCGACATGATCCGATATTTTATTATCTTAATTCAGAGGATTAACATTGATGCCTTCATAGCTATCAAATTAGTATATAAGCCACAGCAGAAGAACTCGGGACGCTCATTGTTAATGTAAATGGAGAATCTAGTCCCATATAATTATGCATTTTTTTACGTATGTTCTGATATAACAAGATCATGGCTATAATGAGGAAAATCCTTCGGTCCCAACGTTTCCCCTGTACATTTTAAAGCAGTACAGCCTGGAGCAAATGTTGGTTGCAGAGCAAATGTCAAATCACAATATCAGTACTCTTGTTTGCCCAAAGAAACGTAAATACATAGGTCTGTATTTTTCTAGAATTTAAACCTGATGTTGGGTTTAAGATCCATCTAAAGTCAAAGTTAGACCAAGGTACGGGCCCAAGATTCTACTTTCAATGCTAATAAAGTTGTACAAAATGCAGATAGGTATAATTATAAAAAGTAACTTTGATAAGAGCAGTATATGATATGAAATGTAAATACATGTAAGTGTGTCAGTTGACCATCTATACATGTATGTGGAGAGTTGGAAGTAATTTACATGGAGTTAAAGTAATTACAGAATCAGCTACCATAGCTCTGAAAGTTTAATTCAACAGAGTGATTGATTGGTTTTCCCCCGATGCTTGTTTCACTAACCGTAGGTATGCAGGATTTGGATGCTCCTTGCAATGCTACTGAGCTTGAAGTCCTTGCAAGGAGACTGGACAAAGATTCCAACAACACCATTGACTACAGGGAGTTCTCCAAGGGTCTTTTCACTAGGTCAGTATATCATGTACTGGTATGAAATACCCCACCATTCAGCATTAAAAAGTAAAACCGTACAAAATCATTTTGGTGCGATGGTCACTTGTTCAGTAACATGCAACCCTGGGCTATGGTGGCAGCTTTTAGAACAAGTTGTGTGATGCTTTTTGGGGCAATGAATTCAATATTGCTGCAATTATATTTGAGATATCAGTTTTTACTATGCATAGTAAATTGAATGAATTGGCCATACGTTATGATGAATTATTGGTAAATAAATGCTTTCTCAGATATTCTGAATTGATTCTGATCAATGGCTTCCCCTGCAAACTTAGGAAAATCAATGAAGAAAAAAAAAGAAAAAGAAAGAAAGACAAATAATTTTATGACCAATAAGTGTCACACACTTTTAATAATTAGCATGTACATTTTCCTAGGACTTCTTGGAATCTCCAACCTACTTTTCAAAATCCTGTGTGGTATTTTAAGGATTAAGATATATTTAAAGGAAATGAAATATGAAATACCCCACCATTCAGCATTAAAAAGTAAAACCGTACAAAATCATTTTGGTGCGATGGTCACTTGTTCAGTAACATGCAATCCTGGGCTATGGTGGCAGCTTTTAGAACAAGTTGTGTGATGCTTTTTGGGGCAATGAATTCAATATTGCTGCAATTATATTTGAGATATCAGTTTTTACTATGCATAGTAAATTGAATGAATTGGCCATACGCTATGATGAATTATTGGTAATGCTTTCTCAGATATTCTGAATTGATTCTGATCAATGGCTTCCCCTGCAAACTTAGGATAATCAATGAAGAAAAAAAAAAAAAGAAAGACAAATAATTTTATGACCAATAAGTGTCACACACTTTTAATAATTAGCATGTACATTTTCCTAGGACTTTTTGGAATCTCCAACCTACTTTTCAAAATCCTGTGTGGGATTTTAAGGATTAAGATATATTTAAAGGAAATGAATTGCAATTACTTCATTGAATACATATCTGCAAACCCATGTTGATTTTCTTCTAGTGAAAGTGAGAGCATAGAAGAACCCCCAACCCTTGTGACCAGACAAGCCTTATGTCACCCTAGTTGTAGCATGGGACATTGGAGAGATCACATAGAGAGACATCCAAGGTGAGTCATACTCTTACTAGCTGCTATGTCAGTGGAATGTTGTTCAAGTGGACCTGCACATAATGCTTCAAGGTAGTATCAGTTGTGACAAATCTTATTAAAACCAACCTTAACCCTACTACCTGAGCAAGGTATTACTGACAGCTAAGAAATATCAGTATAAAAAAAAATTTCTATGTGAACAAAAAAATACAAATCTAACAACATTATTCTTTCTACTTTGCAGAGCATGGGTAAAAGCAAACCTGGCAGATAGCATACAGGCAATACATGTCCATTAGGTAGCACATACAGCTACTCACACATCTTGGCCAATACAGAATTGCTACCTTCATATTGCCTGTAAAGCACTTCTGATGCTGAACAATACAAGATGCTCAATTCTCTTCCAATATCCTCATTATTCTTGTTTCCCAAAAGCCCTAACCATTTTCGACTCAGTTTGTTTTATTACCCCTCCCCATCCCCCCCCCCCCCCCCCCCCCCATAATTTGAGGTAACTTCACATCATGAGGGGGAAAAAATTGCGGTTTTTAACATTCAAGTCTTATGCTCCTTATGACACCCAAGTTTTTGAAAATTCAGGTAAATTGCTATGGATTCACATGACCTGTTGTGACCTTATGTCAATTGGAAAATTGTGAATTTATGGACTTGGTGCACAACGAAATGAAAAACTATAATTTTTTTAAATTTGTAAATCAGTCATTATTTCATGATTCAGGGTTAATTAACCTTTCTTTAATCATATGTTTTAACTAATATAGATCAAAGTGAAAGCCTCGAGTAGAAAAATTCATTAAAAAATGACATACATAACATAAAGAAAAATAGAATACCTGTACTTGAGAAATTCAGAAAACAATAACATAATGATAAAAATGAACTGAAGCAAATCGTTAAAATTATTTGCTTCAGTATACAATAACTGTTTATAACTAGGTTTCTAGGAATAATTGATGGAATTTTTTTTTTTTTCAACAACTACAAAAAATGGGTGTGGTCTTATTCCCAACATAATTTTGGGTTTATGATTTAAATATGACTGCACAGACAAAGGCACATGTAGGACAGATCCTGTTCGCTAACATATTTTACTTTTAATTTGGGGTGTTTCCATTTGGTGACCTACTTTTTTTCTGACACCCCTGACACACTTTTTTGCTGTACACGGGCTTTTTCTTGAGAGTCAGTTTCTGTGATTGGTTTTTTAGCTATGAATATTCATTAGCTATAGACTAATTGATTTTCTTTAGGAGAGGCTTGGTCTGATTCTGTTTCTGTGATTGGCTTTTTTGCTATTGAATATTCATTAGCTATCTAATTGATTATTCAAAGCAACTTTGTTGTCATCTTTTCATCGCACAAAAAGAAAGTACAATCCATTTGTTTAAAAAGTTCCTGAAAATGACTCTTTTAGTGAGAAAATTGGACAATGAGTCAACTTTGTAATCGCTGAAACTGTGTATTTTGATTTGGTAATATTGAAATATTATGAAACGGACGTATATTTGTTCTCAGGACCATGTTTTGGGGGGCTGGCAGATTTGAACTATTTTTTCAAGTTTAGAGAAGGTGATCGCAGCTAATATTACTGATATGGCATCATGACTGCTAGCCACAGCTGCCCGGGGACTTGCCAGGGCCTAATGCAAGGATGAAATGCTGAATGCTCGGATCAGCAGCGTACATAGGAAGACAACAGATTGACATGACTGTCATGAAAAACGATAAATTAAGAGAACAGAAATATAAATAGCTGAATATTTATTATCTCTGCACTGTACCCATAGTTTTTATATATTTTCAGACTTCTTCACTGAGATAGAAAAAAAGAAGAACAAAAATATCTGTGTCCGCATTATAGGCATAGGACTAGGACTTGGAGCCAGGCACAGGCCCCCCCCCCCCCCCTGAGATTTTCAAAGCAGTGATTTTTGGGGCAAAGAAGTTGTAAGAACCTTTCTTTGTTTTGCTTGTCAGCTAGAAAAAGTAGACATTTTATTGGTAGGCAAAAAAGGCAAAAAGAAATTTCAGGCATAACACCTCAGCGCCCCCCCCCCCCCCCCCACTTCCGGACAATCGGGGATCTGTGCTCATACGCCTATGCGAGTCCTACTCTGAATATGACGATAAATCATTTTCCAGGAAAAAAGATAAAATCAACTTATACATCAAATTTCTATTCAATATTGTATGTGTAAGACTAGAGATTCATGCAAATTATGCGAATTCCCTAAAGTCGATTTTTTGAGCAACAAAGCTGATATTGTTCGGAAACCACATGGGATCACAAATCAAGAAAAGAACTTCACCGGAAAGAACTTTTCAAGGCTCGTAAATTGTCAGGTCGACTACTAGAATGACATTCAAATTAAACCTTACCAGAATGTTTTTACTCTGTAAAGCTGAATGCTATACTTCTCCCGAATGTTTATTTGGTTGAAAGTATTTCATTTTGAGTTTCCTATCTTACTATGTACTTGCTGTCTTCATTATTTTTTGACTCATTGTAGTTCATTGCCTTTTTTTTCCCTTTTATTTTACTGACTGACATGTTTGATATACACACAGGTTACATACAGTTATATATAATTACAAGTTGCACAGATTTTAGACTTTTTATTAGAAAGTTATCATTCAACTTTTATTTCAAAGGTGAAATTTTCATGGTTTGAAGTGGTTTCACTTAACTAGCTTGAAATAGGAGATATCTTTAACATTAAAATGTTTTTTTGTTTTTTTTTAATTATTGTTGTATTGGACATGGAGTATCTACTCTGTAATCAAGCTGTACTCAGATGTAAAAATGAAATGTTTTTGTTTCAGAAAGAAAAACTTACGTTTGATTAAAGGCCCGTAGCAGACCAATTATTGGTGAGGTTTGCTTTGAACGAACCGAATAAATAACTTTGTAAGCTACTTGTGCATGCTGTTATTTCTATCAAACATTATTGTATGTGGTGTAAATTCTTCCATCCTCATTTATATGGAAGGAATACGTTTTTTTTTTTCATACAGAACCTATTTTTTTCATGATTTTCTTTGCTTTTGTAGTCATGATTTTTCCTGAGAATAATAAAATAATAATTCTTCAGATTACTCATGCAGTGCACAAGATTTGATTTTCATGAATATTGAGTTTCTCCCATTTCCAACTGTGCCAGTTCATTTATTATAAATTTGATAAAATTACATCTTCGTAATGTTTTTATGCAGTTCTCAAATTTTATTGTAGATGTCGGTATTGTTTTCGCCACTTTTTCCCCCCTAACGTTATTATTCATTGCTTGGATTTAATGAATTTTGTCTGTCAGAATAGGGTTAAAGTAGATAACACGCCTCCATCAGCGCATATTAAAGCCCATGTGCATATTTATTGAGCTCCCCCTTTCCCCCACCCCTATACAAATTTAAGCTTCCAGCACAGCTAATACATGTAAGTGTGTTTTTGATAAAATAAACTGGCATCACGATTGTGGCAAGCTTAAAACGAGCTTAGAAAATGATGGCAAGCTTATCGCAAGCTTATTGCAAGCTTGCGACAAGCTTGCAGGAAAAGTGGAAAAAATAACTTGATCATTTCTTTAAATGCATATTGTCACAGCATTGTAGTATATAGCATACGTGGCGATACACAAATAAAGATTCATTCAGATAAATTGTTAAAGTTTCAAGGTCTGAGTTTTAATTCAGCAAATAGACAAATTGTCTGAAACTTGCACTCTAAATTCTCATAAAAGACATGAACATATAAAGTATACAATTAGAGAAGAAATCCGACTAATTGTTTAAAGAGGGTTGAAATATTCCATAACAGAGTAAAAAGTGACATACAATATACCTGGTTGAATATGGTTTGAAAATATCTTAAATGAAAAGCCGATAATCTAAATATACATATAAATTATTCTAACAGACCATTGTCAGTTCATTGTGAAGTTTCGTGAAAGAAAGCGTTTGAGTAGATGAGACGACAAGTGTCCACGGTGCTTGCACAAAGTTGTCAAAGGCGTGGCTGAAATCGAAGACTAAGTCCGATCGAGGCTCCTGATGAGAAACACACCATCCACAACCAGTGAAGAAAATGCAGTCGAAAATCGACTCACTCGATGTATGGTTGAAAACCACCCTAAAGGGCTGTAATATAATTAATAATTAGTAATAAACAAAACATTCGATCAAAGTGTTAATATCATTACAACATTACAACAAGTGTCTTTAATGTTTTAAATATATTTAGTCACTTTTCTAACGATATAATACATGTATAACGATGTTAATTTAACCACTGTTACCAACATTCCTAATACCCGTAGCTCATTATTTACTAAAGAGCAACAATATATAATAATACTGAAGTGATATACCATCACAATAATTTGTCACAATATCGTGATATCTATAACTAACATGCGGAGGAGAAAAAACAAACTATCAACTTGCTTCAAAATTCAAGATGGCTACCTGCCAAATGTGACGACCAAAATGGCAGATTTACAAAATGACCATCTTTCCTTGTTTGCCGAAAGAGGGCATTTTACAGTGATAAAAAATATTACAAATACTACAAGAAAAGTGTCGTGCTTTTTAAATGACACGAATCCAAAAATAATACATTCTTTATTTTGAAAAGGAATATACAAGAATTTAATGATATCCTTACTTTTGGAAATTTACTTTACAATATGCAGGCAAAAAAAAAAAAAATGGTAATAAGTCTAATTTTAGAGAAAATGAACAATCATCTTTCATTTCAAGACTTACAGTTATTTCTGGATATTGAAGGACCCGTTGCCTGCCTCCCGGAAGGATCTTGTCCACCACAGACTGTCTGCCCAATCCGCTCCAAAACAGCAGAAGAGTTGGCAAAACAAAAAATAGGGAAAAACACACTCGCTCTAACACGGCAAGCCGAAAGTCTTCCCTCCACTGACAGTGGGACTCCCTCCCAAAGGGTGACATAATAGGACTCTCTTCAGTTACCACGAGAATGGCGTCTGCCCCACTCGCTTTCGCACACTTTCTTTCCAACACCAAACCTCGCACCCAATAACAAAACTGACCACTCACGTTAGTCCAAACAAACCACATGACCACGCTTCAGTCATTCTCTTAATTGCCCTAACGTAGCAACGGAGAAGCAGAGGAAAAGGGTGAATGAAAGAAATCAAAACCGCAGTTCACCTGTGCTAAAAACGCTCTCCTAAAAGCGAGCATATTTGCAAAAGAAAAAGAAGGTGATGCCTCATAACTCTGCGCCAGAATTAACTGCGAATTTAATCAGTGGTACATATAGGGTGAAATAATTGCAGACATGCTATTTTTACACATATATTGATATAACAATCATTATTCACACGTATAAACTCACAAACTATTTTGAGAAAAAAAAAGATGCATATTCTAATTCCCTTATATAGCTTCTTCAGGCAAATTATAAATGGCATTGCCCCTGAATACCTACAAGAACTCATTCTCATCTACCAAACGAGATTTGATGACATTTATACAGTATGATAATAATAATAATCATTAATCTGCAGAATCTGCAAATCTGAGAGTTTTCTGTACTTATTTTAGGTTGCATGTTCAAGCATTAAGCTTTGATTGTGTGTGTGTGTGTGTATTCCTACATTATTTTGGAGGGAATTGCTGGAAATAACACATGCAGTAAGTCAGTTTTTAGTTGTCATCTGTGTTGTGGTATGAGAAGACTCATTGTGATGTCAGGAAGGCCCTACTTTGGGTACATGTAGTTGATGTAATGTGAAGGTTTCAAGCGTACATAGAATATTTGATGACTATTCCTCCCTCCCAACTGATGAACATACCCCTATTGGTACAAACTAACAGACACAAAGACATCATGTACATGTATAAGACCATATATACCTAACTGGTCTTCTTTGTTCTGAAAATTTCCTTAAACTGGCCGCTCATAACAAGAGTTGATAGAGTGTCCTTCACTAACCATTTTCACTGTTAGATTCACTAAGGGTTTTCACTTTAAAAAGCACTGGTTTTACTCAAGACATCTCTTCTTTTTTCTCTCTCTCATTTTCCAGATATGTGCGTGTGCATTTGCGTTCTATTACCTTTGATCATGTGAAGTCATATCCTGGTCACTTTAGTGAAGTGGTCCTATCCCACTCCACCATCCTCTCCCTTTGTGGTATCATCAAAGAAGAGCTATCACTCAACACTACCACTCTTCTCATTTACCATGACAAGACTAAGGAGGCTCTGGCTCTAGATCCAGCAAGAACCCTAGAAGACTATGGCATTAAGGGCAGGACCAGGGAAGATCCAGAAGAAGTTGTTCTGTACTACAACTATACAACAGAATTCCATGATTGTTCACTGCTTTCAGCTGATTATTACTTCATCAAGTGATTAGTATCTATTTTCTGGAAAAGATTATCATGGCGATGGAGAAGTCCTTAAATAATATGATTGCAGGGATCTCAGGGAGAACAGTATTTGTGCTGATGAGGCTTCCCTGGGTAAACCAGACATGTTTTTAATACTGTTATTACTACATGTATTATTGTTATTATTGTTATTGTTATTATTGTTATTATTATTATTATTATTATTATTACTATTATTATTATTATTATTAATTTTTATTATTATATTCATCATTATTGTTATTATTATTATTTCATTATCATTATCATTATTATTTATTATCTTTTTTTTTCATTGTTCATTTAGAAAGTTCTCCAGTCATATGATAGTTTTGGTGAAGCTTTGTTTGGTAATTCGATTGATTTAGATTGATGAATATGTCCGTCCATACTATGAAATGGTATTGCTGTTACAATGTCTGTGTGTACAATATTACAAGTATATTTATATAAAAATATATATTTTGATCTGATATTTCTGTGTGAAGTTATTGTGAATAGTTGTTTATGAAAATGTTGAAAAAGTAATGAACTAAAAGCAACAACAAACAAATTGTATTTAGTGGTAATATTTACAGAAAACAAGTATATGTGCATGCTAATACACTGTAGCACAAAATGAAAATGTTTGCAATTTTCTATTATACAGTACATTTACCCACAGGCACAAGGGGTAGGGGGATTTCGAAGTAGTAGTAGTTGTAATGTTAGTGGGTAATTTGATTAGTAATGAGGCTAGTCTGCCATATCCAGCAAATTGTCACCTCTCCCTGGCCACAAGAATTGTCAGGTAGAGGTGTACTAATAGTACAGTGCGTATCAAAAAAAAGTATACCCAACTTTGATTGCTTCTAATTGGACATTTATACCTTCAGGTTTATTTCATGGTAAAGATCAAGTAACTTGATTTCTGTCCAATGATACCTTGTTTATGACTTTTCTGTCACGGATGACTGAGCACCAGGGTGTCGTCAAAATCTACTTGTACCAAGTTTGCGCTGATGCAACGAATGTGGATCAAGCCATATTAAAAGTTTAATTCCCTTTCATGCTTCAACGCTTCATTGTTTAAAGTGATCCAGTGTATCTAAGCTTTCACATGACCTTTTTTTAATTCGTATTATAATCTTGGTTTATTTTAACAGCCTTCTGACTTCTTGTCACATGATAAACATTCTCTGCATATTAATTTATCCAGATCATCTACATAAGGTGCATAAGGTTTTTTCTCAAATAGCTCATGAACTCAAGGTTTACTGACCTTAAGACTGAAAAAATACAAGGAAGGATACATTTGTTGGTAATTTCCTTAGTAATTGAAAGTAGACCTTCATGAAAAAATAGCTTAATAAACTGTCCATTTTGAATGACTCAATAAAAAGGCTTACCTGAAGCAAGGGATACGGATGAAGCTAAGATTGTGTTATCATTCATAGCAAAGAAAATATATCATAATTTTTTCTTATAAAATAAGCCTTTTCTTGAGTTTAAGTTGACATTTACATCTTTTCTATTCAAATGCCGAAAATCATTTAAGACAACTCGGCAACTATTTTCAAACTGAAATAACAAATGCATTCGTTGCTTAGCCCAAACTTGGTACAAGAGGATTTTGACAATACTTTTTGAAAAGCCTGCTGCTCAGTCATCCGTAGCAACACGGTTATGAATGATGCATCATTTATAGACAGAATGTAAGTTACTCTTTACTATAAAAAAAATTTAAGCTCATAGATGTGATAACATTTTCATTAGAAGTTACCAAAGTTGGGTATACTTTTTTTTATACGACCGTATAGTTTTTATATTATCTAGTACAGGTAACTCTGCCTAAGTCGAATCTCTTGGGACCACAGAAATCTGTTCGACTTAGGCGAAATTCGACTTAGAAGAGGTAAAAAACACATGTTTTGCTCATTCTGTTCTGAAAAATTGCTTCGACTAAGGCGATTATCGACTTATGGAAGGTCGACTTATGCAGAGTTAACTGTATATACTTTGATGATAAAATAACATTTTGATTATTATAAGAGATAAGTTCCCTGCCGGACAGAACACAGTGTCCCATAGTGTGTTCACAGTGTGAAACACATTGTGAAATCAGTTTCACAAAGTTAAATTTGTGAATCACATCTTTACTTTGAAATTTCCATTAGTTGATACAAGTATTGTTTCATATGTCAAGAGAGAAGCTTGCCCCTTTCAGGCTTTCAAGCGCTCCTACTTTTCCTACTTTTTCCTACTTTTTTGACAATCCTCCTAATTCTCCTACTTTTCCCCCCATTTATCCTACTTTATCCTACTTTTTTTTCAATTTATCCTACTTTTTTTCCAGAACATATCTTGAGATATTAATGTGTACAAGGCTATCGTGCACAAGAGTCTTAATGTAGCTTTATTTATTGCAGGTCCTAACAAGCAGTGTGCATATTAAGTTTACATATTAAAGTGACCTGAACATCACCAGTAAGACTCCTGTTACACAGATAAAATGAGTCTCGGGCCTGGGCCCACTTGGTGTAAATGAACAAAGGTTCTAAGACTGCCCCCCAAACACACAGTTCCTTATGTATTTCTATAATTTATCCTTTCTCTCATCTTCTCTGTTTATCTTCTTTGAAGTTCTTTCTTTCTTTTATTTTTGTTTTTGTTTTTGTTTTGTTTTTTGTGTTTTTGTTTTGTTTTTGTTTGTTTTGTTTGTTTTGTTTGTTTTTTGGGTTTTGGTTTTTTTTTTTTTTTTTTTTTTTTTTTTTTTTTTTTGGGGGGGGGTTCTGTTTCTGTCCGCTTCTCTGCCTTGATTCCATCATGTATTTCTTTGTACATGTATATGTATTTCTTTTTCGGTCTATCATGTATTCCTCAGTTTTCACTTCCGGTATTTTTATTTTTTTTTTTGTCTTTCCTTACGTATTTTTGTTTTTTTCCTTCTCTTTTTTTTTATCTTTCCATATGTATTTCTCTGTGTTCCCCATCCTTCATATTTCAGTGCTATTCCTCCTTTGTGTATTTCTATGTTTTTATTTTCTTCTCAATTTATATTCCGTATACTTTTTTTTTTCTTCTTTCATTTTTTAAATTCATACTTTACTTTGTATTGTTTTGTTTAATTCTTTTGGTCTGTCCTTATGTATTTCTTTGTCTTTTCTTCTCTTGCTGTCGATGGTGCCTTATTTCCATTTCTATTTTTGAAGTTTTTAAGTTTTTAGTACTAAAAATCCAATTATAACTTAAATTTGTAGTATACCTGGATTAAAGAGAACTGTTGCTGGGCTAGCGCCATGAGCGTCCTTGGACGGTGTGTGCGCTCTATAAGTTTTCACCATTATTATTATTATTATTATTATTATATTTCCACCTTTCTAGTCCTATGCATTTTTTTTTCTGTCTTTCTATCATCTCGTTTTATATTTCTTTTACCTTATATATAGTTACCGTATTTATCTTTCCACCTCTCTTTCGATATTCCCTATACATTCCTTTGTTATTCCCCCCCCCCTTTTTTTTGTGCATTCTTTCATATTTTATTTTTTATTTCCTTATGTATTTTTCTGATTTTTCTCTTTTTTTTTCTTTCCTTATGTAGTTCTTTGTTTTTCCTCTTCTTTAATCTTATTTTATTCATCCTGATTACTTCTGTTTTCATATTTCTAATGCATTCTGTTTCTATATATTTCTTTTAATATGTATTTGCTTCCTCTCTCTCTCGTTTTCTATCTTTACGTATGTATGTCTTTGTTTTTTTATTCTTTTTTTTTTGGTATTTTTCTTATGTTGTCCTCTGTCTATATTTCCTTATGTATTTGTTTTCATTTCTATCTTCCATTATGTAGTTCTTTGTGTTTATCCTTCTTTGACATTCTCTTCGTGTTCTCCCTTCTGTATTTTTTTTTTTTTTTTTTTTTTTTGTATTGTCTTCTCTTGCATTTTCCCTGTGTATATCTCTGTTTTTCTTTCTCTCATTTTTGATCTTTCCTTGTGTATTTAAAGCCAACTCCAAATTGTGTCAGGGGTAGGGCTGGGACTAAAAACCGGGTACCCGAGTCCCGCCCGAGAGCCTCGGGACCCGGGTCAAAATATTAGATAACCGATACCCGAAAATGAGTATTTAATTATCACCTATGTATGTACACGACAAGGCGGTAGATGAACGTCGAACAGCCATTTACTATTTACATGTAAAAAAAAATCCATGTAGCGCTCTAGCGCACCATTGCCGTAATGCGCTTTTGATTCATTCAACTCACTGTGAAACATAAGCTTACACATTCGTATACACAGAGAGCAAAGCTCACTGCCGCTATTCGGAGACTGCTCATTGGTTCATTGAACCCATGACATAATTTGCATTTAGTGCCCTTCCCCCTTCTTTGCAGTGAACGATAAGTCTATGAGCGATTAACGGGCGTAAAGTTTACAAACTCATGCATATTCAACAGTCGCTCCACACTCGCACGTGGCATCTCACAACTCGTACACTATTAAACAGGTATTTTTAACATCGACGATCACGATCTGACACTGTCACAATATCCTGAAACTTTAACAAAGAAGTTACCAATTACTGAAATCAGATTAAGAGTATATACATGAACGATATATCCAAAATAATATCCTTCATTGTTCATGCGAAAGTGAAAAGCAAGGCTGTGAGAAGCAAAGGATGTCTACAGTGCGCGCGATTAACATTTTCATTCATAAAATTGGGCTTGTGACGTCATTTCATGAGCGGTCCGTTAATAACAAGTCATGACAAGTCATATGCCAGCCAGCCAATGAAGGTATGCGCCTTTTTTTTTTCTTTTTTCCTTTCATATACCGCGGCGGCATTGGGCGGAAAGGCGCTTTGTATAAACAGATCGAATTTCAAAAGGGAACCGCATGTGTGTGTTAAAGGATGAAGTTGCAGTCGGACAGAGAAGAAAATGTTGGCTTGATGATTTTTTTTGATGAATGATGAGTTTGATGAATGATGATATTTGATGTCTGATGAAGATAATTGTTTTGATGATGTTATTATCTTGATAATGATGATATGATGATGATGTCTTTGATGATTATGATGATCGATGAACAAAGTGAGTAAGTGACTCGATCTCTACGATCACGATGTCAAAATTCCCAAGAGCTGCCCGTACAAAATTATTAAGAATCATCATGATCATCGTCTTAAACGAGTTTTTCTTCATAAGATTTCTTTGTATTCCCCTTCCTTTTTTATAAGTACATGTACATTCATGTATTTTGGATAAACATGTGCGAGGGACTGTTGACCGCGCGTGACTACCTAAGGCGCTGGCGCGCTGGCATGATTAGACGGTAGACAATTTCTACAGATTAGATTTAGGCGGCTTATGCCTATCCTGTCTTGCGCCCACGCGATTTCCTCCGCCTGTTTTGTTGTTGTTGTTGTTGTTTTTGTTTTTGTTTTTTCTTCGAATGGTTTATTTCAGTTGCCAAACACAAAGGAGTTTTCCCACAGTGTTTGTAGCTTCTTAGGGGTAAACATTGGCTTGTAATTCGTGTTATATCATTTTCGGGTAACCGGGAACCCGCCCGAAAAATAGTCGGGTTCCCGAATTGAAAAAATACCCGAAACTCCCACCCCTAGTCAGGGGCCACCTTTTCATAGCGTGGTGTAAAAGAAACGGAAGGGGGGTGGTTGAACGTAATGGCCTCCTTTTTGTGACTCAGCCCGAAAAGGAGACCCACCTCAAGACACTATTTAGATGGGTCTCTGAGATCTACCACAAGGTGGAAGTGCCGTCATACCCATTGCTCCCTTGCATGATTGCATCCCAAAGGAGAGTGGTCATCACATGTAATATGTTTAAGCTATTTAAAGTATCTCTTTGAGCTTGGCCATGAAATGGGTATAAGCTATCAGTGCAGTAAATTATACAGATTGTTGTGTTAGTCAGGACACTGGGCAGCTATGTATCAACATGGAAAAAGAAATCTGGAGAACCTGCAAAATATCCTACTTTTTCCTACTTTCTGTTACCTAAATCCTGCTTTTCTCCTACCTTTTCCGAAATTTTGATCCTACTTTTCTCCTACTTTTTTCCTTTGGTGTGCTTGAAAGCCTGCCCTTTTATAAATTTCATTTTTTAGACATTTAATAAATTTCTCTTTTTTTTTTTTCTTTTTTTTTTTTTTGTATGTGTTCTTTTGACATTTTGATATCCCAATCACTGTAGAAAGATATTTCGTCATAGCCTAAAAAAACTGACTAATACCTTTAATTGATTAATGAAAATAAAATAATGTGACCATGGTGAGTGGAGGTCGTTGGTTTTCAGTTTATTTACAGCTGAATGATTTGAGTTATATTACTCCTGAGACATAGCCACACATTACCGACACGTTTGGCCCACGCGGTTTAAGGTTTCACGCTACGTCTTACTATGAATAAAATACATGTCTGACACAAATAGATGTACACTTCTATAAAACAAAAGTTGAAAGATTGTCAAAATTGTACATGTACTTCCAAACTGTTAAGAATAAGCATTTTATCGACTTGTGTAGAAAGTCTTGGTACTTCTCAAGTTCTGTATCGTGTACCTTTAATGAAGGTATATGCTCTCCTCTCCCAAAATATATCCTCAATTTTGTTCGTCAGAAGGCAGAGAATTTATATCGTCCAATGAACAAAATCTTCAAATCGTTAAATGATTCATTGCAAGAAAGAGATAAAACACTTCGTGTGCCTATTGTAAAGCTGTCGTGTGTATGTTGTAGGCCTAATTACAGGACCCTATAGTCCTTCCTGAAATAATGAAACTGTTACTTGCGCTTGTTTATTATTGCAGATTGTAACCATTTAAATTACAAAATTATGTAAGCATATACACTGTACATGTATCGATTCACTTTAAGATAGATATCGGATTTATGTGTTTGGCATTTGTTAATGTGTGTTATTACTGACATTTTTTTTCCCCTTGAGTACAATCATGTACATATTTTCTCAAGCGATGAAATAAAACAGGAGATGTAACATGAAAGTATGACAGATGTTAACTAGCCGTGCTCCTTTTATTATGTGTCCTTATTCGGGGGATTTCTCCTGTGTTTATTTCTTTTATTTTGCCTCTCTCTCTCTCTCTCTCTCTCTCTCTACAGTATATATTCTCTCGATTTTTGTTTAATGCATGTACAAATATGTAGGCCCATTCCTCAGTTTGTCCCTACCTAACTTTTCTTTTATTTCAGTGATTCCTTTACGATCTCCTCAGAGTAGGCAAGAAAGAAATTACATGTACTTGAATTTTTAATGTTTCAAACTTCTTCCCATTCTCCATGGAACTGCTGACGAACTCGACGAATATATTTTGTTCATCTATATTTCATACGATGAAACCAGAGCTATTTATAGTGGTTTGGTATAATAATTTCTACCCTAATAATTCACCATTAATATGATTTTGCTGTCGAAAAACGTCTCATAAATAAATGCTATGGATAGGTTTTAGAAATGGGGTAGAGCACCCATGCTGGAAAAGGTTGCTTCCTACTAAAAAACACAACAACAAAAAAAAAATGAAGCACGACTTTCCCGGATGATCATTTAAAGGTGTCTATTTTTCATCCTTGTAAATGTAACTTTTTGCATGCATTCTCTCTCTCTCTCTTTCTCTTTCTCTCTATCTCGTCTTCCTTCCCTTCCCTTCCTCTATAGATATCCCCATAACCCTTCCCTCTCTACCTTTTCCTGTATCTCCCTGTTTATTCCTCCTGTATATGTCGATCTCCTTTTCCTAATTCCCTCTTTTATTTATGTTTCAATATACATGCACACATTTTGTGCAACTAAACATTGTGTAATATTCATTACTCATTTATCTAAATTTTCCTAATACCGTTGTTGAAGATGTGAATGTTACCTCAGTTATCGTTTGTCTATCCTCACCAGTCCTTGCCTCTTCGTATCCCCATCTACCGCTCGAGATCTCTTCTCTTTCCCCTATTCCTCGTAAGTCTGTAATATTGCATTCTTTGTTTCAACTTGTCCCCTATCCATCCCCCCTCTCTCTCTCTCTCCATTTCCTCAGTTATATTCTCATTTTCCCATGTTTACATTTGTCTCTCCCTCATTACTTGTTTGAAATAACATGATGTAATACTATCATTCTTTATTTTGTTTGTACCTGTACTATTTCTCTTAATAATGTTTTGAATTACAATGGGCAATTCCAATTCCAAGCGTTATGGAATGACATTCACGAAGAATTTTATGAACATCGTAATGAATATTTTCACATTGATAATACAATTCAATGGAACCTCGTTATAAAGAACACTGTTATAACAAACTTTCATTAATATAACAAGGTAATTTTGCCTGTCCCACTTCCTTGTATTGTATTGTTTTTTAGCCCTGATATAACAAGGTTTCGATATAATGAGGTAATTTTATTGGTCCCAAGGAGTTTGTTATAAAGAGGTTCCACTGTATGTAACTAATACGAGGTAATTTCACAACTCTTTGAGTTTCATGTTAAGCATTCATCAGATTTATGAAATATTAATTATTATATTACTTCGTTAAGGAATGACACAAAAAGAACTGTACAACCAGAATAAACATTGCTAAACTCTGTAAACTTTGAATATGTATCCCGTTTTTATAGTCGGGTTCACTATGTATTTTTGTTCAAAGTTTTTGGAGATTAGCATAACTATATATTTTTGGAATCGGTAGAACATGGGGAATCCGAAAATTGATGTTGGCATTTGCACAAAACCCTGACCGAGCAGCCATTTTGAAATTTTCAAAATGGCCGCCATATGTAACTAGTATTGAACACTTTTGAAGTTATTTTTGTAACAGAACCTCATTCTGTCATTTTTGTGATAGCATATTAAAGGGCATTAAATTCTCTACAACATGACACCACATTCGATGGGTTTCGTGATGATTTGTACAACAATTTGGGGCAGAAAGTGTGATATTTATCTTTTTTTTTTCAAAAATATGAATTGCTTCAAAATACATATTTCTCCATATTTCAAAAGTCCATTTCACTAATGACTTTCAACTTAACAGAAAATCAACCACATATAAGGTCAATATCATATAAAAATTACAAGTTCATTGCTTATCTAACAAAAAAGTTATAGTACTCTAAAGTTCACACTTTGATATTTTCTAAAACAGAGAAATAAAAGGCTGCCGTCTAGTCAGGTTCACTATATATTTTTGTTCAAAGTTTTTGGAGATTAGCAAAACTATACATTTTCGGAATCGTAAGAGCATGGATAAGCAAAATAATTATGCTGGCATTTGCACAAACACCGGCTTGGTGGCCATTTTGGATTTTCAAAATGGCCGCCATAAAATACATAATTTGCCTTATCTCAGCTTCTTTTTAAGGTATAAACGTAATGAAATGGGCCAGTCCTACTATTTATGGGTGCAGAAAACAAATGGTGACATCTAGACATCTACTTCTACCGCTTCCTCGCATATGGAGGCCATTTTGGATTTTCAAAATGGCATACGTGTAATATATAAGTTGCCTCCTCTCTGCTTCTGGTCAACCTCGGAACTTAGCAAAAATATTCTAATCCTTTTCTTGGTCGATAAAACAATTGGTGACATATTTAGACTTCTAATCTTAATGCGTCATCGCACACGGCGGCCATTTTGTATTTCAAAAATGGCACACATATTATATGTATGTATATATATATATATATATATATATATATATATTCAAGTCAACCCATAGCAACTTAACAGAATATGCTAGTACTTTGTTTCCTGGGTCAGGAAAACGATTAGTGACATAATTAAACTTCCAATCTCAACGCTTCATTGGACATGGTGGCCATTTTGAATTTTCAAAGTGGCCGCCACAAATACATGTTTTCCCCTACGTCGGTTTCTTTTCAACGTAGAAACTGAATGAAATATGCTAATCCTACGTTTCTTGGGTCGAGAAAAGAATCTGTGACATTACTAGACTTCCACTCCCAACGCTTTGGATTTTCAAATTGGCCGCCATGAAATATTATATTGCCCTATCTCTGCTTCAAGGCAGCCTAGAAACATATTGGAATATTCTAATACTATGTTTCCAGGGTCAGGAAAAACATTGGTGACGTCATTAGAGTTCCCATCTCAACGCTTCATGTGGCTTCCATCTTGGATTTTCAAAATGACCGACATGAAATGCATATTTTGCCCTTTCTCTATGGTCAACATAAAAACTACATGAAATATGATGTTTATGTTTCCTTCATAAGGGAAATATTTGGTGCTATCACAAACTTATAATCTTGATTCTTCCTTCACTTTAAGCATTTGGGGCGCTAGGAGCCCTCAGACAAATTTCATTGCGTCTCTAAACTGAAACTATGCCACGTTCTGGCTTTTGTCCTTGAAGTCTTGCACAGGAGCCCTCAGACAAATTTCATTTCGTCTCTAAAATGAAACTGAGCCACGTTCTGGCTTTTGTCCTTGAAGTCTTGCACATATTTTGACACCAAGTTTAGAAAAATTATACAGTCATGCTATATTTTGGTTTCTAATTTTCTTCTCTTCAGGCAAGAATTTATATTTTTGTACAATTTGAATGAAAAACAGCAATTTGATTTTATTTCTTTGTAGATCATTTGTAATTTCTTCTTCTTTTATTATCCCTTTTTTATCTGAATATTGATTCAGAAAAAAGACCCTCTAATAACAGACCTATAAAGCAAGATATATGGTTGAAAAACAATTGAATGCAAATGAATAAAGTCACTTTTAACGACTTTTGTTTTTCAGTCTACGAACTTTCCCATCGACTATCATCACTGGTCAGTCCCCCCCCCCCCCTCCCCCGGATAACTACCCCTTGAATTAAATACCAAGTGCAGTTCTTTAGCTGTATTATAGTAACCTACTATAAACTCAATTATACTGTATCAAACTAGAGACAGACTTCCTGTTCTAATATGTCGACCAGCAGGTGCAAACTAAATAATTCTATTTTACAGTACAACAAATATTTATTACATACTTTACTTGGCCCAAAGACGTTTTAGGGCACTCCAGTTAGGCTAATCTATTACAGTTGTATACATGTAGGATCACGCCATTACAGCACAGACAGCTCACAACCTTTAAAATGCTCATTTCCTACATGTCATATTGTTTTTTAAAAATCTTTATTTACTTTCAGTTCTGCTTTTTAAGGTAAATAGTAAAAGCTTAATAACATAAATAAGGAGAAATAAAGATATACAAATAGAATATGAAATATTGCGTTTTAACCACTTTGTACAAAAACGGAGAAAAAATCTCGAAAGGTCACATTTTTTTTTGCTTTCAGTTCTTCTATTTCAGGTAAATAGTAAAGCTTAAGTAAGACAATTTTTAAAAATACATGTATAAGATAAACAGTGGTAGCAAGAAATATTGTGTTAAATCACTTTTTACTCAAAATGTCACCTAAGTTTAGAAGGATCTTTCGTGGCAAAAGATTTTTGCAATGGTGAAATGAAGAAAGTCAAAATTTAGAGAGGCGTGAAATGCGCTGATTGAGACCAACCGATGAACTTTATCAACAACTGAGCCATGTGGGGGGGGGGGGGGGGGGGGGCTGACGTCTCTTGCCCGAATGTAAACTTTACTTTCAGCCCCTAGCCCCCACCCCTCCCCACCTCGTAAGACTATGCTCGTTTTAATATTGAAAGCACTTGCAAATGTTACAGGGGACCCAATTTTGGGGGTCAACCAGACTTGGATTGATGGTAAAAACTGTTTGGTATCAATATGTCCTCCCTGTACTACTGAGGAGGGGGGGGGGGGGGTGCGGGCGCAAGTTTTGAACCCCACCACCAAGTATCTACATGTTGTAGAGTGTAAATCTTGTCTATCACGTGAATACAGGTCCCATGTTATTTCACTGATGGCCTAAATTGCTTCCTTGTACCAATAATGCTTGTAGGTATTGTTTTAAGTTAAATTTTAGAGGGAAAGGGGGTGGGGGGGGGGGGAGAAGGGTAAGGCATTGGCAGATATTTTTCCAGTAACCATGAGATTTTAATGATTTGTCAAGGCTCATTGATTTTTTTTACCATTATCCAAAGTACTTTATGAATATTACTTTGTACCAATTTGTCTCGTTTTAAAAACAGAAAGGGGGAGGGGAAGGCATGGACATGTAGGGGTGCAAGTTCTGTACCCTATAATCTAGTACATACGTGTGTTGGAGTGTGAATCGTGATTATCACTTAAAACCAAGTTTCCTCATATACGTTATTGGACAGTTAGCCTTTTTATTTCTCGACACATATCATCGGTTATTAGGCACATTTGTATCATAGCAACGGGAACTAATTGTATATCACTAAAATATGATCGTACTGAATCATCTGACATCACACTTCCTATTCAAATATTCATCTGCATGACAATAGCATGTACTACCGAAATAATCAATTTCACGTCTCCCAATGTTACCATTGTCAGGGAGAAGGCAGCACTTAGTAACCACTTTTGTTATCGATTCTCTACTTTAGCTAATATCAAGGTGTCAACTCTAGAGCGCTATAACAGTTTTGTTTTTGAAACAATGGACTTGTAATTTTTATATGATATTAACCATACATATGGGCAGTTTTCTGAAAAGTTTGAACTAATTAGTGAAAATAGCTTTTGAAATAATGAGAAATACGTATTTTGAAGAAATTCATATTTGTAAAAAATTATGTAAACAATCACATTCTTGGCCAAGAATCGTATCGCAAATCATCACCAAACCCATTAAATGTGGTATCATGTTGTAGAAAATTTAATGCCCTTTAATATGATGATACATACATGGTAAGATGAGGCTATGTTACAAAAATATCTTCTAATTTGTTCAGTACGAGTTACACATAGTGGCCATTTTGAAAATCCAAAATGGCCGCTATGCCGGTGATTTGTGCAAATGCCAACATCAATTTTTGAATTTCCCATGTTCTAACGATTATAAAAATGTATAGTTTTGCTAATCTCCAAAAATTTTGAACGAAAGCCCATTTTCTTACATAGTGAACCAGACTATTAAGGTTGTTGTGGCATTCTGTTGTAATAATGTTAGCTTTGTGAATGATATGTCACCATGTTCCTGGAAAGCTGTTTGAAATTGCTATCAATTATTAATTTCAACATTATGTTAATCATTTGTGCAAATTTTCAGTATTCATTTTCAGTATTCACAATCTGATAAAATTTCTAAATTTTATCAGATTGTGGACATACATGACATGGATATTTGCAATTTGATATGATTAGACAGATCTGAAATTTTGGAATTGCCCTAATGTAAAACTGCCTTCGTAAATATTTTGTTACTTCTTTGTAAATTGACCTTTTTCAGCCTGTGCTGGTTGTCAGTCTTTCTATACAAATGAATGAAATACAAAATAAATCATATTTGTAAAATGCTTGTATTCCTTTCCGTATATCTAATGTTCAATTTTGTAACATCGTTCTGTTGGTGTGGTTGAGGCGCGTCTTCCCAAAGTGTAGAATGATAAAATGAGCAACGTTGCAGTGCTGGAGGTGAAGTTGGATGTGAGCATTCAAAAAAAAATTGTAATGTATGATCGAGGTTGCCAGAGTTGGCAGAATTCTGCTTTCTGGCAGAATTTTGACCGCTTTAGCATCTAGCATTATGCTAGGCATAATTTGACAAAATTTTGTTTGTCAGATAATTTGTGAGTAAAAATATTCCCCAAAATGCTGAAAACCTTTTTTTTTTCTTCTTTTTTTTTTTTGCTTGTCAGAGAATTTTTGAGTAAAAAGTTTCCCTAAAAATGCTGATAACCTTTTTTTATTTTATTTTTTTTGCTTGTCAGAGAATTTTTGATTAAAAATATACCCAAACAAGCTGATAACCTTTTTTTTTTTTTTTTTTTTTTTTGCCTGTCAGAGAATTTTTGAGTAAAATTTTGATTTAGCAGTAACATTTTTAATACAGCAGAATTTTTGCTGCTCGCTAGTAGAATTTGTTTTTCGCTGGCCACACTGTGTATGATGTGTTAATCTATTACCGGGCATTTAACCCTATATCCTTTCCAGCAAGCTCTGTGAATGAAATGTCTTGAAAATCAAATTACATGATAACAGGATGCAGACGAATTATATCAATTAACATTTTTCCATTATATTCTCAGAGTTTTAACAGAATCCTCAGAAAAGTAGAGTCTTGTTTAATTTGCTTTAAAAAAACATGTGGTTTTAATACCGGACACTTTCATCATGCAAGTTTGATCGCATACAGAACCAAAACCAAACTATGTGTCAGTGTATAGTGTGCGGTGGGTATGTGCCGCCCAGAAGACCCCCATTTTTACACTCAAATTTCTGTTCCAAAGCATACCATTTTTTTCTTGTTGATAAAAAGAAGAGAGAAAACCGTTCCAAAGCACCGCTTTTTTTCATTCCGTCGTTACGGTCGTTCTGGCCCGCCCCGGCCCGTTTCGCAGAATATCATTTTTGGTGAAAAGTTGAAAACGAGTTTCATTCCAGGTGCTTAATTCCTCGGGGCTTTCCCCATTGCTTCCAATCCAGTTCCAATCCACCCCAGGGAATTCAATTTTCATTCATGCTGAGCGCATGCATGCAAATTAACCCCTGACACACAGCTTATTTAGCTATAATGGGAGCTTGCGGGAACCAGTTCCGGAGCATCATATTTATATTGTAATCCAGTTCCAAAGACCCCCTTTTTCCAAAATGTTCGTAGTTCCAAAGACCATCCTTTTCATGATACGCTAGTTCCGATTAAGCCCCACCCTTTTTTTTTTTTTTTTTTTGTCTTGCCAGCGGCACACTTTTGGGGTCGAGTGCCCCCCCCCCCCCCCCACCCCCGGTCTCACCTTATCAACTATATCAAATTGTAGAAAAACGGATGATAATCAACACGGATTTAGTTCTGGAATTGGAAAATTTACTCAAAATTAAGTATTTGAAGGATTGGGTAAATCCGAAATCTATCTGTTAATATACTATTAATACATGGTTGGGAGTGCGTTAGTGCGATCTGGCAACACAAAGGTTTTTATCGTGGTCTACTAACGCACGAGGCGTAGCCGAGTGTGTTAGACACCACGATAAAAACCTGCGTGTTGCTGGATCGCACTAACGCACGAACTCACAACCATGTATTAATTGTTTTATAAAACGGGTCTACAATCTTAGGCCGGAATTCACAAAGGTAATTTCAATTCAGACCATGGTTTATGCAGATTTCGTGGTATAAATACGCTTGAGTTAGCGCGTACACTTAAAAAGATCCAATAATGAACGCGCGCCGGTCGCGCGTGGTTGGCAAAAGAGCTAAATTTACGCTAGTTGCCATGGTTCAGACCATGGTTTATGTAAATTAATTTAAATAAACCATGGTCTGAATTTACATAAACCATTGTCTGAACCATGGCAACTAGCGTAAATTTAGCGCTTTTGCCAACCACGCGCGACTGGCGCGCGTTCATTATTGGATCTTTTTAAGTGTACGCGCTAAATCAAGCGTTTTTATGACACGAAATCTGCATAAACTATGGTCTAAATTGAAACTTCCTTTGTGAATTCCGGCCTTAGTGTTTTCTTACAATCTTAGTGTTTGATCCGGATTAGCCGTGCGTTAGTCCCCTCGCCGTGCGTTAGAACTTTTTTTTTTTTTGCACGGTCACGTGATGTTATTTGACCAATCAGGATGGCTACATTCTTGAACCCGTTTTACAATAAAAATAATGCATAATTTGTATACTAAGTTATGGAGATCGCGCACTTAATGCGCTATAATTGGTATCCATTTGGAAGCGGGACAATGAATTCACCATTAATACGTTTCATCTCACCAGATTTGGAGAGCAAGATGAATGGAATATTCTCTTTTGGTCTTTCCAGTTATTTAATTTTCAGATTTCAAATCGTTACGGTAGTTTTTTTTTTTTTTTTTTTTTTTTTTTTTTTTAATGTATATTAGTGAAAGTTTAAGTAATTTACTGCAAAATATTGAGTGGATGGCGCTTGATCAATGCGCGCTGCTTATGCTTTGGTCACAAATCAGAGCGATGACCGACCGATTTGTAGCCTGCCTTTCAGGTCAAAACTGGGCAAAATCGGGGGAAATTCTCTGCGCGGCGTCCGGACAGTCGACCGACTGATGACCCACCGATTCCTGGGCGGCGACTGCTCGGCAGCATTAATTTTGATCTAGCGGGCAGGCGCCGCCAGAATTTTAACTCCGCGCTAAAACTTCAGCGGCGACCGAGCGATGCCCTAAAAACCAGCGGTGCACGAGCGGCCGCCGCTCGGTGCCCGGGCGAAATTGGCTAAAAACTCGCCGCCCGGCCGCCGAGCAGGCTATTTTTCGGCGTTGAGACCATAGCTTTGCACGCCTGCCGCCCTGCATAACAAGCGGATAAATAGGTCAACTCGTAAAGGAGACCGTGACTACGATGCCATGTGTGATAGGTTAAGTGATATAGATTGCAGGGGCGGATCCAGGATTTTGTATAAGAGGGGGCACACAAATGCAAGTTTATCAACTTTTGGAAAAAAGGGAGACCCGTATTTTTTTGGTCTCGACAGCTTTCGAAAAGTCGCTCAGGGGGGGGGGGGGGGGGGGGGTTATGGCCGGAGGTCCAGTTCCCCTTCATAATTCTCTGACAAGCAAAAACAAAAACAAAACAAAAAAATGTTTTCGTCCTAAAAGGGGGCCACAATCCAAAAAAGGTTGACCGCAAATGCATACTCTTCTTTCAAAAGGGGGGCACGGGCCGGATGTGCCCCCCCCCCCCTAAATCCGCCACTGATAGATTGGCCCACTGAATTCACTGCATAGTCAATGGAAGATTCATGGGTCTTGTTTAAGAATGCTTTGAATGATGTTGTAAATCGCTACACAATGTAAAAAATGTAAATAAAGGAAAGAAAACATGGATTAAAGGTAAAACACTTGAACTTGTTAAAGAGAAACAGACAGTTCAGGAAGTGGTGTAATATGCTTAGTGAAAAGAATAGTGGAAAATATTCCCATTCTGAGCTTGAAGAGCAGCGATTACATTACAAAAGAGTAAGTAACCAAGCAAGGTGGTACTGTCGAAAAGCTACTAGTGACCTTGAGCATTCCATTGCCTGTGATGTCAAACGAAATGCGAAAGGTTTTTGGTCATATATCAGATCAAAAGCAACAACTCGTGAAAGTGTATCAAAACCTGACTAAACCAGATGGTAGTAAAACATTTTCAGACCAAGAAAAGGCTGACGTTTTACAGGCTTTCTTTTCCTCGGTTTTTACAAAGGAAGATGTGATGGATTTTTCACCTCCTACACGGGCTGTGTTTGACGTTTCCTTGAGTCAGGTTGAGATAACTTCTGGAGATGTGTTTAAACTGTTGTCAAACCTTAAAGTGATTTTGTAACTTTGTAGAGGCTAGATAAAATCTGAGCTGCCTGGCCTTACATGCTATCAGAGTAAAAATGAAGCCCAGGAAAAAAAAACATTTCAAAATCATCATGTACTTCACAAAAGTAATCATATGCAAGTGACCGGAAATGCCAGACTCGTTTTCCCCCATAGACTCAGTGTTAGACTAAAGCGTATGGCCATACGCTTTCGTAAATGGGAGTATTCAGTCATAATTATATCTTATAATAGCATTATATATTTGAAAATCTTTCTGTGCCTGGCTATTTATTTATCCTTCTGCATGAACATCATACAAGACAGATATCAAAATTCAACAATTTATTAAATCAAGCCTCCACAAAAGTTACTGATCGAATCCCTTTAAGCCCAGTAAATCTGCAGAGCCAGACAATCTACATCCCTATCCTTTGAGAGAATTAGCCGATGTGTTAGCACTGCCGATATCCTTACGCTTTCAAAAAAGTATGGAAAGCGGACAACTACCATTAGATTGGAAGTCTGCTAATGTGTCACCTATTTTTAAGAAAGGTATAGTAAGACAGACAGTAAAAACTATAGGCCAGTTAGTTTAACATGTATTGTTTGTAAAGTCATGGAAAACCTTATTTGTAAAGAGTTGTGTGAACACCTGACAAGTAATAATTTGATTTCTATGCATCAGCATGGCTTTGTTGCTGGCCGGTCTTGTGTCACAAACCTGCTAGAGGTACTTGATGATTGGACACAAGTGTTGGATGAGGGTGGCACAATTGATGCTATATATATGGACCTCATGAAACATTTGATACGGTCCCTCACCAACGTCTCCTTGTAAAGTTGGAATCCTTCGGTATTTGTGGAAACTTCCTTCCATGGCTGAAGTCTTTTCTGACTGGTAGGCGGCAAAGGGTAGTGGTTGGTGGAAAGCAGTCCTCTTGGGGAGAAGTAGTGAGTGGCGTACTGCAAAGGAGTGTGTTGGGTCCGACCCTTTTCCTAATCTTTGTTAATGATCACCTAGATGTAGTTAAGTCAAATATCATTATGTTCGCTGACGATACGAGATTGTATGTACGCTCAGATACGAGAGATTCTGTTGTGCAATTTCAAAGGGATTTATCGAAAATGGAAGAATGGGCCGCAAAGTGGCAACTTCGTTTTCATCGTGAGAAGTGAACTGTTCTAAGGCTTGGGAAACAAAATACAGATTTGCAAACCGAATATCGTATGAAGAGTACGAGGTCCATGCTGAGAGGGATTTAGGGGTTCTAGTAGACTCAAAATTGTCTTTCAAAGATCAAGTGTCCCAAGCAACCTTGAAAGCTAATAGAGTTTTAGGAATTGTTAGAAGGACATTTGTGAATCTTGATGTAGATACAATGTTGTTTTTGTTTAAGGGTCTTATTAGACCCATTTTAGAATTTGGTCAGGCAGCATGGTCGCCATAAAGTAGGTGAGCAGAGGTAACTGGAGAGTGTGCAGAGGCGGGCAACAAAAATGATTCCTGGATTTAGGAATATGTCTTATCGTGAACGCACCTCATGAAACTCAAATTACCAACTCTTGCTCACAGGCGAAGGAGGGGTGATATGATTGATGTTTTTAAGTATTTGACGGGAGTGTATGACACTCAACACGACCTTTTTCACTTGGCACACAGGAGGTCCAGAGGTCACAAAATGAAACTGGACAAACAGTATTCTCGGCTTGATTTGAGGAAACATTTCTTCAGCAACAGAATTGTGGATTTGTGGAACAGTCTCCCTGAATATGTTATCTCAGCAACTTCTGTAATCTGCTTTAAAAATAGACTTGATAAATACTGGTCTAAAAACCATGATCTTGTTTACGAGCCAGTATAGGCTGTATGAGTCAATATCTACCATATCTACACACATTCTTGTCCTTTCCCACACATAATCGACTTGGTAATTAAGACATGGAAAATGTATAACCATGATACGACAAGCTACGATCGATGAACAGGCATTCGTCCTGTATCATAGTGAGATTAGAGTAAAGTAAAGTAAAGTAAAGTAAAAATGCGTTGACCTCTCGATGTCCCGAGATATGTGCTCTTTTACGGGGTGTCTGGTAGTCCAGATGCTGGCCGTTTCTTCTTTGTTTTTAGTGTGAGATCCATGCGAAATATATAGCATGCAAGCTTATATGCACGCTATGCACCCGGAAAGGGGTGGGGGTGGGGGGGGGGGGGGGGGGTGTAGAGCCCACAAATGTAAAAACATTGAACCCGCAAATGTCAAAATAACCACAAATGTCATAACATCTCAACTACAAGTGTGAAAATAACTGAAGGCCCTGTCACACCTTTCCGGGCAAGCTACGCGGGCTTGTTGCGTGTATGGATTTTCCAGCACGCAGAATAGTTTCTGCGGGCGGACAAGGATTTCGCGTGCGTCTTACCTGCTGGACGCGTGCTACTTACGTTCTACTTGCGTGTATTCCGTGTGACCTGCGTGTCAGACGCGTGGGTGGCGCGTGAGAGCTTCGAAACTGATCCGTGTTAGTTACGGGCGACATACGGGCGCTGCGAGGTACCTGCGTCACAACTGCGTGTTACCTGCGTGGAAGTTGCCTGCGAGGTGCGAACCTGGGTAATACTGGTCGAGTGGATGGAGAGACCATTATTTCTCGTTTTCTTCAGTTGGAATAAAGAGGCCCCGTCGGCAGAACGTCATTATCTTGGCCGCAGGCGACCCTCAACTAACCAGCAGAAAGGCAGTAAGTGACCCTCGACATACACGCAATTTGCTCGTATAGCTCGCTCCACGTCCGCAGAACTGACCAGCTACACGGATGTTGGCAGTATCGACACCGTTCCTTGCCAGTAAAACACCCGTATTATGCTCGTAGAATGCCCGCAGATGACACGCGTTTCCGGCGCAGAGCCACAGATCCACGGGCAACCTACGTACTTCAAGCGGGTTAACTGCCTGTGACTTTCGGCCGCTACGGGCCTCCTACTGGTGTTCTACGTGGACCTCTGCGGGCAATCCCCCGCGACTCACCCGGAACAAGTTTTGGGCATGCTCAAAACTTGGCTGCGGGTAAATCGGACTTGCGTGCGCACCTCCGGGCAACTAAGGGCGAGATACGTGCTAGGTACTGTCAGGTGAGGGCCATCTGCGGAGACCTCCGGGTAGCAAAAATTGTTCCCCGCAAGTCACACGCAAGGCTTGCCCGGAAAGGTGTGACAGGGCCTTAGAATTTCGCCCACAAATGTAAAAACATTTCGCCCACAAATGTAAAAATTTCCATTTTTACCGCAAATGTCATGACAACCGCAAATGTAAAAAAAAAAAAATCATTGCTTGCAAAATGCACCTACGTATGTAAGATCAGTTATCATGAGATGTGTGTGTATGTGTGTGTGTGTGAGTGCATGTGTATGCGTTTGTGTGACCATTAAAATACCTAAAATATTGAAAGACCCTTTACCACAAATTTAATGTCAAAACATGTTAACCGCAAATGTAAAAATTTATTAAGTGGTTAGTATCTATGCACAGACTAGATATTACGTAGCCAGTGGCGTAACTGGACCTTGACGTCAAGAGGGCCAAAAAAACAAAAACAAAAAAGAAGGTTACCAGTGACGACAAATTGTTTTTCGCCAGCCCTTAGTGTGTGTGGGGGGGGGGGGGGGGGCTATCAGATTTCATGGGGTCCAGTTTTTCTCCATAATTCTCTTACAAGCAAAAACAAAAAATCGTTTTTCAGTGGAGTCAAATAACCGTTTGGGGGGGGGGGTCAAAAGTTGTCAGGGGGCAGTCTGCCCCCTGCCCCCCCCCCCTTGGGTACTCTAGTGCACGGAGCGCTTATTGAAATCAGTCCAGGCAGTGGACTAGGCCCTATAAGTGTCGGTCTCTTGGGATGTCAGTCTCGGTGGGCCGTCGGTCTACATAGGAGGTCTTGGTTATTGAATTGCAAAACGTGCTAATATGTATTCTATGAACATTTCGTCGCTTCACAAAAGAAGCCCTCCATTATTTCGTATGACTCATGTGATAGCTCTACACATAGGCCTATACCCTTACTTCTTTATCCTACACTGCGCCTAGAGCACTCTATTGTGACAGAGTGGATTTGGCGCTTTATAAATCATATCTATATTATTATACATGTAGTTGTAATTTTGCCAAACTTTGCCGAAATGATAAAACACGAAACTAGCCTGAGCTCCGAATGAAACCAAAAAATAGATACTGACCGACAGGGGCGGCAGAGCATCTTTCGAAGTTGGGGGGGGGGGGCACAAGCAACAAAGGGCACTTGGGGGAGGGGGACCTACAAAGGTGAACACAAAGCGAAAAAAGCGACAGTTTTATGACATTAGTATTGCCCTAATTCTAATTATATACAATACAAAGCATCATCTTCTTCATTTTTATTTTTTTCTATTTTTACGTGGTTCTTGGATACTTCTTCAGCTTCCCAAATTAGCAGTTGTGTGAAATGGTTTAATGATTCATGTACGAGCGAGCTAAGCGAGCTAGCAAAAATTTTCGGACTTTTTTCTATTGCTGAATGCCTTGGGTGGTGCATTATTTACAGCGATATACTGAAAATGACAACCGCAAATTAATTTTGTGCAATGTCCTATGATCATCTAATTTGTTCATCATACCCTGTCCTTTTTCTTTAAGATTACGTCGATATCAAAATACTTCATACGATTTGCTTAATTTCATAATTGGGTAGGCTAAACTATATAAGCTTTGGGGAAATTTTATGAAATTATTGCCGTTACTACTTGTACTTGGTGTAATTCATGGGCAAATTCGAGCGAGCGGAATAAAAAAAAATCTTTTGCCTATTAGAAGGGGAAAAGGGGTACTTATCAGAAGGAAAAGAGGCACCTATCAGAAATAAAAAGGCACTTATCAAAGGAGAAACGACACATAATAAAGCGGAAAGGGGGAAATTATTATGTTGGGAAATGGGTACTGATCAGAAGGTGAAAGGGGGCACTTATCGGAATAGAAAAGGGCACTCATTAGAAAGGAAAAGGACAATTATTATAAATAAATGGGGCACTTCCCAGAAGGGGAAAAGGGCATCTATCAGAAGTAAAAAGACACTTATCAAAGAAGAAAATGGCACATAGTAGAGGAGAAAAAGTGGGAATCATTATTTCGCCTTCACCACGAACCGTCCTCTTTAGCCAAATTTGTAATTTTTTTCATTTTTTAGTTTTTTGCATTTTTTATATGTACTCATGGTTATCTTGCATCTGTGCAAGTTTCAGAATCTGAAAATGCGTGGTTACGTAATAATGACAACACTGCAAAGCTTCCTCTCATCAGTAAATGAGATTTATCTGCACCACGAAGCGTCCTCTCTTGAATGCGCGCATAGTCTATACACGCGCGCTCCGTACATTAGCACGTGGTGAAGGATCTGTTGGAATTTCTGTTATGTTCTAAGATGTGATTAGCTTGTTTATTCAAAATAGATTGACTGTAATGAGAAAACAAAACCCGTTTTCATGTGTTCATTCATTTCAACGATAAATAATTCAAATTCATTCCACTGCCTTCATTATGATTGTGGACTGGAGGTTTGAAATAACACTTAGATGGTTTGAAATAACACTTAGATCTCTGTGTTTCCTTTGTATCATTAATATTTTGAATTGGAAAATAAATTATGAATTTAAATACTTTACAAAAATGAAATAAAATTTTATTTGCTCAATGCAACGATGTAAGTCTAGTGAAGTATTCTGCCGAGCTTAAGTGCCTTTGTTGTCATGTCAGAAATATTGGTTTTCACTTTAAAAAATATAACATAATCATTAAAAAAATATATCGAAAGGAATTTCATAGATTGCTGAAACAAAACCCTCCCCAAAATATAATATGAAGAAAAATGCATTTGTTTGATCATGATATGCGGGCCCTAATTAAGCATGAATTAAGAATGACTGAAAACTGTGATGTTGTTAAGCAAAGCAAATTACCATTAATAAAGGTATGAGAGAAGGAAGATGGTCTCAAGGAAAGGTTCTCACACGGAGAAATTAAATAATTAGAAAAGGCCTTTGTCATAATGAGAAAAATGGGTGAGGAATCAAGGTCGGAATTTTTAATTAAAAGAAATAGTCAAACATCAAAGAAATTTTCATATTAATACAACATTGAAGGGGGGGGGGGTACTTTTTGCGTAGTTTTGAATATTTGAAAACACATATATTTGCGATTCTTTAGCAAGATGCAGAAGAGCCAAATGCCTGTTAAGAATGATTGGGTAATTCCAGAGCAAACTATTTCCATCAGACATGCCCTTTCTGAAATACCCCCCTAAAAGCACATCTTTAAACGTGCGTGCATATGGGCACAGAATAGAATACTCGAGCGCTGTAGGTAAACAATGAGCAGGGAGTAGTAAGCAAATATAAAAATTAAAAAAAAATAATGAAATAATAATAGTAAATGTTAATATTGATAATAGTAGTAGTAATATGGGTACAGAATAGAATTCTCGAGCGCTATAGGCCTATAGGTCAACAAGGAGTAGGGTGTAGTTAGCAAAAATGAAAATAGATAAATAATAAAATAATAATAATAAATGATAATAATAATAATAATATTAGTAGTAATAATAACAAACATAACAAATAAATACTTAAATAATAGGGCTAATAAAAAGGGTACATATGTCCAGAAATTATTTTGGTTTTGACATTCATTTTGTTGAAAATCAAGGGAGATCAGTTTAATCAGCAAAATGCGGCTGTGCAATTTATCTCTATTACATACACGAAATGCCTTCTCTGTAATATTATAGTATTAGGCCAATTAAAGCCAGATAAAACATTTTCTGGATGATTAAAAATCGTATATTTAATGCAAATAAATTCATATTGGTTATATTCATTTAGTAAAAAAAAACCAAAAAAAAACCAAAAAAAACACCCAATAATAGTATTCAAACAACTTTAAAACTAACAGTTAATCAGAAAGATACCTTCAGCTAGCTAGCTAGCAATTCCTTTGAATTTGTACACACGTTCTGATGGGGCGCAAATAAGAGCGGACCATAGAGTTACGTATATAACTCTATGGAGCGGACGTCGACGGTTCGTGGTGAAATATCTCAGCATGTTTGCGCATTTCATCTTTTCCACGAACCGTCCTCTCTGTTTGTAAGTCAGTATAGAGACGAAAGTACTTCATGGATATGGAAGAATTGATGCTGAGTGAGAACAAATGTATCATGGAATACTCTAATCACATTGGTTATATTCATCATCCCCCCAAAACTGTTTGAAAACTCGAATTAGAACATCCATGTCTGTAAATCACAATTTCCTAAAAGAGTTTCTTCCGCTTCCATTCAGTTTGTACACTGTCGGGTCGCGTGCAATGAGAGTGGACGGTTCGTGGTGAAATAGCGAAGCGCGATCGCGCATTTTATCTTTTCCACGAACCGTCCTCTCTGTTTGTAAGTCATTAGAAACAAAAGTATTCCATGGAAATGGGAGAATCGATGCTGAGTGAGAACAAATATGACATGGAATACTCTAATCACATTGGTTATATTTATCATCCCCAAAAACTTTTAGAAAACTCGAATTAGAACATCGATGTCTGTAAATCACGATTTCCCAAAAGAGTTTCTTCCGCTTTCATTCAATTTGTACACTGTCGGGTTGCGCGCAAGGAGACCGGACGGTTCGTGGTGAAATAGCTAAGCGCGTTCGCGCATTTCATCTTTTCCACGAACCGTCCTGTCTGTTTACAAACCAATTGTAGCTAAAATACCCCATCCCAAAAAATGCGATACATACTGTATAAAACTTTAAAACCTATGCTTTCAGGCATTCTCATTTATTTTCAATATCATCTACTTTAAGATGCAGAAATCTCCGTTTCAAAAAGTCCTTTCCTTTAAACGCGTTTTCTGCAAAACTGAGTTTCGCCTCGAAACGCGCAGAGAGGACGGTTCGTGATGCGGGCGACGATTTTGAAAAAAGTGTATTTATCAGAAGGTGAAAAGGGGCACTTATTGGGAGGGGAAAGGACACTAATAAAAAGGAAAAGGGCACTTATTAGAGGGAGAAGAGGGAAAATTATCAGATTGTGAAGTTTCTCACACATCCATTTCCATTTTCTGTCTTTAGCATGGACCATGTTCACCGAAGAGGTTAAATTTGTTTTAGTGTAAAGGATAATGCCATTTGTAATCTAATTAATCATTACACCACAGTGCTTCAGTGAGATATTGTATTTATTTATTTTTTATTTTTTTTCATTTTGATCTGTTGGATATTAATTAATATTGAGTATCTGAGTTAATAACTCTGCTCAATGGCTTTCTAAAATCCTCTCTCTCTCTCTCTCTCTCTCCCTCTCTTTCTTTCTCGTTGTCTGTCCCACAATTTCCTCCCCTTATTATATTTTATAGTCGAAATCTTCAGTTTGTAAATATTATTTGTGTACACAATCACTAGTTGTTATGATTATTACAACGTTCGTGTTTTTTGTTTGTTTTTTCGATCGATCAAATCTTAAGGCTCTTATCCCTGTACCTCTCTTTTGCTCAGTAGCAAAACCTTCTTAAAAACTCATTTAAACACCTCTCTAACTCCCTCCCCATCAGCTTCTCCCAAGATTTTCAAGAAGATTGCCTTTACTCCATTAACCCGTTAACGTCTTTTAGCGTTCAAGGATCATCGACAAATTGCTTTGAAACAAAGATCAGACTCCCTGCTGCTGGATGCAAGTAACCTCATGTATACCTCATCCCACGCTCAACTGAGTTTATTCCCTAGGTGATCACACTCAATAATGCATTCCATTACATAAATAATACATTATTGTGCGGTTTCTCAAAAAAATCTTGTGTAATACTTGGAAAAAATGTAAATGTGAAATGCCTTGCTTTAATTAACTCTCAATATCTCCTTAAAATATAATTGGACCTGAAATCCTGTCCTTTTCCAATCTCTTTAACAATGATTGTATGGAAATTGGAACGTTCCGAAGCCAAAGCTCTTTCAACATTTTTTTTTTTTTTTTTTTTTTTAATGACATGGGCTAATCACCGTGTGACAGATTGATTTGGATAATAATTTGATTGTAGAAGTCTAGAAGATAACTTAGCGTAATTGTTGAGAGGGAAGAACTATTTGAAGGAAAATCTTTCCGGAATCTGTGTGATGTATTTTTTTTTTCCACATTGAAACCGTTTACTGAGAATAAACGTGATGGTAACAGCTTTCTTATTATCATACGTTACTGTTATTTCAGAGCTTGAAGAGTAAATTATAATGTCAAGAAACAATGGTATACCTTATTAAGTCTCTTTCAGTAAGCATGGTAAGTGGACTTAGAAGTCAGTAGTTTGCCAAATTTGTTGATGCCCCTCGATTGTATTTTAATTAGTACCCCTTTTTGTTAATAAAAACAAGTAGAACTGCTCCTGTTTTTGACCCGGTTGACTCTTAAAGTAAGATATGACCAAGTGATTTGTGGAAAATTATAAACATAAATAGCAAAACAGATGAGTTTATGATATGACGGAAAATTATAATTAGCTCATAATACCCCTTGGGATGCTTAATACACCGAAATTTGCCACACTTACATTTGCACGCATTTTGGTTCCGCACTTCACGGCAGTATTGCGTGCCATTGAGCGACCATCTCCGACTTTTTGGTCTAGTCTGATTTACGAATTAATTTCCGCAATATTTACGCCAAAGTTAATCCTTGCCCATTCATCAATTTTTCATTCGTTTTCACGATACCATTGTTAAGTTGCTCAAATCTGCGCACTCATTACGCATACTCCCCGCACATTTTTCGCCGGTTTTCGCATAACATGCGCATAGTCTACACATGTGGAACATGCGATCAAAACAAGTGGTCTTTTCACGTTCAACCCATAGCAGTTCAGAGTTTTCTTAAGGTCTTAATTAATCAGCTTTCTCTCCTAAAATTGGCAACAATTATTCGTATTACACTCCTACATAGTTTCATATTTTATTAAGAAACTTCATTGACATTGAATTAGATATTTAGTTTTACAATACAAAGCATAAAGAAAATTAACAATCGCATGGAAATGAAATGGAAAAAAAGAAAAATATAGCAAATCATAATAGGACTACTCAGATTTAACATGTGACAAATTATATAACATTATCAAATCAGATATCATATTGATATATGTAATGAAATAGAAAATAATAATTTCACTAGTCATATTTAATATGTAACAAATTATATAATATTGTAGTTTGAAAGACTAATTAAATGAACCAGTGTAAATGAAAACTGCAAAATTTCTAAAATCGATATGTCATTGAATATGATACATTTCATAATTTAATGTGAATCATCTTCTAATTGATTATGAAACTTTTGATATAGGATATTAAACCTTTAATAACTAAATATGAGAGCTTTGCTAACTGAATATGAAATATTTGATAATGTAATAATCTTATGAAACTTCTGCTAATTGAATATGGAACCTTTGATAATTGAATATGAAACCTTTGATAATTGAATATGAAACCTTTGATAATTGAATATTAAACCTTCAATATACTTGAATATGCAATCTTTGCTAATTGAATATGAAGCCTTTAAAGTACACATTCAAAGAAAATCACAAATATGATAAATAATGTATCACTAGAAACTGGCAAGTTAACAGATAGCAATCGTATCAGTTTAAAGTCAACTACATATCAGGTAATTAAACAATAATACAAATAAAACTACCTCCCAGCATCTGCGATATACAAGCGCTTCGCCAAAAAAATAACAATGTTTCAATGACGTCAATAAAGGGAACAATCCTGTCCAAGCAGACGACGTCCCATAAAGAATGAACATAAGTGCAGTGCAGTTATTTCTCAAATTATAAAGAATTTAGTGTATTCAAACGTGCCCATATTTCACACCATTCTAAAATGGGAATGAAACAGATTCTGATTACTGAAATCTTTTGTTTGTAAATATATAGGATGAGGGTTAATGAACAATCAAAGAAACCACACTTTCAAATTGAAAAGCCCGCTGAATGATTGCAAGGACGGTATTTATCCCTCATTCAACGCCGAACGTCCAGCGGTGTATGCAGCTGTGAATGCAATGGCGTCTATTTTGTTTACAAGCAACTGATTCCTTTATTCTTGTAACGCTTCATTTTCCATCCAAATAAACCCATGCACGGGGTTTAGAGTGAGGCAATATATGGATTAAACATAATAGACTAATGCTAGTGAAGTGAAATAACTGAAGAGAAGATGACAAAACAGGCACTGAAAATATGTGAGATGTTATGGGACATCGTCTGCTTGTGCAATTAACGTCCTCTCTTTGACGTCACACATTTCAGCGGCTTTCGGAGAGCTGTTCAGGTGCTATGTCGGGGCTGTATTTTAGCAATTTGTAATTGATAATAATCATTACTTCGAATGTTTGCAAGCGTCGAATTTTGACAAACTTGTCCGGTCTAAGCTTCACCTACGCAATAATGAAACTTAAGTCAGTTTTAAAAATCAATGAATATCTACTTTAATAATTGAATATAAAACCTTAAATAGTTGAATATGAAATATTTTCTAATTGAATATTAAACCTTTGATAATTGAATATCAAACCTTCAATACTTGTATATGAAATCTTTGCTAATTGAATATGAAGCCTTTAATAATTGAATATAAAACCTTTGATAGTTGAATATGAAATATTTTCTAATTGAATATTAAACCTTGTATAATTAAATATGAAATCTTTCCTAATTGAATGGGAAACCTTTGATAATTGAATGTTAAACCTTTAATAACTAAATATAAAATCCTTTGCTAAATGATTATGAAACCTATGATAATTGAATATGAAACATTTGATAATTTAATAATTCTATGAAACATCTGCTAATTGAATATAAAACCTTTGATAATTGAATGTTAAACCTTCAGTACTTGAATATGAAATCTTTGCTAATTGAATATTAAACCTTCAATACTTGAATAAGAAATCTTTGCTAATTGAATATGAAGCCTTTAATAATTGAATATAAAACCTTTGATAGTTGAATATGAAATATTTTCTAATTGAATATTAAACCTTGTATAATTAAATATGAAATCTTTCCTAATTGAATGGGAAACCTTTGATAATTGAATGTTAAACCTTTAATAACTAAATATAAAATCCTTTGCTAATTGATTATGAAACCTATGATAATTGAATATGAAACATTTGATAATTTAATAATTCTATGAAACATCTGCTAATTGAATATAAAACATTTGATAATTGAATGTTAAACCTTCAGTACTTGAATATGAAATCTTTGCTAATTGAATATTAAACCTTCAATACTTGAATAAGAAATCTTTGCTAATTGAATATGAAGCCTTTAATAATTGAATATAAAACCTTTGATAGTTTAATATGAATTATTTTCTAATCGAATATGAAACCTATGATGATTGAATATTAAACCTTTTATAACTAAATATAAAAAAAAACCTTTGCTAATTGAATATGAAACATTTGATAATTTGATAATTCTATAAAACATCTGCCAATTGAATATAAAACCTTTGATAATTTAATATTATCAAAGATTCAATAATTGAATATAAAACATTTAATGAAACCCTCGCTAGCTTGTTTTCTTTGTTATTGTTATACCGGGCGGGGGTTCACTGGGAATGAAATAAGATTGAATAAATTGACGAATTCGTTTCGATTCAGGTTTTGTTTTGCACGGGTTATCGCAAAACAATTGGCTTTTTTTTAACAATTATTTTACGTATTTGAAAGAAAAAAAGAACGATGAATAACCTATCGACTAACATGTGTAGAACAAAGGGAAAGCTTATAAAATGTCTCTTATGCTGTGGTGTATTCAGATATTGATAAATCCTTCTCACACTGGGGTGTAATGTGTCTAGCAGCCCCGTTTTCTGTAGGCCTATTTGAAGTTGTTTTATTTCTCATAGCCTTCAAACAAAGGAGGGGCACCGGCTTTACCCTATGTTGAATACGCCACTGCCCATTCTACACCTCTGCCGTAATTATCAAGACGAAATGATAGCTCTGGGTATGTGGCATGATATCTCTCACTGAAACGCTTGTTTCTGAGTTATACCTGTATGAAACTGGGCGCAGGGCAGTGATGACTTGGAATTAATCTTATATTTATTTGCATAAACTAGTATAGTTACAGCCATATTATATAATTACACATGTATATATGTGTGTATTCTATTATTTTTTAACCCTTACGTTTGAAATGGTAAAGATGCATGTTGGAATTATGAGTGACGCGTGCTTCACAGATTGGCAATTCATACAATAAGTCAGACTTTAAAAATCTGAATATTCTTTGATGCAGCAAGAATTTGTAGATGATAATAAGCGAAGATCTGAATGCTTCCATGCTGATAATGGGTTACAAGGATCCCTGCTCGTATCATATCACAAACCGAGAAACAGCTGACGTCTTGAACTAGCTTGTACCAAGGAGGTACTGAGGTAAGCTTGCCTCCTTACTAGTACCCTTTTAACATAATACAAATAAGGTACTAGTCTCTATAACTGCGCACAAAGTGCAAAACTCTCTCTCTCTCTCTCTCTCTCTCTCTCTCTCTCTCTCTCTACAAGATTGTACACTCCTGATATACCCCAAACACCATGGACCTAAATGTTTATGTCATGATATCATAAAGGGGTTGAAAATTCAGGTTCACTTAAAGAACAGGTATGGCAACATTCAAAGCAGGTCTACGTGGGTCTAATGGGAGAATGTATTTTCACAATCCAAAATGAGTATTTAAAAGAAAAAGAGAAAATAAAATACATATCCTGCATAATGAAACGCATTTTCACTTGAAACTGCCATCCTGTACGATGGTATAAACATGTACTCGCCGGAGAGAACAACTTTTTGTGTCGAGATTTAGCGATGCATGTACATATACGATTGATTTTTTTTTTGTGGAGAATATGAAGTATATTGACATCTTCTTCGAGTTTCACTTTTACGGTTTCATTTTAGGGTATGAAAAATCGCTTAGAATAGACAATATTACACGATCGCGAATATTTTCTTCTAAAAATCAACTCAAGGGCAATATCAACATGATTAACACCCGATTGTATTCCTTTTAGAAATCATGTCCGCATTATAAAATCGTGATGCACAAGGCTACTGAAGTTAACTTAGATTGATTTCTCGAAAGTCTATGCGATCGTGTTATACAGTTATATGTTATATCAATTCTGATGTAACATTTATTAAATAATCAATTAATTAATTGCTATTTATGGAATATATAAACACGATAAAAACTACTTTCGAAAAATCAACTGAAGACAATTTCAATAGCCCTCTCTATTACCTTTCGAAATGTGCGAACATTACAATGGCGTATAACGTAATCCGAACCTGATTTAGCGGAGTACAATAGGCCTTTGAATTTACCCTTGAGTTTAATAGAACATTTTAATTTTCACTGACGAAGAAGGAATTGAGTACTAACTAACAATAATCAATCCACTCATTGTTTAGAAGAATATATGCAGTGATTGAGAGGATTTTGAAGTTTAGAGAAATACCGTATGTATAGGGGTAGATGACGACGGCTAAGTGGCAATGATGTGATAACAGTTTTTGCTTGATTCTTGTCTGTGAGCTTTGCTATAGCTACAAAGCGAAATTACCACTTATTTCAATTCATCACAGACGTTGAACAAATGAGTTTACAAGGTTTTTGTTATTGAAAACGCATTACTTAAAACATAAACATGCAATGATTCTTTTGGGCCGGAATATATGCTCTTCTAAGAATTTTGTCTATGCCATATATATTTATATATAGTATGTCCAAAAAAAATTACAATCGGACTTTCAGCATCGATAGCTTTCAAAATTATGAATTATTCAGAATATGGTTCAGGGTTGTGATACTATAACTAATTATCAGTATTTCACCGAAAATCCCATCCGATTTAGTCCACTTAGTCTAGTCACGAAGAAATAGTGATATTTTTTTTAATGTATGTCATAAGTCCCTTCCATCCAAGATTTTACGAGAGGGAGACGCACGAAGCACAATTAACAATTCAATACTCCTTTCAAAGGTTTGAAAAGGAACTTACTGTTTTGTTTTTAGCTGCTATAATTACTATGGCAATGCTTCATTTATATTATAATTATCATCGTTGTTCTTGTTGTATTTTTTTTTTATTTGGATATTTTGTCCAAAACGAAATGAGTTATGAATGTAAAAAGATGAGCAGTTTTCTGAGTCTTAAACATGTTGCATACCTGCCAACTCTCCATAGGGAAAAATAAGAATCTTGCGAGGGAAAATTAGAAATACTGTGTATATTGTATGCTTTCACACAGAAGTTTTCATGAAAAGAGAGGAATCTAGGGCTCTTCACATTAGTTTCAAGGCGAAAAATAGGAATCATTAATTTAAAATAGGAATGGTCGGAGATATGATGTTGGTCATTTGTAATTTAAAGTGCATGATTCAACAAAATTATGAACCTGTTGAATAAAATGACTTTTCTTGATCATTTTAGAAAGATATTCTTTACGTTATCATTTACCTTTGTTAACTTAAAATGGTATGCAAAGAATTTGAATTTGTAAGTAAACACGTCTATTGTGAATAAAGTACGCTCATTCATGTGGATGCCAAGAATCCAGACAAAATATGGAAGCAGTGGCGTAATGAGCCAAAAAAATTGAGGAGGCTGAACATAGGCATGCGTGGCACAATTTCTGAATACTTCCGAGCGAGCGAAGCAACGGAGCAAAAAATCGACCTTTTTTTAATGAAAATGTAATTTTATCACAAATATACACCTATATCCGGTAAGTAATTCAAATTTTCCTTTTCTTTTTCTCCCTCCCTTTTTTTTTCTTTTTTCTTCCTTTTTTTTTGGGGGGGGGGGGGCATGTGGAACTTTTGGGGGGCTGCAGCTCCACAAGCCCACCACCAGTACGCCAGTGGATGGAAGGAAGGGACCCATGGCATGCTTTACATAAATCCCTATGTCTTTGTGACTATTCAACCAAATCGGACGGGGTCTTCACTGACTGGTAGAAAAATAGTTATAGTTTCACAATCCAGAATGACTTGTCATATTGCAAACCGATTTCTTTCGTAATCGATACCCCAAATGCCGATTGTAATTTTTTCTGGGACATACTGTATACATATACATGTATATATATATATATATATATATATATATATATATATATATATGTGTGTGTGTGTGTGTATGTATACACACACACACACACACACACACAATGTGTCCCAGAAAAATACAATCGGCATTATTTTGGGCATCGACTACGAAGAATGACCCCGTCCGATTTGGTCAAAAAGTCACGAAGAAATGGGCATTTCTATACAGCATGTCATGCGTCCCTTTCTTCCATCCACTGGCGTACTGGTGGGTGGCTTGGGGGATACAACCACCCCCCCCCCCCCAAAAAAAAAAAAAAAAAAATAATAATAATAATAATAATAATAATAATAAATAAATAAATAAAAATAAAAAAATAAATATATAAATAAATAAATAAATAAATGAATAAAATGAATAAATAAATAAATAAATAAAATGAAATAAAATAAAATGAAAAAAAAAATAAATTTAAATTTAAATTTTAAAAAAGGGGGAAAAAGGAAAAAGGGGGAGATAAAAAAAAAATGGAAAATTTTGAAATTACCTACCGGATATAAGTCTAGATTTGCGATAAAATTTCATTTTCATTATTTTGTTTGTTATTTCCATGAATAGAGGAAACATTACATGCTTTACATCATTAAGAATCTTTAAGTAGCCCTTACGTGTGTTAAGTTGTTCGGATTAGGATTCTCTAACAAATTGTACATAAAAGACTTCCTACTTACAACGCTTAATCTAAGATTAAGACTAGGAATAATAACGTCGTAAACCTTGTCTTCATTTGAATATTACCGTATTTCCATACTGAAATGGTACCTGCAATCGAAATGAAAAGCAATTTTTAAAAAAAATCTGAACTTTCTTTTTAGAACAAAGTGGACAGAAAGGTGATATTTTTCATAAAAGTAAAGTAAGAAGCTCTTTATATTGCCATCAAATGGAAATATAAGGTAGAAAAGGCACATAAGGCAGAAAAAATATGAAGATTATGGCAATTTCCCACCTCAGGAGGGGTACCTTTTCTATCACACGAAGGGCACTTTTTCATCTATTGAGGGATATTTATTGATTTTGGAAATTTTGGGGGCGTATGCTTCTGCTACCACTGGAAATTGGTATTGACCCGTGTTTTATAAATTTCTCATTCAGTGCATGCCATCACACAAGGGAATTTCACGTACCATATCTCTTAAAGCTGATATTTCTCTTTAGTCATTTTCGCTTGTGATACTGACGTCTTCACGGTTTTCCCAAATCCGGCACATCTGAGTTTTTACATGACATTTTGAAAATGCTGCTGCTCGTTAAAGCATGTACCGATGGATGCCAGCAAGGTATCACTTCAAAGCATAATACTTCTATTTATGGGAAATAGATAATTATTGTCACAGAGCAAATAGTGTGGTCACAATAAACCTTTATTTTAGGGTTTCGTTTTTTTCTGGGACGCACTGTTATATTTTTTTTTATAGAGTCATAGTGATCATTTCTCTGAAATATATATATATATATATATATATGTATGTATGTGTGTGTGTGTGTGTGTGTGTGTATACAGTGCGTCCCAGAAAAAAAAACGAAACTGAGATTTATCGATGTTTATTCATATCTTAATCACAATTATGATTAATAAATGACACATATTTGTAAAGCTTGGATCCTCTTCTTTCATTTGATGCAACTCATATGATACATACTGCACGCATGAGTGAATAAAGACAGTATGAAGCAGAGCTACCAAAAAGTCATTTGGCCAACGATATCTGAATTTCAAAGAGATAATCACATTTCTAGAAAGTTCATTTTCTGCCCTTTCATATGACACCTCAATGAGCCAGGGAAGTCAAAGCTCTGTTGGTGTAAATTGATGCTTGCATTTCCACGTTTTATTAAAGGCTCCCAGATCGTCTCCATTCTGTTACCAGAAATACTCGTTGCTCTGTTGTTAACTGCATGGTCAAGTAGGTTTAATAATGAAAACGTACCTCACTATCAATCAGCTTTTATCATTTTGTACTCACCACTCCATTTTGTTGACGATCAGCCATGCATGAAGTCTGTTGTCTTGTTTGTTCATTGCTAGGACAGGTAGCCAGTACAAACGGATTCGTTTAGTAAATTATGGAAATGCAAGCATCACTTTGACACCAACAGAGCTTTGTCATCCCTGGCTCATTTTTCCCGATTGAGGTGTCATATGCTGATATGAAAGGGCAAAAAATAAACTTACTAGAAATGTGATTATCTCTTTGAAATTCAGATATCGTTGGCCAAACGACTTTTTGGTAGCCCTGCTTCATATTGTCTTTATTCACTCATGCGTGAAGTATGTATCATATGAGTGGCATCAAATGAAAGAAGAGGATAGAAGCTTTACAAATATGTGTCATTTATTAATCATAATTGAGATTAAGATATGATTAAACATCGATATATCTCGGTTTTGTTTTTTCTGGGACACACTGTATACATATATATATATATATATATATATATATATATATATATTTTTTTTTTTTTTTTTTTTTTTTTTTTTTTTTACAGTGCGTCCCCCCCCCCCCCAAAAAAAAAATCACAGTTGGAAAAAGTCTCCTCAAGTGAATATTTCATAATATTTTCAATAAATTTTAATTCTTTTAGATAGTTCAGGGTCTCTCCTATGCAATAACAACAAAAAAAAAACTGACAAGTTATGAGTGATCAATAAAAAGTTTTGTGAAAGGTTGCAAAACTCGGACTTGAAATTGAGAACCGTTGAAAAAAGTTTCCCCAATTAAATATTTTAACATATTTTCAGGAAACTTTCATACCTGTGGATAGCTGGTATCAGCAAAGTTGAGAGTCATGAAAAGGCTTTAGAATTTTTTTTGTTTTTATATATTCACTGTATGTCCTCATATATCCCATCAAAACTTTATGGTTGAGTGAGCAAGCCTAGTGAAATAAAAAGACTCAACAAAAGTTACATTTTGAAACACTCAACAAAGTAGTTAATTGCTCACTCAAGCATAAGATGTTAATAATAATAATTATAATAATAATAATAATAATAATAATAATAATGATAATAATATCAATGATAATGATAATAATAATAATTATGATAATAATGATGATAATAATAGTAATAATTATAATAATAATAATAATAATAATAATAATAATAATAATAATAATAACGGTTTCTTATTATAAGATGTTGATGTGATGTGTAAGGATATAGGAGAGAACAAAGCCTATTCTTTCATAAATTGTCTTTTATTGATCAGAATATGGTAATTTCTAAGCCTTTTCATGCCTCTCAGCTTGGCCGATACCAGCCAGAGCCGATATCAATATTTTCTTGTCAATTCTGAATTTTTGCACCCTTTCACAAATTGGCTTTTGCTCACTCAAGCGTAAAATATTGTAAGATATTTTGATGTCATTTGATAGAAGAGACCCTAAGCTATCCACAGGTATGAAAATGTCTCCAAATATTTTGAAACATTCATTTGGGGATACTTTTCCAACTGTTAACTTTTTTCTGGGACGCACAGTGTTTACAGCTTGAATGCATGCATGCAAGACCTATATCTTACCCCAGAAATTAACCATTTCTTTTTTAGAAATTAAGTGCGGAAAGCATTATCAATACCAGTTATTTTATCAAAGTTAATCTTTTATGATAAATGATTTAATTCTTTAAGAATCAATTCGGTAAGATACCATAAAAGTGATTTTCGTTTAGACAGTACGAAAAATAACATATCATACTGATTAAAACAGTTACAATTCAGGTAGATTAAAACGGAAAATCGGTTTGGATATTAAGTGTAAAAGTATTATCAAGAGGTTGAAGTGAAACCTTCAAACAATTTACTTTCCTGTATAGAAACATAAAGGGGACATCCCACTTCCACTTTTATTCTCCCTTATATAATAATTACGTCAGGAAATATTGACGCGCCTGTCTTAAATATAGCTATTCTTGTCATCTATGCAAATAAATTGAAAGCCACTCTGAGGATAAATACGTCATTTTAGATTTCTTGTTATACGTCAGCATAAATTAGGGAGGTAAACTTCTTCTTTTTTTGCGCAGGATATAGTTAGGACAGAGTCGATAGGTGATAGTAGTATTCTCGAGTATCCCAAACGTAACGTTAGTGCAACTTGGCAGCTTCTTTCAAGCTCAGTTGAAACGCCGGTAGCTCTCCAATGCGATACAATACAATTTTACCGGATAGCAGATTGGTAAAAGTGATATTCGTCGTCTCTCTATTAAGGTAAGTTCATGCATGTAGAAGTGAAAGGGATTTTGTATATGGTAAACCGCATCTCGCCAATTTTATTTTGTTTTTAATATGAAACGTCTATTGAATCTACCGTAATATTGTGCATTATTTCCATATTCTGCATGCATTCGCTAAAAAAAGAATTGTGATAAATTTTCCAATCTCACAAAATATAAATGTATTAAAAGTAATAGCATATGAAGAAATAAGTTTGCCAGTATGATGTGTTTCCCGGCATGTTATATCTCGAGATCTTCTTTTAAAACAATTATTAATATTTCTTTTTCTATAAATGTTGTTTCTCAAAAAGTGGGCAGAATATATGGAAAAGCAAGATTATATTCTCATCACTTCGTTAATAAAAGATAAGATTGACTTTGAAATAAACTTGTCAATAGTATAAGTGATATGTCACTAGCTGAAACTCTTTTTTTTTTTTAAGAAATCGTTAAACAATAGGAGAAGAAAGAAAAAAACAGAGAAAAGGAAGAACTTAATAAACTGAAACACCTTTTCAGTAAAACTATAATAATGATTATATTTCAATAATGATATTTGAATCCGCGAGAACAAAACGCGGCCGAGAATATGGGTAGACACATAGAATCCAGTGCATTCATTTTATTATTAAATACCTTTATGAATATTGAATGACTGAAATAGTGAATGTTGTATTTTATTGTGATTCACTATATGCTGAGCATTTCTTGACCATACCACCGTGCTTTCATTACATTCTATTTATTAATATCTTAATGATAGAAGGACCTCTCTGAAAACAACACATTGTAATGGTAAGGATATTGTATCCTGGAGTGGAAATAAATGAATGAATAGATAGTTTGAGGGAGGTTTCCAACCAATATGAGAATACTTAACTCTTACAGTGCCGATGTCACGTATATGTGACAAATAGACTTGTCATTTTCATTCACCAATTGCTCGACCACAGGAAAGGTATATGGTGGTCAATGTATATCAAAGCATAAATCAAGCATTCTAAATGTATGCTTATAATTATATGCTACCTTAGAAATTTTCAGAGAAAATTGCAGATTTTTAAAAAGATATTACCTTATTTCAACATTAAACAATAGTAAACAAATGAGAAACCAACAAATAATGAACGAAAAAGAAACTTAAATGTAATTTTCAATGATTTTTGTGCATTAAGTTGGATAAAGTAATAATGTTTGGTATCATAAGAAATGGTAATAAATTTCCTACAAGTTTTGTACACAATTTTTTTGTGAAATGATAGACATGGTTAATGAAGTGCAGACATTTGCAAAGTGAGCATTGATCACATTTTGGTAAAATTTTGAAGAGAGCTAAATCCCTTGGCACAGTAAGAGTTAAATCATCTTAGTTCAAACCACTTGACCTGAAAACAGAACACTAATTTTAGCATAAATATGTAACTACTATAATTTCTACATAACAGCAGCAAGGATGAGCACAAATATTCTCTCACATTATTATATTTTTTTGCATGTATCGACGCACTTAATTGCTGAAAGAACTCTATTTTTTATGCCCGATGAATCACATTATTTTGAAGCTGAGGGTGAATAGGATTGATTAATTTTCATATTTCATCGCAAAGCTGTAGTAATCGAAAAAAAAATGGGTCCAGACACCGAGGGGCCCTGGCATAATGGGGGGGGGGGGGATGAGTCTTAATCGATGGATGAAATGTGAATTAGCATGCAGGACCATCGATCAAGGGGACGGTATAATAGCTACGTCATTGCTTAAGAATATGAAACTAATGAAATGTCAAATAGAGATAGCCAGGCATAACAGACAGTTTCCATCAAAAAGAGAAACTGAGTGAACCGGTGGGGGAGGGGGTTGCATGAGAGAAAATGTGTGTTTGCTGGAGAGGGAGATAATTATTATATATAATGTGGTCTATTCGTTTTCAGGTAGAAACCCCTTTACCTCGGCTCTAGCTACGATGATGTGAGGGAGCAAGTAGAAAGTCATAATATACTTTATCACTGTTTTCGTCTGTTAAATTTTCCTTCCCAGGGGACTGTTTATAACCGAAACTGTCGTGATGTATGGGGCTGAAGTAGACACATTTGAAGGCTCCTATCATTAATTACAAGTCATTATTCAGTAATCGTTCCTTTTAAAGAATATAACAAGATGGAAAGATGTTTTACATGTAGAATCATGGGCGCATGTGAATAATTTTATCCAGTCATGAGCAAGTGCGTGTATGTGGAGGGGAATGGGCTGTTTTCTCGTCGAAATAGCAGATCTTTCTTGCATGCTAACAGGCAATGTTGATGCATTTTAAATTTATTGTTAGCATACCATATTTATAAATGTATTTGCCTTTGAATCGTGAAAAATTGCAAATATAATGAATCGCTGCAACGGTATGAGGAGATGTGATGGCTGCTCGAATCATCTTCGGGGAGGGATGACAGAGGCAGGGGATGAGCTCGTCCCCGGCCACCCCTCTCCCCAGCCTTGTACGCCTAAAGTTATGTCTGAAGTGTGTAAAAAAAATTCTATAGATGTTCATTTCCGTAGATTTAGGACGGATAGAATGATGTAAAAGTCTGCCTGACTACTATAGTTAAAATTTACTTTAGAGACTAAGGGTGCGTTTATAGCTCAATTTCGAAGCCAGAATCAGCGTATTGAAACACGGTTATGAAGCACCCTTTTGAAACGCTGTTTCATCTTACCCTGTGTTTAGTTCTTTTCTCAAGGCAAAGTCGGGCTCTTTCTAATTTGTGAGTTTTTAAACCTTTTTAAAAACGTATTTCTGCAAAAAAAGCTACGGAGACAACCGTGTTTTGAACTAAACGCGTATCAAAACGCCGATTCTGGCCTGAAAAATGTATTGCAGTAAAGTAAGTAAAAAGGAGTAAAATTGTAGTAAGGAAAACAACGTTACAACTA